>OX578137.1:62213239-62755739 GCA_951213105.1 Amaurobius ferox
ATATATATATATATATATATATATATATATATATATATATATATATATATATATATATATATATATATATATATATATATATATATATATACAGGGTGGCTCAAAAACATTGACCTCTGCTTTTATTCCTTAAACATTGATCTTAGACATATATAATAAACTACAAAGTTTCGTAAAAAAAGTTACAGAATTTTATGAAATCGATAAAAATTTTCAGGGGATTAAATTTGAAGTAATACAAAATTTAAATTTTTATACGACCCCCGTACAAAAGCATTTCCAAAGAGTAAAATGTGCTCCATACACTAATAAGGTGATGTACAAAATTTCAGCATTTTATCATAAAAAGTCCCAGAGATATGTTTAAAAAAAGTTGGTGAGGGATTAATCACAAATTAATATGTAAATGTTTACAACAAGAGTGCAAATAACGCAACGCAAAAATGCATCATAGGCAAATAATATCTGCCTCTTATTTTTAGATTTATTTACAATTTTTCAAAAATGTCCTTCCTGAAAAATACCTTAAAATTTTACATGATTAATTATAGAATAAAATTTGGAAATGGCACAATCAAAATGTACATTAAAGCTGCTTAGAAATGTATGCATATGCAAATATCTGCCTCTAATCGGTGCGTCACACTATCGCAACAGACGCATCATCACATGAGAATGCTGTTTTTGCTCTGCCATTGATCAATCGCCTCGCTTACGCAAGCGTAGCGCGCGCAGTCCGACAGTCTGAGCGACCTTTAAGTATTTCACATTTCTGCTACATTTTGAATGTAGTTAACCTGTACCGAGAGTATGTCGCAATCAGCAACAAAGAACTTTTTGAAATGCTTATGCTGTACAGTTTATGCAATCGCAATGCTAACGAAACTGCACGGGAATATCAACGTACTTTCCCAATTCTCGACATCTTTCTGGGAGGTTTATTTCCCGATTGGTGCAATGAGTGCGTGAAGGAGGAAGCGTACCATGTAGGTGGACTAGATAGGTCCAAACTTCACTCAACTGATGTAGAAATTGATATTTTGGCTTACTTTTGCAGTCATCCACATATAAGTGCTGCTTCAGAAATGAACGTACCACGTGCAACAGTGCGGAGAATACTGAGACTCAATAAATGTCATCCGTTTAACATTCATGGTGTCCAAGGACAGGAGCCAACAGATTATCAACGTCGTTCAGATTTTTGAAATCAGGAAGATGCAAATCCCTTTTTCCTGAAAAACGTAATTTGGACTGACGAATGCTGTTTTAAACAAGATGGATGCATAAATCCTCAAAATGAGCATAAATCCTCAAAATGGATTCAACAGGATGGATCTCTAGCTCACCGTACTACAGTTGTGAAACACTGGTTAAATAACGAGTTTCCAGACAGAGGGATAGGCTTGCATGGACCAGTCGAATTTCCTCCTTGATCACCTGATTTAACGCCTATGAATTTTCATTTGTGGGGTCGTTTACGCACAACTGTCACCTCCCTTAAATAAAGCAGAGTTTCAACAACGCATTCAAGATGGTTGTCGTGACATCACTGAACAAGAACTTGATCGAGTGCACAGAAGTGTTATCGGGCGAATACAGTCTTGTATTGGCATGGATGGAAAACATTTTGAACAAGCTTTGTAATCTTTGTGTAAAGCTATTATTTCTACACAGTGTAGATACTTTTGTATCAATAAATGGCAAAATTATTATTTATTTATGTAATCATTGTTATCTTTCGTAATTTGTGTATGACCCCTGAAACGCGATCTGCCAACATGATTTTTCTTTTCTTAAAATTTTTTATTTCTTAAAATTTAATTCCTTTGAAAATTTTAATCGATTTCATAAAATTCTGTTCCTTTTTTTATTCAACTTTGTAATTTATTATATATGTCTAAGATTAATATTTAAGGAATAAAAGCCGAAGTTAATGTTTTTGGGACACCCTGTATATATATATATATATATATATACATACAGGGTCTTTCAAAAGTCCGTATAAACTTTAAAAATTCATTAAAAATCGAAAAATCATCGCATTGAGGTACGGTTTGAACCATAAGTATTGCTAGGACGGGTTTTTTTCCCTTGACGTGAAAAATTTTTATAGTTTGAAAAATCACCTATAGATGGCGCTGAACGCATTGGAAAGACAAAGAAAATAACTTACTGTACGTGTCAAATCGTGTGACAAGCCTAAGTAACTCTGAACAGGTGATGGGACATTTTCCTTTCTTTAGATTTTTCCTAAATCGAAATTTTCGCAAAGCATCTGATGCTGATTCTCTGCTCACGTAATACAGCTTCACCAACAAGGCTTTTTCGATCATAGTTAACATTCTAGCAAAAACTCTTCTTTGCACCGTTTACTAATGAATCAAATGAAGAATCTACAGAGCACTATAGATCTTTTATAACAGCCTCATTTGCATACTTTTGGAAGATGTATTCGGGTAAACGCCACCTATAGCTGATTTTTTAAAGTACAAATTTTTTTCACGTCAAAAGAAACCCCCGTCCTGGTAATACATTATGGCACAAACCGTACCTCAATGCGATGATTTTTCGATTTTTAATGAATTTTTAAAGTTTATACGAACTTTTGAAAGACCCTGTATATATATATGTATATATATTTTATAATATATATATATATATATATATGAATGTGCTATTTCAATTTTTTATATGAGAATTGCACGAAATAATAGATATATTTTATTTCAAGCTTAACTGATCGTCTTAAACAAGTCATTTTAAGCACCTATTTACTTGCTACCTATTTGCTTTCCTGCTTGAAAGGGTTCTTTAAGAGGGACCCATTTAAACAAGTAAATAAGTGCGTAAAATGTTACCTTTTTACCTGTTTAACACGATCTTTTCAACATAAAATAAAATATACCCATTATTCCATGTAATTCTCATAAAATAACACATGCATATAGATATAATTAACTTTCTAAGTGAGTAACTGGAAATTTACCTGTTTAAAAATATTATTCAAATGGCAGTAAATCCAGTTTTTTTTTGTTTTTTTTTTGTGTGTGTGTGTGTCTTTGTATTCATACTTTTTTTAGTGTGATAGGAACTCCCCAGAAAGTATATGAAATTTTCACACTATAAAATGTTTCCACTTGGAAAAACAATTTCCTTACAATAAAAATATTTAAAATAACAAAGAGGCACTAAAATTGCCATTATTTTTATCCGAATCTATTTCTCTTGAGTTTCCACGATTTATTTAGCCCTCGCAATGAGTAAATTTCTCCACCACGCTTAATAGCTCACACGGGGATGACGAAAAGCTATTACACAAGAACTACCCCTATTAAACTTTCAGCCATTTAAGGCAGCCTAGAAAGAGTTAGGCAATTCAGTCTCGCAGATAAAAGAGAAAAAAACTCAAGAGCGCTTCTATGCCTCCCAATAAATTCCAGCCTTTCCTCAGACTATCAGGTCGTTTCCCGAAGTTTCCGGCCTGCGGAAAAAGAGGTCCACTCGCGAGGAAACTGCTATTTTGTTATGGTAAACAGCAATCCCTTTTCTCCAGCAGGCGATAAGGAGCCCCATTATGCCAGGTCCGGCCGGTGTTCAATCATCCTGTCCGGCATTCCGATAAGAGAAGCCCGGACGCCGAAATTGCAGGAAGGAAGCGGTGAAAGCGGTTGTTGCTACCGGAGGCTCCGGCTGGTAATAGAATTGGGTAAAGAGCAGTGTGACGGAGATTTAATTTAAGATCTGATAGTCTGAAAGTCTATATCGATGGGTATCTGGAGTAAATTGTTTCTCGAGCAATGAAAGGGCTCGTTGTGTTTCTTTAGAACTTTGAGAAACTAAAATGTGCTTGAAAATGGGTAAAAGCGTTCTAAACTTTTAAATTGTCCTCTTTTGTTAGATTTTAAAATTTCCTTTATTTCAGCAAAAATCACCTTCATCAAGGCATTCACGCGAATTTTTTGATTTTAGAAGGATTTTAGAAATACTTATCTTTAAATATCAGGAGTGGACGTCTCCACTCGACTTTCACATGCATTCATATTCCATATATTTTTCAAGTATATACTTGTATCATAATTAGCATTATAATGAAAAACATGAATCTTTTAATCATTTTGCACACAAACTACATAATAATGAGCCGGTAATTATGCTTATCCATGAAAATTATGCTTATTATGAATTTCGAATAATTCGAGTTCTAACCATGAGAATTCCAAAAAATGTTACCAAGTTTTTACATAATGTATCAGATCTAGCATACACATGAAATTTATAAACCTAACGTGTACTCATTCTTAAGTTATGTCCACACTTTACAGACACATCACACACACACACATTTTTCCAAATATGTTCGAAATGTGTTTATGATGGTTTAAATGTGCTTTTCTCTCAAATTCTTTTATTCGAAAATTTTTAATGGAATACTACTTTATACAATAATATGATAAAGTAAATATATAGAAGAGAACTAAAGCTAGTGTATGGATAACCGCAATATTTTCTATATTAGTCTTTAAAATTGTTAAAGTTATATAAAGTTGTCAACTATATATGATAACTAGTTTCATATATCAGAAATTGCAGCCGTTTTGTAGCAAATACAAAATAAATATTTTACCGAATACAAAATACGTTATAAAAAATGCACCTGGCTGATCTGTAGGAATTGGAAATGCATCTGCTCGGTAAGAAGTAAAAAGGTTTTTTACATTACATGAAAAATTTTCAAGAACATTTTCTTCAACGGTGCTTGCAGCTCTGGAACTTTATTAGATTAGATTATTTTAGCTGCTGTTCTTTTTATGCATACCAGGACTACTTTAACCAGGAATTAAATTTTAAAGTTTAGATACCGAACCATTATGGGCATGCAAGCATTAGGTCTGGCCAAATAGGCTTTTTTAGAATTTTGATTAGTTTGGGAGGAAAAATTTTATACATGTCACACAATTTTTTTTTTTTTTTATTAAAACGGTCGAAATATTTCCGAGCCCCCAGGTCGTTGAATTCTTGAATATTTTTTTTAAAACTATGATAGAAGCGAAAATTTGGTGACAGGGGTTGCGGCTCAAAAATTTATTAATGGAATCATTTCCCAGGAAGGAGGCAAAAGTTGATGGACTATTGCTCTACCATTAAATTTTGAAGTTGAATACTTCGCGGAGGGATCGACAGGGGCAGTAAAATTAAATAATGCTAATTTGACGTAGATAGTATTTCCGAGAAACTTTAAATATACAAAGGCTAGAACGCCCATTATTTGCGATAACTTGCAGTGTTTATGCAATGTTTGTATATACAATTGTAAATATTTAATCTGTAAATAAATTTGGGCATTTATCACAGAAAAGAAATTGGGTTCGTGTGAGTATTTATTTGGTCTCCACGCATCATTTTAGTTAAATAACCTTACAACGTCAACAGATAAGTGGAAAATTCATACCATAAATAAAAATGGGATTCAGCAAGAAAAATTATATAATTTGGAAATCCTTATGGGCAGCCAACACCCCCTACTAAATAGCGCCCCTGTTTGGTTAAAAAAGTTAACTCGATTTTGGATTGCGGTTCGTGCCTAAAACTTATTTATAAATCCATTATGCCGGAAATCAAACCCTGCTCCTATGGATTTGAATTCAAGAGCTGTTTCAGAACTGTTGGTTCCCTACTGTTTATCCACTGATGGGCATTGCAGCTTGCAGAAATTCCTTTACGAGAAAAATATCTGTATATGCAACTTTGAGAAATCTTTACAGTTAAGATTTTCTTGGCTAGGAAAATATTATGTTTCTTAAAAGAAAAAAAAACATAACTTCCTGAACTTTTCTTTATCAGTAAACAAATTCCAAGGCAATGTTTTACAGTGTAGAGATATTTACATTTTATAGATAATTTAATATATATTTAAGTTCTGCTCTAGTTATATTCTCTCGATTTTCACAATTGTTTTTGTCTTTTAAACAAAAGATCTTGGGCTACTAATTTGTTGACAAATTATCTAAAAATTTGAAAACGCATTGCGGTGTTAGTGTGGTTAGTTATTTTCCGTGAACGAGTACTCTTGCTTTGCTCTAAATTTTACTAGTGAAGACAATTATGCAGTTGGCTGATGCTTTAAAGTATCTGGTCATTGATTGAAAATGTTTTCCTTGAATCTATTCAACTTGTGAATATTGTGACGATTTATTTCGTCTTAAACTAAACAAATGGATCTCAAAAGTATAAATTTAACTAAATGAAGTATAGGCAACATTTCCGTAATTTAACTTTTTTTCACTAGAGAGGCTGTATAATTTTTTACAAAAATATTGCACATTATTGAAATTACTATTGAATAATTTTCTACTTTATATGAAATATTTTTTAAAACACTCTGTGAATTTTGAACTACTGTATCACATTGTGTACTTTTGCAGTTTCAGGAAACGCTAGACGACACTCAAAATATTGAACTGCTGCTGCCCCTGACTGGATTTGAACCCATCTATCAAATTAATTCCTTAGACGTCCAACAGATGTATCAGGGATCACTTCTGGACATCCATGTGATAACCCCTTTTTGAATAACTGGATATCGTTAGTTCTACATCGATAAAGGTTTTCAATTTTTAATTTTATCATAGGTAAAATAATTTTTTAAATATTTAAATTATAATAATTACAATTTATTTTTCATTTAACACTGTTACTATAAATTTTATTTACACAGTAAGGACACTTATAACAGTGTGAGACTTTAGAACAATTGTAATTTTTAAAATATGGGAATTAAAAAGACTCAAATTGAATGCCTTGCGCCGCAGGTGCAAAGCTCTTTTGTGATGACAAAAAGACAAACCCTTTGTTAATAAAAATATTTGAAAAATCAATTCAATGATAATAATAAGATTGATATAAAGCATTCATGATAAATCTGAAGAATACTAATGATTTTTTCCTCCACCAAACCGCAATGATTAGCATATTATACTTAATTCAAATCACTCCACCAATGCAAGTACCCATAAATCACGACTTATTTTAGCAATCAACTTTCCATTTGAAACCATTTTCACGTTTCATCAAAGCATTATGCAGCTCTGCGCCCCCCTTTTTCTTTGTTCTTGACTCCTTGTTCAACATTCACAGTGCCCCCCTTCTCTATTATCCTCTCGATGACCAAATCACAATATTTTATGACCCTAGGACTCCCCTGTATTCCCATTTATCACGCCAACCGAACCATAAGGTGTCGATTACACAAGATTGTGTGGGCGGGGAGGAAGGGAGACAGCAATTTTGTTGACTTTGTGACTGGGGTGACGCAATCCAACAAGGGACGTTTTTTCGACGTTTTTTTTTCAGCGTTGGGTTTCTCGATGTTTGTTCACCTGCACGCTCCCCAAGTGTGCTTTTTTCACCGCAATACGTTGCTTAATGGATGTTTGTAGAATGTTGGATTTTGATGGTCGTAAAGCGGTGATCGCATCGGAGACGCATCGGATAACACGGTGTATTTAAGGGCCGTAAATAGTAATAAAGTGTCGCACTCCTTATTACATCGCTGTGCCGGTAAAGTGGAATTCAAAGCGAAGAACATCTGCATCCATTCTTATGTAAAATACGCTGCGTGTTCCGATTTTTTAATATATTTGTCATCAAGACAGGTTAAAATATTGCTTCGAGTTAGATACAGGGTAATAAAATGTAAGAACGAATATATGAGAGGAATTAGTATTATATATCTTGCATTTTTTTTAGCGTTGATATGAGTTAGATTCTAGTGAATAGCTTCTTAATAAAAGACGCAGTTGTAATTTTATTTTGAACTGGTAAATGATGTCATGTTATAAAAGTAAGTTTGCATTTGCTAATAAACTGCACACTACCAACGAGGGTAAGGGGATCTTGAAGGCATACAGGGAATACATAATATGAGAAATAAGCACTTGGATCCCCGCTATTGATTATAATGATTCCGTAGTTAAAGTACACAATTTACATATACTCACCGCAAAATTATAAATTTTGTATTTTTCTTTTGGTGGTTCTGGGTATCTTTCGTTTGACACACCCGCTCGAAATTTCGAAAGTAATCCACGAGAGAGATTATTTGTAAAGAATAAGTGTCCGCTTTAAAATATAGGTCCTGCTATAGTGTGAAAAAATATTGCAGATTTCTCCAGTCAAACGAATCTTCAATTTAAATCAAATTATGTTTACAAGAGAAGAGGAGCAATTGCGCAAGTTCGATTCCTGTCCTAATTCCAGCCCTGTCCAGCTATAAATAAATTGAGACTAATGTTTTACTCCTAAAATGAAATGTAATAACATCCCATGGCTTCTGAGCAAATATCATTCTTAGCAAAATAAATAGTTAAAGAATTAATAAAGTGTACTGCTTAAAAAAAACAAGATTAAGTGAATTAATTATTGTCAAAACATATTACTAATACAATTTGTTGGGCAACTTAGAAAATGATATTTACAGTCATTGAGCGTTGCAAGATTTCAGAAAATCGAAATAAATGGTATTCTTGAAGGAATAGGGCAAATATAAAAGACTTTAAATTAGAAGTGGTTTTGAAACTATTTTATTTCTTTTGTAATGCCCCTCATCACCATGTCTTGTGGTCTTGAAAGTTGTTGTTGTTGTTGAGACCCAGACCGTCCGACCTACCAGAAAGGTGTAAGGTAAATGTCTGGACGACCGGGAAGAAATGTGGTCTTGAAAGTAAAACCTTCGTAAAACACAGCATAAAATAATTTGATACTAGTTAGCTTCAATTGGAATAAGAGAAAAATAGTAAAGATGAAAAGAAAACTTGACGATCGGGGCAATCTTCAGACTTCCCATACGAAACAAGTGAACATTAGACTTCTGGGCCAAACTATATATATTTTTCGAAAATTTATATTCTGCATTTACATTTATTAGAATATGTGTTTAGAATTTTACCTAAATTTGGTCCAAATAGTTCAGCGGTTTTCGAGATTGTACGAAACTGATTTTGACAAAATCTCGTTTTTATAGCCGAGCTATATGTATATTTCTTATTTTAATTTTTGCGTTTACATTTAATTAATATATAACACTTGCCACCCATATTTTAACCAAATCTCTACAGTAGTTTTTAGATTACGAAATGTCAACACACACACACATAGAGATCGAGAAAAGTCATTCCTGGTATCTAAGGATCCCATTGATCGATCTATTTATGGTAAAAACTCGTCTTGTAATTAAAAGTCGATCCCCATACTTTTCTTATAGGCTACATTGGTTAAAGTAAAAAGTTGGAACTCTGTCTACTGCTAAATGTATATTTATAAAAAAAAAAGTGGTACAAGTCACAATCACTATTACCATTTATTCCTCTATAGAAGAGGAAATGGTAATAGTGACTAATTAACGGTTAATTTAATGGTAATAGTGAGAACTATAGTTCAGTGCAAGGAAAGTAAAGACTATGACGAAGGAAAATAAACAACAATAGGATTCAAAACACTTTCTAGATGACTGAGTCCACGAACTTAAATCCCATGATAAAATAAAAAGGGAGCTAAATGGTTTCTGAACAGATTAAACAATATACATTTTTGTTAAGTTACTATAGATCATAAGCACCATCAACTAAGCTAAAAATACGTACTCAAAAATGTTTTTAAAAATATTTAGGAATAAAAGGATACGAAAATATGTACTATAGTAAATAAAAACAAGAAAGATCAATCATGCTTAAAGTATTGATTATGAAACACTTTCCAACTTCAATGCAGTTTTATTTAAACATCTCTAAAATGCAATACATTCCTCGGTAATATTTTAAAACTTATCACAATACTACACTAATTTATTATATTTGAAAACTTAAATTTTCAAAAAAATGAACTTCATTCAATTGACGGTATTGAAATATAAATAACCTGGTTTAAACATCTCTAAAATGCAATACATTCCTTGGTAATAATTTTAGAATTATCATAATACTACGATAATTTATTATATTTGAAAACTTCATCGAAAACAACTGAAAGTCATTCAAATGACGTCATAGAAAAATAACACGCCTGGCTCTCTCTATAAAAGCAGCATTTCATTCATGAACAATTTCCATTCATTTCATTCATCACAATACTATAATAATTTATTTCATTTAAAAATGAAGACCATGGAGCTACAAGTAATTAAATTCTATGCTTAAAACTTCATCGCAAAAAATCGAACTTCTCTCTGTAAAATCAATGAACATTTCATTCATATCAGCTATACAGACTCCATGAGCTAAAGAATTTTGTGTTAAAGAAATACAGCAATTCAAATACAACTCATTCTACATATTTTGATGCTTACATTTTACATAAGTTAAAAATAGGCTTCGTTGTAGAAATAATCAAATTTGGATGAGTATTTAAACTCAAATATATTGTAATTGCATTGTTTCAGCATGTAGATGCACAGAATTTACGCAAAAATAAAGTGGTTTTAGGACGGATACAACACTCAATATGAATTAAAAAAAACTTTAAAAATCATGATTTTGAGACAAGATGGATGCCATATATCTTTTCGAAGTGAGTCACGTGATATTTTAATATCATGGTCACGTGATATTTTAATATCATGGTCACGTGATGCCTTCATATAAGAGGTGTAATTATTATTTTAATTTTTATTTAAAAAACTACTGAATATATTTTGCTGAATTTTTTTATATATATTTTATGGAATAATTTGAATATTACCTAAAATTTTCGAATCAATTTGTGGATTTTAAATCCGCTTAAAAAATGTTTGAAAAATTAGGTCCCATTGGGTTCAATGTATTTTATTTTTTCAACCCGGGTTCAATCCAAAACTAATTGGGTGATATTATTCATTTATATTCCCATAGGTTCTACAGACCGTCTGAACAACATACTAAAATTTCATTTTTATTAAGTCATTTTTACGGCAGTTATCGTGCTAACGGACAGATAGACAGAATGAACAAAGTCATAAACACTTTTCAACTTTGTTGTAAAGTGTTAAAATTGAAGGAAATCAGCTGTTTCGGAAAAATGAGCGATTTTTATCAAAAATCTTATAACCATAATCGCTCAAATTAATGAAAAAAAAACATTAGTTTATATAAGTTACAAAAATTAAGAAGATAAATAAGAAAAAATATCGATCTGCGTAAAGTATTTGAACTTTACTTTAAATTTAGTTTTCAAGTTTATACGAAAATTAATATATATTTTTCTTTCATTTTTAACACTTTACAACATAGATGAAAAGTGTTTATGACTTTGCTCATTCTGTCTGTCTGTCTGTCTGTCCGTTAGCACGATAACTGCCGTAAAAATGACTTAATCAAAATGAAATTTTGGTATGTTTTTCAGACGGTCTGTCGGACCTATGGGAATATAAATAAATAATATCACCCAATTAGTTTTTTATTGAACCCTGGTTGAAAAAATGAAATACATTGAACCCTATGGGACCTAATTTTTCAAACATTTTTTAAGCAAATTTAAAATTCACAAATTGCTTCGAAATTTTTAGAAAATATTCACATTATCCCATAAAATGTATAAAAAAAATTTCAGCAAAATATGTTAAGTAGTTTTTTAATTAAAAATTATTTAATATAGAGAAAAAAACAAATTCAATTAAATTCTGACTTTTGGGATATCCTCCAGAAAGAAAACAGAGATATATTATATAATAAATATCTATCCAAGAGTTTAACCATTATGTATATGAGAGAGGCTTTACATTTAAAAATAAATTTGTTCGATAACATTTTTTCAATTTTTTTTTTTAATTTTATATAACTCTTCATGATTTACATATTTGATGGCATTTTTAATGCACTTTCCTACGTCCTAGAGAGTTAAAATTTGGTACACAGCTTAAATTTGTTGAACATTTTATTCTACAAAAACTTGGTGAATCTTTAAATATAGATCATACATTTTTTTCGAAATGGCCTGCAAATAATCCCCGTTCACTTCTATAAATCATTGTTGTAATATTGTTAAAAATTCTGATGTAGGCAGCACATGTCTTTCTTTGCAGACTCATATTCACGTTCTCTTTATTTCTTCAATAATAATTTGAGTTTATCTGCACAAAATAACAGCCATAAGTATTTTAAACGACATTGAATTTGCACGTTAAACTTAAATTTGGTTCTCATTTGACAGCTGGACTTTTTGTCAAAGGTGGCGTAGCGAAAACGCGAAAAAACTAGAATATCTCAAGAACGGCTAGTCTTAGAGTAATGGGGTTAGTCTTATTATTTTTGTTGCCAAAAATCACGTATAAAATAGGAATTTAATTGATATAATTGAGCACACGTAGTCTTTTACTTTTATATTTAACGATTTTTGCTGGCCATTTCGCAAAAATAGCCCGTTCCTTTTCCCGAATCGTACTAGAATAACCTACAAATGATTTGTATACCAAATTTTGTTAAATTTGGTATATAAATCACTTGTAGGTCATTGAAATATTATACACCAAATTTTGTTAAATTTGTTTCATTAGTTTTTAGCTAGAGTGGATAAAGGCAATTTCTGCCGGCCATTTCGCAAAGAAGGCAGATTCTTTTATTATGAATCGTACTATAATCTAATGAACATCAGGATTTCCCACAAAAAACATACCTACCAAATTTTAAGAAATTCGGTCCATTAGTTTTTCAATTAGAGTGGATGTAATATCCTCACAGACACACAGAAACATACACAGATACACCGTTACACACACAGACGTCTTCCTAAAAATAGTGTTTTCGTGTTCTAGAAGTCCCAAAACGTGTAGATACTTCGAAAATTCGAGTTCCGATCTTCGGCACGATTCCAATACTTTTAATACATACACACACACACACACACATATTATCTGTGTATCTAAATTCGTGCCTACGCAATTACAATAGTTATGATTTTAAATGATCCCTAAACTTTTATTATTTCTTCAACGAAGCCTAATTTTAACTTATGCAGAATGCAAACATCTCAAGCGATTGTAAGGTGAGCTACATAAGAATTGCTGAATTTTTTTCACACAAAATTATTTAGCTCTGGAGTCTGGAATACAAGTTATATGAATGAAATATTCATTGATTTTGCATAGAGAATCAGGTGATTTATATTTCGATACAGTTTTAATATTTAAGTATAATAAATTACTGTAGTACTGTGTTGATGTAAAAGATATCACCACTGAATGTATCACATTTTAAAAATTTTTAAATGAAATTGCATTTCAGTTGGAAAGTGTTTCATAATCAATGCTTATGCATGATTGATCTTTCTTGTTTTTTCTGGAGTCTAATTGGTATACTTATTCATCATTCAATAATTGATGACTTTAATTTCTTTTAGAATCCCCATAACTTGAATCTTCTAAATAAAAGTATGATTTATATTTATCGAAATAATGTAGGATAAGAATTCTCTGGGTAAGCTAAAATGCTTGTTTTCAAGACCGTCGCATTTTCTACGTTCGAAACAAATTATTATATTACTAACAAATCTACTCGGAGTTCTTTGCGATTTAAAATATGCGCAAATTCTAATATTCCAAATCATATCATTATTAAAAAATATCATTAAGTATTTGATTTAATTTTCCTATCAAAATTGAAAAAAATTTATAAAATAGTATCTCTGTTTCGCAAAGATCAAAAGATTATAACATTTTAGTCCCATTTGTAAACTAATTTACAAAAAATTTATAGTTTAGACAAAGTATATCAAAAACAACAAGAAAGATCAATCATGCTTAAAGCATTGATTATGAAACACTTTCCAACTTCAATGCAATTTTATTTAAACATGTCTAAAATGCAATACATTCCTCGGTAATATTTTAAAACTTATCACAATACTACATTAATTTATTATATTTGAAACCTTAAACCTTCATCGAAAAAAATTAACTTCATTCAAATGACGGCATTAAAATATAAATTGCCTGGTTTAAACATCTCTAAAATGTGATACATTCCTCGGTAATAATTTTAGAATTATCATAATACTACGATAATTTATTATATTTGAAAACTTCATCGAAAACAACTGAAATCCATTCAAATGACGTCATAGAAAAAATAACACGCCTGGCTCTCTCTATAAAAGCAACATTTCATTCATAAATAATTCCCCCATTCATGTCATTCATCACAATACTATAATAATTTATATTATTTAAAAATTAAGACCATGGAGCTACAAGTGAGTAAAACTCTATGCGTAAAACTTCATCGAAAATTATCGTCCTTCTCTTTCTAAAATCAATGAATATTTCATTCATATCAGCTATACAAACTCCATGGACTAAATGATTTTGTGTTAAAGAATTACAGCGATTCTAATACAACTCATTCTACATATTTTGCTGTTTACATTTTACATAGGTGAAAAATAGGCTTAATAGTAGAAATAATCAAATTTGTATGAGCATTTAAACTGAAATATATTGTCATTGCGTTGTTAAAGTATGTAGATGCACAGAATTTAGGCCAAAATAAAGTAGTTTTAGGATGGATACAACACTCAATATGAATTAGAAAGAACTTTAAAAATCACGATTTTGAGACAAGATGGATGCCATATATCATTTTGAAGTGGGTCATGTGATCGTTTCATATCATGGACACGTGATCGCTTCATATAAGAGGTGTTATTATTATTTTAATTTTTATTTAAAAAACTACTAAATATATTTCGCTGAATTTTTTTTATATGTGTTTTATGGAACAATTTGAATATTATCTAAAATTTTCGAAGCAATTTGTGAATTTTAAATCCGCTTAAAAAATTTTTGAAAAATTAGGTCCCATAGGGCTCAATGTATTTCATTTTTTCAACCCAGGTTCAATCCAAAACGAATTGGGTGATATTATTCATTTATATTTCCATAGGTCCTACAGACCGTCTAAACAACATACTAAAATTTCATTTTGATTAAGTCATTTTTACGGCAGTTATCATGCTAACAGACAGACAGACAGACAGACAGACGGAATGAACAATGTCATAAACACTTTTCAACTTTGTTGTAAAGTGTTAAAAATCTGAATAGCAAAAGATATTTCCATACTATTTATCCCATTGCAACAATAAGTTAAACATAATCGGAAATACATGAATTTAAAAAATACTTCTCAAAATAAAGCATAAATTGAAAATATCAATAATTTTTGTAATTTTAATTATCCCATGACCTGAATCGATGTAACACAACCCAAATTGCTCATTTATTATTTTCCTTATTTACGTAGTATTGTGTATAGGGAAAGTATTGTGACGGGGTCGAAAATTCGAATTCGAGTTTTCCACAGAAGAACACGTTTCAAGAATCTCTGAACTCGAATCGATCGTTTTTGATGTGATGTCTATATATAAGTGTATGTGTGTATGTGTGTGTGTGTGCGCGTGTGCGTGCCCGTGAGTCTATGGAGACGATATCTCACGAACGAATGGAATTGGTACAAAAATTACAATCGGTAAATACTGGAAGCCTATTGATTTTAAACTCAATCGAATGTTCGGAAGCCCCCAAAATATTTTTATGAAGTTTTGAAAAAATCATCAAATCAGAACTTTCAATAATGTTACGTAAATAAGCAATTTTTATGTAAATTTTCATTAGAAAACAATTGACTTAAAGTTCAGAAAGCTAGCATGAGCCTTTCTCGAAATATTGCACTTCTTCAAATAAATTTGTCAAAAAATAACATAAAATTAGAAAAAGTATTTACTTTCGTGAAATATGTTCACTTTTCATGCGTAATATTATGCCATAAATTTATTATGACTTGGATCTATTTCGTTCCATTCACGATACTTTGTAATAGTTTTGTATTCTGACGTCTAACAATGTGCCAACAGTCATTTAATATAAGAAATACTCTTCTTTCCGCTGGTCTGTAACGCTTGGAGATGCATTTGGTGAACTTGGCGACAAAGTCAGCAATATATCGTTAACTTATCCATATTTCACCCCCCTCCCCCCAGTTGACGGAAGCACAGTTAAAATTAAAACAAGAAAGATCAATCATGCTTAAAACATTGATTATGAAACACTTTCCAACTTCAATGCAATTTTATTTAAACATGTCTAAAATGCAATACATTCCTCGGTAATATTTCTAGACGTGGCGAGAAAAACCACATACGTCAAAAATTTCAATTTTTTTTTTTATAACATATTCTGTTCAAGAAATGTATGATCTATGCTGTAGAAAAAGCACTTACATCTGTTGGGCTTCTAAGATATCAAGAAAAAGAAACACCATAAACAACCTACTAGATTTTGCTCCGAAGTCAGCCGGGAAAAACCACATAAGTCATAAAAAGTTATTTTTCTCTAATTTTAGAACAGATATCAATCGGGAAAAAGCACATAAGTCAAGAAAAGCTATTATTATCCATTGCATTTGTGCAGATTTCAGCGTGTAAAAACATGCGTGAAGAAATGTTATCATTCCGTACAGTTTATACAGCCTTATTCTTTGTTGAAACTACATCACAATATTTTTTTTTATTTCGTAAAATTTCGAGGCGCGACGACGTTTTCTGCCCCCCCCCCCTTTCGATTCCTGTTTCCGGTGACTATAAATGCATTCGTCCTGTAAATAATCATTGTTAGACAGCTGTTTTATTCATATACTGCTGAAATAACACTTTATTTTAGAATTTTCTGTCTCAATTTTAGAATAGTATATTGTCACGGATACGACTAATAGTGAAATAGCCTTTCTCAAGAGTAAAAATATTTCAGGTATGTTGTATTTTATTAAATATCTCTCTTGAAATTTATCCAGAATAGAAACTAGAGTTTTGATAACAAGACTCTTAACTAATGCAAATTATATGTATAAAATTCAAAATGTTTCTGTGCTGTCAGCGCTGTAGCCAGAAATGAATCTCTGTAAAAGAATAGGAGGCGGCAGAACAAATGTTTAATAGTGAAACGCTTTGAATTATGTTAGATAACATAAATAAAAATACACTACTCCAGCACTGTGGCCACAATGTTTGTTTCAATAGCGTATAAAGTATAGTTAGCTGGAAAATTGTACTGATTGTGCTCGTTTTGATTATGAAAATTTTACATGTTCTCACCGGGAATGTGCTAAACGTAATCTCCAAATATTAAAATATACTGTAGTTTATTTGCGGGGGCCCTTCAGCATGTATGCTGGTGTTAAATCAGCTATTCTTAGCTACCTCTGAAACCGCTGATGCAATTAAAGCGAGACTTCGTAGTAGTTTGATTAGTCTGCTTGGAAGAGGGAACAATTTGTTTTTACTTTCCTTATATACGATAATGTATAAGGAAAGTATTGTGACGCGGTCCAAAATTCGAATTCGATTTTTGAAGGGAGAGCACGTTTCAAGTATCCCTGATCACGAATCGAAAATTTTTGAGGTGATGGCTGTGTGTGTGTGAAAGTATGAGTGTGTGTGTGTGAAAGTATGAGTGTGTGTGTGTGAAAGTATGAGTGTGTGTGTGTGTGAAAGTATGAGTGTGTGTGTGTGAAAGTATGAGTGTGTGTGTGAGTGTGTGAAAGTATATGTGTGTGTGTGTGTCAGTGAGTCTTTTGAGACGATATGTCACGAATGAATGGAGAGATTCGAATGAAATTTTGTACAAAAATAACAATCCGTAAATACTGGAAGCTTATTGTTTTAAAATACAATCGAATGTTCAGAACCCCCCTAAATTTTCCAGTGAAATTTTGAAAAACAACATCAAAATATCAAAACTTTCATAAAGTTACTCAAATAGAAGATATATGTATATATAAGATATAATCTTATATAAGATATGTATCTTATATAAGTTTTCCTTTGGAAACGGTTGACATGAGTTTTAGAACGCTAGCATGAACCGTTCTTGAGATATTAAACATTTTTCAAATAAATTTATCAATAAAATCCCATAAATTAAAAAAAATATTAACTGTTGACCATGTTCACTTTTCATATGTAATATCATGCGATACATTTGGTGACATAATTCTCGTGGATCTAGCTCGTTCCATTGCTGAGAAAGGATACTTTGAGTAATACTTTTTTATTTAAACGTCAATAGTCATTTATCTGCTATAAGAATAACTTATTTCTGCGTCCATAACGCTTGGTGAGATTTTGGCGATGAATTTGGCGGAATGTCCCCAACTTGGCGATTTTTAAATGTTGCTAAATTAACGACAATATCGACAAATGGATCAATCCTATTCCATACTTCGGACTTCAAGTGAATCAGACATTGATTCCGATCTGATAGAAATTGATCCGGATGAATTATAAACGATGTTTGAGTTTCAGTTTTCTATGTTTGAGTTTTCTATGTTCGTATTTATATACATTTTAAATTAACTAATTAGTTTACAAAAAAATTGCATTGACTTTTAATTTTACATTTAAACAATTTTCAGAAAAATCAGTTGAAACAGAATTTCAACGTTTTTCATACTTTTTCAAAAATATTTACTTAAAGTAGTCCAAAGAAAACATTAAAAAATAATAACAGTTTGGAATTAGAATGCACATTTAAATGCTGCATTATGACCGATATTTTATTAAACAATTACTTATGTCTGTATTTGTAAAAACGTCATAATTGTGTTTAAAGAATAAAGACTTAAGTCAGGAATAATAACTTATGTCTGTATGAGTCAACATATTTGCCACAAACTTGCTTCGGGAATAACCACTTAAGTCAGTATTTACCTAAAAATTCATTTTCCAAAATTACAATACAATGCATGATTATTTAGCTTATAAATGTATAATAAATACCATAAAAATTGAATGTGTATTTTGAAAACCAAAACCAAAAATTGAAAAAACGATGTTTTGAAAATGTCATTTTTTTCAATCGTTAATATATCGATTTCCTTGTTTTTGACTTAAGTGGTTTATCTCCCCAGCTCTAGACTTTAAAACTTATCATAATACTACATTAATTTATTATATTTGAAAACTTCATCGAAAAAAATGAACTTCATTCAAATGACGGCATTAAAATATAAATTGCCTGGTTTAAACATCTCTAAAATGCGATACATTCCTCGGTAATAATTTTAGAATTGTCATAATACTACGATAATTTATTATATTTGAAAACTTCATCGAAAACAACTGAAATTCATTCAAATGATGTCATAGAAAAAATAATACGCCTGGCTCTCTTTATAAAAGCAGCTTTCATTCATAAATAATTTCCCATTCATGTCATTCATCACAATACTATAATAATTTATTTTATTTAAAAATTAATACCATGGAGCTACAAGTAATTAAACTCTATGCGTAAAACTTCATCGAAAAAAATCGTTCTTTTCTTTATAAAATCAATGAATATTTCATTCATATTAGCTATGCAGACTCCATGAAGTAAATGATTTTGTGTTAAAGAAATACAGCAACTCTAATACAACTCATTCTACATATTTTGCTGTTTACATTTTGCATAAGTGAAAAATAGGCTTCGTTGTAGAAATAATCAAATTTGGATGAGCATTTAAACTCAAATATATTGTAATTGCGTTGTTTCAGTATGTAGATGTACAGAATTTAAGCAAAAATAAAATGCTTTTAGGACGGATTCAACATTCAATATGAATTAAAAAGAACTCTAAAAATCACGATTTTGAGACAAGATGAATGCCATATATCATTTTGAAGTGGGTCATGTGATCTTCTCATATCATGGTCACGTGATCGTTTCATATAAGAGGTGTTATTATTATTTTAATTTTTATTTAAAAAACTACTGAATATATTTCGCTGAATTTTTTTTATATGTATTTTACGGAACAATTTGAATATTATCTAAAATTTTCGAAGCAATTTGTGAATTTTAAATCCGCTTAAAAAATGTTTGAAAAATTAGGTCCCATAGGGCTCAATGTATTTCATTTTTTCAACCCAGGTTCAATCCAAAACGAATTGGGTGATATTATTCATTTATATTTCCATAGGTCCTACAGACCGTCTAAACAACATACTAAAATTTCATTTTAATTAAGTCATTTTTACGGCAGTTATCATGCTAACAGACAGATAGACAGAATGAACAATGTCATAAACACTTTTCAACTTTGTTGTAAAGTGTTAAAAATGCGTACGTTAACGAAAATGACGCTACATTGCAGAATTAATAATTAAAATATTTTAATATGTGCACTATATTGCTTATTGTGGATACTATCAATATATTGATAATTGTCAATTTAAAGTTGCGAGAAATATAAGTTAATTGGGTACTTCGAAATAGTTTTGCACGTTGTCATCCAGAAAAGCACCGATTGTACAATTTAGTATTAAAGTAGATATTAGACATAATTTTTTCACTGTGAAAGAAGTAAAATCATTGCATTATATAAAGAAAGTAATGTGCTATCCACATCAGAATTTTTAATTTATTGTTTTATCAAATTCTTTTTATGCAAATTCGATAAATGAAATTTATATCGGCTGCCGTATAAACAAATTTGACTTTTTTTTACACAATTAAAGCAATTTACAGCAATAAATTAAACTAAACGTTGCTAAGCAACATGACATAATTAACTTCAAATGAAGTTTTAGAAAGAAACACAATGTATAATCAATGCCATTTCTATAGAAGCATCAATATGTTCAATAATATAAAATAAGAATTATTTAGCAAATATCTACAAGATTTAATTGTGAACAACAGTTGGGACATGCATCAATTGTGTATATGACCACGCCCACATTTGTCCACTCTTATTCTTAACATTCGGAGTTTTTGGAGAAGCACTGAAATAATGTTTATTTGCAATAAATATGAAAAATTGGGGTACATTTTAAAGCAAATAATTTCATTCCAAATCACTATTTTCACAAATACTAAATCGAAAAGAAAAAATACAGAAATTGAAATAACTTTTCGTTGTGGTTTCATATTGGCTCTACTCTAATTCTAACATTTCGTCTGAATTTCATTTCATTTTACTCATAGATTGACATGTCATAGGTAATCAACAGATTGAAGGGTATTTTAGACTGCAGTCCTGAACAACCTTTTATTAAGCCCGAAATGGATAACTTTATTCTATCTCCCAATAAAGTGATATTACGAAAAATTAAGATTAAAGCATCTTTCTTACTGTCCATATGTACTAATAATATTATAAAAGTATAATTTATATAATAAAGGATTTCGTTTCCTGAATGTTCAGTATATTTTCTGCGTATACATTCCCTCCTTTCCTCTGGAATTTTGAATTTTCACGGAAAGAAGACATGTTGTTAGTTTTGGCATTTAATCCTCTTTGATTAAATTATATCTCCACGAGATTGTAAATTAACATACCGTTGGAAAGAGGCGTTTTTCGTCTCTTTTTTTTTTATACAAAATATAACTTAACATATATTATTCAAATTTATATGTTTTTATTTTAAATTTAAAAATTTCCAATAACTTAATTATTCTTTAAAATTATAAGTATCAATTATGTTAATTGTTATTTTACTTATTAATTATTACTTTCACTACAATACATAGTAATATATATGGAAAGTACTAGAAATCGTAACTCGAGTTTTCGGCGGATTTACACGTTTCAAGCAACCTAGAACACGAGAAAACCATTTTTAGCGTTACATCTGTGTGTGTATCTGTCTGTGCAATGCATGTATCCACTCTAACTAATTGACAAAATTTCATAAAATTTTATAGATAAGCCACTTGTGAATTACACACTTGTGGTTATACATACTTAAATTTTAAATGTAAATTCAGCTTGAAGTCGAGTTTTGTTCGATTTTTAAGTACGGCATTGCAGAAAATCCTGCTCACATAAGTACATCGAGCAAAATAGTTGGAAAAATATGACTGCTTATCCTGAAATTATTTAAAAAATGTCTTTTGTCTAATCATGAAGTTAACAAAGGAGTTGTTTGTCAATGGGTAGCGACAAACACACTTTCCCTACTCCACTAATTACTGAGTTAAAACAACCGCACATGGTAGCGCATTGTTCTTATTTCTATAAAGATTATTGAAATAAGAACAATTTTTGGATGGCAAAATATTCATACTGTATTTTAGACAAATTATCCACGTATCACCAAACATTTTCTCGTTAACCACAAGTGGTACGCGTACCAATGGTGGAATATCACTACTCTATAGCATCATTTTACTGTTCTGAAGATCACAAAATTCCGACGTCAGTGCTCGCGAACAACAGGTTGCTGCTGTCGGATTTATAGTATAGTGACTATGCCTGATCGAATAAAGGGGATTGCAACGTCTCTATAGGGGAGAATTTAAAAAAATGTTGGGAAATAATTTTGCGTAAGCAAACTGTATGTTAACTGTAACGCAAAACTTTAACTGTGAACCTACAAAGTATCAAAGATAAAAGAGAGTGAGATGTATGGATATGGGGGAAGCGGTATGTAAAGTGTGTATGGGTAGAATGTCTGATTATTGTCGCAAGGCATAGTGTTTGTGGATACGGGGGAAGCGGTATGTAAAGTGTGTATGGGTAGAATGTCTGATTATTGTCGCAAGGCATAGTGTTTGTGGATACGGGGGAAGCGGTATGTAAAGTGTGTATGGGTAGAATGTCTGATTATTGTCGCAAGGCATAGTGTTTGTGGATACGGGGGAAGCGGTATGTAAAGTGTGTATGGGTAGAATGTCTGATTATTGTCGCAAGGCATAGTGTTTGTGGATACGGGGGAAGCGGTATGTAAAGTGTGTATGGGTAGAATGTCTGATTATTGTCGCAAGGCATAGTGTTTGTGGATACGGGGGAAGCGGTATGTAAAGTGTGTATGGGTAGAATGTCTGATTATTGTCGCAAGGCATAGTGTTTGTTATTTTATTATGTATAACCTAAGTTAGGTGTCTTAATTTATGTTAATAAATACTTTGTTGTTAGTTGTTAAACATGGCTCTCTTCATATAGTTTGAATAAGTGTTATTCAAAAACGCTACAAAAAGTTAAAATGCAACAACAAAGCAAGATTACACAGTTATAAAGTATTGTCTAATGACACAAAGAGTATTTATTGTTAATAAATGTATTTTATTCGACGACGAAATTTTTTTTTATTTAAAATTTCTATTTTTCCGAATTTTTTCTGATGTTTAAGGTGGGGAGGCGTTGTTTCACAGATTTTTTTTCTAATTTTAAATGGACCCATATAGGAGGAAGGGGCGCTTTCTCGGAGAGGGTGGATTGACGGAATTCTACAGTAAGTTTTTGAAATAAATTTAGAAATCAAAGAGCTAAACAGCACGAGACGTTGGTTCAATGCGAGCTTCATTCTGTTATTTCCTGTTGATATCAACATAAGATTTTATTTTTTCAGAATCGTGTATACCTGAAAAATCTTGAAATTTTAAAGAAACAAAGTCATAGTCAACAACTCAATATCATAAGAGTAATTCTGCTGCAATATAATTTTTATTTTATTTTTGATATACGCCGGAAGAGAATATATTTCATAGATTTTTACAGGAATTACTTGATTTAATATTCTAGATACATGAAAAAAAGGTTAAATTTAAAGTAAGAGATGGCCCAGTGGTTATAGTGGGAGAACCGCACATGGTAATCCTGTGTTTGATCCACAATTCGCCCGAAACTATCCCCGTGTCTATCCGCAGTACAGGTACAATACATTTGCAATTTCAAAAGTCCATCCCAGATGTGTGTTAGCTGGTCGGTAGTTGCGCCAGGAGAAAAGCGCCAGAAGTGACGCACCTATAATCTCCAGTACGAAAAATATATTGTTACGGCATTAGTTGAATGAATCCCAGAGAAAGTAGGAATATAGAATACGAAATTACGAAAACTTAGTGAGGCCATCAAATGTGATGGTAGGAAAAAAGTTAGAACAGAATAGTTAAGTACAATTTTAAACAAACATAACAAACTAAAACTGGAATGTTCCTCAACTCAACTTTCTCATACCAGAATCCAATTTTAAGCAGCTTGTGATTTTTTTTTCCGCAGACTTTTCAAGAAAAAATGTATTTTTGGTTCAAATGATTACATTTATGGCATGTTATCCTTTATTTTAAAGAGCTTGAAAAAATATTTCGATCGATACTAAGTTTAACAATGTACCCACTTGGGGGGGGGGGGACTAACATCTCACCCCCGGGGGAGCTAATGACGTCACAAACACAAAAATTATATAGTGGATATTTTTCACTACAATGATTTAACTGTTAAGTTTCGGGATCATTGAGCTATAAATAACAGATTTTATGCATAATTATGTCACATTTTATTCTATGCTGCCATGTTAAAAAAATGTAAAATTTCGAATAAATGTAGAAGTTTTCGCACGAATTTCAAACAATTCTATCCACAGTTCTCGATTTTGCATTAACAAAGCCAGATATAAAGTTTCATGAAAATTCATTAATATTTTTGCAGCTATAAGAAATCGACCACAGACAGACAGATATCACTTTATAAATAGTCAAAACGTGTTCAGGATATCCTGAAACATATTGGCATCAAAATCTCGAAATCGAAAATTTTCATGAAAACATTACTTTAAACTATATTCTATAGCATGAGGAAGTAAAAGTAGAAGATTTAGCTAGCCAATGTCGAGATGTGATGTGTTAGGGGAAAAGTGGCACGGTTCCTGTGGTTGCTACCTCCTCTGGGTTCCTGCCAAAATTGGATAGGTCTTTTCCGATCGTCCAAGCAGATACCTTACATCTTCGTTAGGTCGGACGATGGATAAACAAGATATTTGCATGATATAGGAAAGACAGGGATTTGTCGGTAGCGACAGAGATGGTGTACGCAAAACTGCAGAAACCATCAAAAAAGTTAATCAAATTAGAGTTGAGTGAAAGTAATCGTTGCATTAAAAACTTTATAATTGTCAGAAAACTGTTTCTTTCACATTCTTAAATAAAAAAAAATATACTTTACTGGCACTCAAATTGTAAAAAACAATTATGTACGTAGATTCAACAACTCAATCGAAATAAAACTTCTGAATTCCCGAAACTGACAGATCTGGCCAATAGTGTAACTCTCATCTGCCTGTCAGCAGCCTGTATCCGCTTCGAATCCCTTCATCTTAATTTCGCCCGGCGCAATAAAAGCGTCCCTCTCGGGTTTCTATCAATCACTATGTCCCTCCGCGCACTAATCCACTGCTAAATCCAGCCCCGATTTACTTCGGGAGTGTTTGGATATCACTGCAGGTCATTCTCAGATCAATAGATTTTCATTAGGTGGCGTAAATAGAGGAAGTTTCATTTGGTGCATCGCTCAGCATGTGGCGGAGGGGTCTTGTCATTCCTGTGATAATCCCTGTAGCTTCGGCGTCACAGCTCAGTACAGGCGATTAAGAGCACAATTAACCACATTTTATTGATTGTTTAAAATGAAATTTAGGGGACGTTGATATTGAAGTAGGAGCTATGTGCAAATTACAAAAATGTGATGTGACCAACGGGTGGAGATGTTGTCAAAGCAACTCTTTGTCAGCAATTTTTTTTCCCACCAGCTATCTTCATATTGCATATGTGTGTATTATTTTATTATGATAACAAAAATAGGAGAAAAGAACAGTACATAAATGACTTGGTGAATTGTTAAGTTTTAAAATGCAATCAAATTAGAGAGTACTTCTGTTATTCGTTATAGATTGATGTGAAGCATCACTTCTTCCTCATGTTTCGAATGGGGAAAGCTTGATGGGTGTAGTATATAATCAATGTAAGGACAACTAGGGAAAAGAGATTAGCTTATTTACTGTTTCAATTATTTTATTAAGAATTAAATACTTTTTAACACTTTACAACAAAGTTGAAAAGTGTTTATGACTTTGTTCATTCTGTCTGTCTGTCTGTCCGTTAGCCCGATAACTGCCGCAAAAATGACTTAATCAAAATGAAATTTTAGTATGTTGTTCAGACGGTCTGTAGGACCTATGGGAATATAAATGAATAATATCACCCAATTAGTTTTGGATTGAACCCGGGTTGAAAAAATGAAATACATTGAGCCCTATGGGACCTAATTTTTCAAACATTTTTTAAGCGGATTTAAAATTCACAAATTGCTTCAAAAATTTTAGATAATATTTAAATTGTTCCATAAAATATATAAAAAAAAATTCAGCGAAATATATTCAGTAGTTTTTTAAATAAAAATTAAAGTAATAATAACACCTCTTATATGAAGCGATCACGTGACCATGATATGAAAAGATCATGTGACCCACTTCAAAATGATATATGGCATCCATCTTGTCTCAAAATCGTGAGTTTTAAAGTTCTTTTTAATTCATATTGAGTGTTGTATCCGTCCTAAAACCACTTTATTTTTGTTTAAATTCTGTGCATCTACATACTGAAACAACGTAATTACAATATATTTGAGTTTAAATGCTCATCCAAATTTGATTATTTCTACAACGAAGCCTATTTTTCATCTATGTAAAATGTAAACAGCAAAATATGTAGAATGAGTTGTATTAGAATCGCTTAACACAAAATCATTTAGTTCATGGAGTCTCCGTAGCTGATATGAATGAAATATTCATTGATTTTATAAAGAGAAGGACGATTTTTTTTTCGATGAAGTTTTACGCATAGATTTTAATTACTTGTAGCTCCATGGTCTTAATTTTTAAATAAAATAAATTATTATAGTATTGTGAAGAATGGCATGAATGGGAAATTTTTTTATGAATGAAATGCTGCTTTTGTAGAGAGAGCCAGGCGGTTTATTTTTTCTTTGACGTCATTTGAATGCATTTCAGTTGTTTTCGATGAAGTTTTCAAATATAATAAATTATCGTAGTATTATGATAATTCTAAAATTATTACCGAGGAATGTATCACATTTTAGAGATGTTTAAACCAGGCAATTTATATTTCAGTGCCGTCATTTGAATGAAGTTCAATTTTTTTTATGAAGGTTTAAGTTTTCAAATATAATAAATTAATGTAGTATTGTGATAAGTTTTATAATATTACAGAGGAATGTATTGCATTTTAGAGATGTTTAAATAAAATTGCATTGAAGTTGGAAAGTGTTTCATAATCAATGCTTTATGCATGATTGATCTTTCTTGTTATATAAATACGATTGAAGTACAAAAATGTGCACGCTCGAGTGGTCATTAAGAACTTCTTCGAGTAAGTGCCCGTTACAGATTTCGTTTTACAGAGGTCCTATGGTATCCTATGGCACTTGCTCGGTTTATTAATATAGAACTGTTATACCATTATTCGGAGATAACCGTTGTTAAGACATGACAGTTCTTCAGAGTGGCGGTTCATGAAGACCGTTTATTGCATATTGGAAAGAAAATATTTCAATATGCATGTCATTACACAAAATTCTTACAATTTGTTGAGAACAAAATTCAAAGCATAATATATATTTCATTATACACGAATTTCTATCCTATAGAAACATATAACTATATGTCATAGTTATATGTTTATTAGTTTTTATATTGCTTTGATAATAATTAAAAGAATTTAATAAATTAATCTGATTTCCTAACTGATCGACACTTAAAAAAGTCCTTAAATAAATTCCTATTGGTGTCAGAACTTCGCCATACGTTTTTAGGAAATTTTGCCTTGAAACATCTATGTCTTAGGATCTTCTATAGATTAAGCTTAGATAATGACTGATATGGATTCAACATCAAATTTTAGTGGGGAAGGGGGTCTACTAAGAATTTTTACTCCTGATTATTTTTTCATTTCCGGTTCAAAAATTTTGATTTTACTTGAAGCATCCATTTCACAAGATTAACTACAGATAGTGATTAGATTATAACTGACATGGATTCAGCATCAAATTCTGGAGGAGGTTCATCTGTTCACTAAGGGTTTTTACTTCCATTGTTTATTCTAATTTGGTTATTGATAGAGCTTAGATAATGGCTGATGTGGATTCAGCATTAAATTCTGGAAGGAGTTAGGTACTTTATAAGGATTTCAACTTCCGACTCTGGCGATGTCACTTCCGATGGAAAAATTCACATTTTCCTTAAAGCATCTATCTCTCAGAATCTGCAACAGATATATAGCTTAGATTATAATTAATATGGATTTAGCATCATATTCTGGAGGGGGGGAGGGTATATGATTTACTAAGAATTTTCACCTCCGCTTTTTTCCATTTTCGGTTCACAAAATTTCATTGAGCCGTCTCTTTCTCAAGATTAGTTATAGATAGAGTTTAGACGATGATTGATATGAATTCAGTATTAAATTTAGGGGAAGCGGGAGTTACTGAATATCTCTACTTACGGATTTCTTTCACTTCCGATTCAAAATATTTCCTTGAAACATCTATTTCTCATGATTGGCTGTAGATAGAGTTTAGATAGTGATTAATATGGATTCAACACCAAATTTCAGAGAGATTGGGGTTCACCAAGAATTGCCATTTTCGGTTTTGAATACAACATATCCGGTTTTTCCGAAAATCTGCATGACTGAACGTGTAAAAGAGCATGTAAAAGAGAATAATGCTTAATAGTTCCTCCGAAAATGAAATGTATACACCATTTGCCACCATATGACGGCGTACAGCGCCATCTGTTATCGTCAGTTGAAGTTATCTATTAGCTGGATCTATTAGTTAAATTTTTCTAGATCGTAATTTGATTTTTTATTAATCGTTTTAGTACCGTTATTTGTTTACTTTCTCAATTATTTTTGCCTGTTACTGTCAAAATCTTATATCCAGTGTGAATATAAGTGTAGAAAGTGAGTTTTTAAAGAAATTTCTTCCTTATATGGAGGATGACTGGGAGAATCATGGTACAGGTGGTTTTGTGAGCAAAGCAACAGCTACTGAATTGAGAGTCACAATAAACAGTGCTTTATCGCTTATCCAGCACCTGACATCAGTAGACAATTGTAATTATTTGCTGGCATCACGTTTATCACAGGATAAACTGGAAAATTTATTTAGCCTATTACGACAATGTGGAGGGTGTAATGATCATCCTATTACTGCAGAATTTCTTACAATTGTAGAATGCTTATCATTTTACAATTTGGCGCATCCTCCAAGAGGTGGAAATGCTGACCCATCTGTGATTGAGTCATTAATTACAATATGCCCTGATAATTCCACTGAAAATTCAATTTTATCTAAAGTTCTTTTTCTAGTTGAGAATGGAAATATTTCAGATATTTCACGAACTTTATCTAATAAAGTACCGGATGGTACCAGGGTTAACAGATTAATTTATTACGTAGCTGGTTATGTTTCAGAAAATTCTAAAGCAAAATCAGATGTGCTGAATGTGAAATGCAGATAGAAGATCAGGGAAACTCCCTGACAAATGAATGTTCATCATTCACAAAAGCATTTGATGATGAAGGTCTTATGTACCCCTCAATAAATCTATTTAATTTTATTAAAAATTTAGAATACAAATTTACAACATGTTTCTCTATAAATTTAATTCACAGAGATAATATAAGTGACTTATTTGATACTTTTTCAAACTCCACATTACACTTTATAGGATGTGAAATCCACAAGGTCGAGCTAACAAAAACATTATTGAAATTTTACTTAATAACCAGGCTTCATTTTTAAAGGTATCAACAGAGAAAAATGTACACAAAGAAACAAAGTAAAATTTTCAAAGATGAGTAAATGTAAATAGTGCATGTGAATAAATGGAATGCATGTAAAATATTAAAATAATACTTTTTTATTATTAAAATATTTTTTTTAATTTAGTTTTTGTCTCCTCTAAAGTAGATATTATTCTTTAAACATTTATTTTTCTGTAAGGATGTCTATATCTATATTATACTGATGATTTTTATTATACATTGTATCATATTATCCTTATTATGTAATATAAGGTAGGAAATAATACCTAATCTGTAAACATTTTCTTCAATTTATATATGTCATTTTTTTATTATATATGGCATTTTTTTCAATTTATTGTTGAAATCATGAAATTAATTCAATGAAATTTGAATTGTAACATGTAGAAAAAAATTATTTAAAAGTTCTGAATACAATGTCAAATTATTCGATGCAAAATTGATTTAATATATGCATATAGTTATAAGATAATCATGATAGAATATTCTTATTTTAATAGTGCTATGTATAGATATAAGGTAATCTTCAAGGATTTATAGTAATATGCTATAAAGATGAGCTACCAGGTAAGTTTTATTATTTATTTAGTTATAAAGATAAATTTGACTATATCTTTCACCAAACATAACTTATTTACAAAAATTTATTTAAGTTTTATCTGAGCATTTTATTTAATTTTTTGTATAAAAGAAAGTTTATATGCATTTCTGTCTATAAATGTATAATTTTAAACAACCTTACTGCAAATTTACATTCGTTTTGTATCCCTCCCTAAGTTGTAATATGAAATTGTATGATTCTACATATATTTTATGTAATTATAAAAATAACGTTTGCTAACCAAATAGTAATGAAATATCTTACAAAACAATACTGAAAATATAAAAAAAAATTCAAGGCATCACAGACGGATGAAACGGTCTGTTTTAGTGCAAGAAACGAATTTAAAAAATATAAATTTTGCATTAATATCTCCGTGTTAACTATAATAGGAATTTTTTCTGTGGAAAAATAATTCTCCTGAAACCCTATTTTGAAGTCAAAACATATTTAAACAGTTAGTTTATTTAAATTTTTTATTTCAAATGATATATTTTTTGCATAGAATAGCTTAGAGTTGTCTGCTATAAGCGGGTCCGTTTGAACTGTAACGCCATCTGTTGCATTTCCTGAATAATTCGGCCGATTTTTTTCATTGAACGCGACACTAGGCATTCCAGTCACTGTACCCGGAGTGTTAGTAATATGTGTAAAACACTTCACTGTGTTTAACCTATCTCCAAGGAAAGACAACCTTTACAGGCAGTCAGTCCTTGATTACGTGAAAGTAGGGTCGCCATACTTTTTAGCGCATGGATTCCAGTTTTGGCGGTTTATCTCCAACGTAACGATTTTTGGTAAATTTTCAAATATACTAAAACGCCCTCGAAATATCGAATATTCTTGGAAATGCGAGCACTCCAGAAATTTTTATGGAGTGTATATAAAGGACTCATCATCCAGATGGAGAGTAGTTGCTGTGCTAAATTGAATTGTGAGATACGTCAGTGTTATTTTGTGAATTTGTTGAGCATTTAATTGCTATTTCATTGTATTTGACAGTTGTTCAGTGGTCATGTAAGATAGTTATCGAGCGTTTCACTGTATATTGTTCCTGTCTACATTTATTAGTGCTTTAAAATAAAAGTGTTAGTTATCCAGACATTTGGACTCATTTTTGTATCCTGAGAATACACTCACTGTTTAAAAGGACACGCCTGTAAAAATATATCCAAATGTGAATGCTATTTAAATAACATGATCACACTTTTTACAGGTCATGTAATGCGAAATAGAAAAGAAAGAAAGAAACATTATAAACTTGCCTGACCCTACTTTCATGCCTGACATGTTTATATGCAACTTAAAGCAGTATTTTTCAAAAAGGCAACCCTTAGGACATTAAAGGGGCTACGATGATTATCGAAGTGGGCCACAAGAGACTCTATAATAATATGCACTAAACTGACTGACTGGTGGAGTGAATGAGGGGTTATGTATCAAAATCATAGAGTGCTTTCACTAAATCTAGAATCTTGGTTTTGGAGTAATTTGATTTGTCTCAACTTCGAGGCCAAGGGGAAAAAATCTGAAGTGGGCAGCAGATGACGTTCCCTGCAGACTTAAATTCATATTTTCTTTATTTCTTTAATAATTCATTAGACGGAGTTTAATTGCTCCAAATAACGCTAAATTTGCATTTTTAATTCAATTTTTGTTTTTATTTGGTAATTGGACATTTTTCCGATAACGGCGTAACAAAAATGCAAGAAATCTCAAATATCTTGAGAACGGCTAGTGCTAAAGTATAATGGAGTCTGGTATATTATTTTCCACTTAAAAAATTGCGTATAAAAGAAGAATTTAATTAATACATTTGAGCATACACTACTTAGTCTGCTTTTTTTAGATTTTGGCGATTTTGGAGGGCCATTTCGTAAAAACAGGCAGGTTGTTCTTTTCCGAATCGTACCAAAATCTAATCAGCACCAAAGTATCCCACAAGTAACTTATCTACCAAATTTTGTGAAGTTTGGTTAATTAGCATTTTAGCTAGAGTGGATACATGAAATTTTTGCGGGCCATTTCGTAAAAAGAGGCGGGTTCTTCTTTTCTGAATTGTACCAAATTCTAATCAGCACCGAGTATCCAACAAGTAACTTATCTATCAAATTTTGTGAAATTTGGTCAATTAGTATTTTAACTAGAGCGGATAAATGAAATTTTTACTGGCCATTTCGCAAAAAAAGGCGGGTTCTGTTTTTACAAATCATACCAAAAACTAATCAGCACCAGGTTCACATCCAAGTGATTTACCTACCAAATTTTTTATGAAATTCGGTCCATTAGTTTCCGAGTTAGAGTGGATACATACATTGCACAGACACACACACACAGAGACCTCACGCTAAAAATAGTTTTTTCGTATTCTAGAGGTCTCGTAACTTGTAGATCCGTCGAAAACTCGAGTTGCGATTTTTGACATGATTCCAATGCTTTCCCTATACATTACCATGTATTGCAGGGAAAGTAAAAGCGAAAATTTTGAAAAAATGAATTATGAGCGACGGCGCGAAGAGATAATTTACGCACTAAAAAGCAACTTTTCAAAATTATCGAGCACTTTCACTTGACTCAAAATCTTGGTTTTGGTTTCATTCGATCCGCCTCATCTTTTAGGTCAACAGAAAAATCTAACATTTCGAAAACTTCGTATTAGGAATGATGATTCGAAGGAATAATAAAAAAAATCTGATGTGGGCAGCACATGACTTTCCCTGCAGACTCATACCAACGTTCTTTTTAATTCTTCAATAATTCATTAAATTGCGTTTAATTGCACAAAATAACACCCATAATTATTTTAAATTATACTGAATTTGCACTTTTAATTCTATTTTCGCTTTCATTTGGTGACTGGATTTATTTTCAAAGGTGGCATAGCGAAAATGTGAAAAACTAAAATATCTCGATAACGGCTTGTAGTAGAGAAATGCGGGTTGGTCTTATTCTTTTCGTTGTCACAAATTACGTATAAAACATGCATTTAATTGATATATTTGAGCATATGTAGTCTTTTATTTTAGATTTTCACGATTTTTGTGGGCCATTTAGCAAAAAAGGCAGGTTTGTTTTTTCCGAATCGTACCAAAATCTAATCAGCACCAGAGTTACCCACATGTGACTTATCTACCAAATTTTCTGAAATTTGGTCTGTTAGTACTTCAGCTAGAGTGGATACAGCAATTTTTGAGGGCTATTTCGTAAAAAAAGATAGGTTTTTTTTTATCCCGAATCATACCAAAACCTAATCAGCACCAGGGTCCCCCATATGGTACATACCTACTAAATTTTATGAAATTAGGTCAATTAGTTTTTCAGTTAGAGGGATACATACATTGCACAGACATACACACAGACACTTACACACACCACACACACAGACGTCACGCTCAAAACAATTTTATAGCGTTCTAGAAATCCCAAAACGTGTCGATCTGTCGAAAACTCGAGCTGCGATTTTCGTCATGATTCTAATACTTTCCTTATACATTACCATGTATTGCAGGGAATGTAAAAATCCAGAAACGCTTTAGCGGTAAGAAATAAAAAGTATGGCCACAGTGGTATTTTGCACTGCTGAAGAGAACAGTGGAAACTATTACCGCAATGTTTGAAATTCGTAAAAGTCTGAGAACCATTGCTTTAAAACAGCTTTTGAACCCAATTCATGTAAGTCACATTTAAATCTCTTGGGCATGTTCAAAAATCCCTTAGCAGAAATTAATGTGCCGTGCACACCGTTGAGCTTGGAAAATACTGATTATGTAATATTTTTTATACGTGAAAGATCGAAAACTTTTCATTTGAGTTCAACACCTAACCCCTATCATACTTGGTTTCATCGGCGGTACTTCAGCGCCAACTGGGACTATTATTAACGTCACTGCTCGACCCCCAACCGCGGTCACTGTTTGAACCTACTACCCTGAAAAAGAAACGGTATCAAGAACTCGATGGATCTCTGCGGCTGCGATTATTCAAATCATCAGAACAGAAGAGTCCACAAAATGAACTCACAGCCCAGTCGGTGGGCTTCACGATCGCAGCCGCCAAAGCCCCTTCGTTATGAGGGCAATTTTTCACACAGCCCTTTTAAGCCCCGTGAACGATGCGGTGCAGCTTTTTCTTTTATATCTACGGTGAGAGCTTAAAAGGCGGGGCTTTTCGGGGCTTTGGTTTTTGATTCATTCTTTTCGGGGTTTGTTTTATGATTTTTGGTATCCAGAGAAGGAGAGGAATGTATAAGTCTGTCTTAAACGAGCTTAGAGGTTCTTAGGGAAAAGGAGAAATGTAAATGAAATGCAGGAGAGAGAGGAAAAGGTTTTGAAGGGACATTTATCTTGAGAATGTTAATTGCTGTTCCCGTTCCAGCATGTTTAGGAAAGACAAAGCACTCATCTAATTATTTTTGAAGTGATGGCGGCATTACCACAAACTAAATACGCGAAGAATTAGTAATGGAAACGGAGGATGCTTAATTCGATTTTCAAGGTCGTTATAATGAATTTACATCATCATAAGATACATTTTAAAGGAATTTTGTTTCAAACTTTTTAGGACTGTATGCTTTAATTTAATCTGTCGGTCATGTTTGACGTACAGATGATATACTCTTGATATGAGTGTAACTCAATAGTGTGTATGACTGTAGAACAACAAGAAAACATAACTAAAAGTTTCTTTTTTATGTGTGAGGCTCCACTCAACTTTCTCATCATATATAGTTAAATGACACTAGTTGACTGGCTGGGACACTACAAATTAAAATATCTTAAGTACGGTTGATTGTACTTAAAAAATAGGATATTTTCTAATTAATAGGATATAGGTCATTACACGTATATCAAGACTTTACATATCATATTATTTTAATTGCACAGTCCAAACTACTAAAGTTAGTAACTTGAAACTTTGCGTAAGATTTAGCCTTTAAGTAATATGAAAAATCTGAAATCTTAGAATCGTACTTTTTTTTTCTAACATTCGTTTGGCTATAAATAGAGAATGGATAAGCACACAAAATTCATTTTAGTACGATTATGTTTAGAAAAAAATATTCTATTTTTTTATTAGCTCTATTGGTGTACAATCAATCGTACTTAAGATATTGCAAATTATGGTTACAGCAGACAACTCTTTTTTATTAACACTTTACAACAAAGTTGAAAAGTGTTTATGACTTTGTTCATTCTGGCTGTCTGTCTGTCTGTCTGTCCGTTAGCACGATAACTGCCGTAAAAATGACTTAATCAAAATGAAATTTTAGTATGTTGTTCAGACGGTCTGTAGGACCTACGGGAATATAAATGAATAATATCACCCAATTAGTTTTGGATTGAACCCGGGTTGAGAAAATGAAATACATTGAGCCCTATGGGACCTAATTTTTCAAACATTTTTTAAGCGGATTTAAAATTCACAAATTGCTTCGAAAATTTTAGGTAATATTCAAATCGTTCCATAAAATATATAAAAAAAAATTCAGCGAAATATATTTAGTAGTTTTTTAAATAAAAATTAAAATAATAATTACACCTCTTATATGAAACGATCACGTGACCATGATATGAAACGATCACATGACCCACTTCAAAATGATATATGGCATCCATCTTGTTTCAAAATCGTGATTTTTTTAAGTTCTTTTTAATTCATATTGAGTGTTGTATCCGTCCTAAAACTACTTTATTTTTGCTTAAATTCTGTGCATCTACATACTGAAACAACGCAATGACAATATATTTGAGTTTAAATGCTCATCTAAATTTGATTATTTCTACAACTAAGCCTATTTTTCACCTATGTAAAATGTAAACAGCAAAATATGTAGAATGAGTTGTATTAGAATTCCTGTATTTTTTAACACAAAATAATTTAGTCCATGGAGTCTGCATGGCTGATAGGAATGAAATATTAATTGATTTTATAAACAGAAGGACGATTTTTTTCGATGAAGTTTGAAGCATAGAGTTTAATTATTTGTAGCTCCATTGTCTTAAATAAAATGTTTAAATAAAATAAATTATTGTAGTATTGTGATGAATGAAATGAATGGGAGAAAGTTATGAATGAAATCCTGTTTTTATAGAGAGATCCAGGCGTGTTATTTTTTCTATGACGTCATTTGAATTAATTTCAGTTGTTTTCGATGAAGTTTTCAAATATAATGAATTATCGTAGTATTATGATAATTCTAAAACTATTACCGAGGAATGTATAACATTTTAGAGATGTTTAAACCAGGCAATTTATATTTCAATGCCGTCATTTGAATGAAGTTCATTTTATTCGATGAAGGTTTAAGTTTTCAAATATAATAAATTAATGCAGTATTGTTATAAGTTTCAAAATATTTCCGAGGAATGTATTGCATTTTAGACTTGTTTAAATAAAATTGCATTGAAGTTGGAAAGTGTTTCATAATCAATGCTTTAAGCATGATTGATCTTTCTTGTATTTTATCAAAGAATCTTTCTATCTATCTATACATACTAATTGACAAGTGTCCGTCTATCCGTCTGTCACGCTTTGTTTAGGCACTTCCCGAATGGATAGAGACTTGCAATTTGGTACACGGCTCGGTCGTTCGATAAAACTCCTTGGAAAAATCGAATTTTTCAAAAACGTTCTTTAGAAGGATGCCCCACACCAAAACGTTCGAAAAGTGAAATTATAGGAAAGCATGCTTTGCGATAAGATAGAGACTTCAAATTTGGTGTATGAGTAAACAGTTCGAAAAGAAGAAAGTGTGCAATTTCAGATTTCGAATATTTTCTACTTAAGGGGGTGCCGCACACCAAAATGTTTTATTTACTGAATAAATGGGAAACGGCTACATTAAAATTTGATAGAGACTTGAAATTTGGTGTATGGGCTAATCATTGGATGAAAACACCCAAAACGAATATAGTTTTCTAAAATGTTCCTTTAGGGGGTGCTCCAGAGCAAAACGTTCGAAAGGTGAATTGATAAAAAAACACGCTTCGAAGTGAGATACAGATTTCAAATTTGGTGTATGGGTAGATGGTTTAGAAGGAAGAAAGTGTACAATTTCAGTTTTTCAATATTTTCTACTTTAGGGTGTGCCGCACACCAAAATGTCCTATTTTTGGAATAAAGAAGAAACCCCCCTTTTCATATGTGATAGAGATTTGATATTTGGTATATGGGGATTAATGTGATAGTAAACCCAATCAAAATGGAGTTTTTCAAAAATGCATATTTAAGGGGGGTGGGTACTGCACACAAAAACATTGGATACAACTATATTAAATCAAATTGTACTCTTTTTCCATATGGATTAAATCAATTATATCTCAATGGTAATATTGTAAAAAATAATTTTGTTGACAATAAATATTCTATTTTTAATCACCTTTTTTTTAATCCTCTCTTACATAATAGTAATTCGGCTAAACTCAAAAGACTTAAACGCGGTCAAGGAAGCTCCCCACAACATGATTTCAAAGCTGAGATTAAAAGTATGCATCAATATTTTAAGAACACATTTCAATGGAAATTTATAAAATCATGGGTATTTGCGGTTAAGAAAAAACAATTAAATACAGTTTATGCTATTTTCTTAAAGTTAATTGTAACTAATGAACATTTTAATCATATTTTCTATGATTTGCTCATTACTAAATCAAAATATTTAAAGATAAAACTTAATAAATTTCATAATAATAATTGTTCTAATTCTTATTATGTAATATCTTTTAAGCATCCTATTTATAATTCTATAAATTTTAGGAATTTATTTAACCAGTTTCATCATTTATTGCCTGTTAAGGATTTGAATGTTACTAAGACTTTTAAATACAACAAGCCTGTTGGAGGAACAATTTTTAATTACAATGAAATTTCAAAATCTTTATCAGTCGACAAAGATTCCTCAACAAATGTAGATGGTGAATGTATTTGTAGTGTTGATAATTATGCTAATTTTATAAATCCACACTTGGGGCATATAGTTACTGGAGACTTAGACATAGTTAAAGATAAATCTTTAAGAACCATAATGTCATTCGGTACAAAATTCAGGTTACCTTCTTGTAATAATTCTAATAAAGTCTTAAAGTCAATAAATCTTGATCTTGATAAATATATTCATAGATTAGCTTCTAAACATGCTCAGCCTTTAGAGGCATTTAATATGTGGAAATTTACTATTTTAAAATCTATTAAAAATGCCATTTGTAGTATCAATTTATCTAGATCTATATATAATATGGATAATATAAAACACTCTATTAATGATTTACATAGATCGTTTGTTATTACTTATGTTGATAAAGCCTCTAATAATTATGCTATTATCTGTCAAAAATTCTATATGCAATATCTGTTAGATTAGTCTATTTAAACTTGATTCACGCTCCGTTAATAGTATCAAATTGAAAATTATCAATATGTATAGTGATTTAGATATTAATAATACATTTTTGAAATTTCCATATATTGTGCTTATACCTAAATTTCATAAAAATCCTATTAAATTTAGAACTGTAACTAGTGGTCATAATTCATACTCTACTACTGCTAGTAAATTATTACTAAATTATTTAAATGTACTAAATAGTAATTTACGAGATTCTAGTAATATAACTACATTATTCTAAATAATAGTAAAGAATTAAAAAATAAATTAACATCACTAGGTAAAATAATAGGATTTTAAACTTTTGATTTTAAAGATCTATTTAATAATATTAAGATTACTGATCTTTATGATGCCATTTTAGCTTTATATAATGCTTATATTACTAGTCAATCTCATCTTTCTAAATTTACCAATTTTCCTAAACTTCTACATTTTGTTCTTTTCAATAATTATATTTTTCAAGGTAATAAATTATACTTATAAGTCTCAGGGGTTCCACAAGGTGGCGTTAGTAGCAGTATGTTAGCTAATTTATACCTATATCATTATGAAAAATTCTTTACTTCAACAGATTATAAAATTTACAGATATGTAAATGATCTGATTTGTCTAGTATTTACTGATAATTATGTCATAGATATAGATGTCTATCCGGATAATTTGGAATTAATACCTAATGAAACTACTATTAGTAAACATATTAATTATTTGGATTTAAATCTAATTATAGAACCTACTAATGGGATAGCTACTAATTTATATGATAAAAAATATTTTTTTTAATTTAATATTAATAAGTTATTGCCATTTAATTCCTGCAACTCGATTCAATTGTTTAGAAATATTATACTTAATCAACTTTTTTCAGAATTTATAGATTATCAGATAAACAATTTCATGCTTTGCACATTAATAACCTCAAAATTACGAGTTAATTTTATGAATATCCAACATATTTAATAAATGGTATTGTTAATAAGTTTCGATTAGCCTAAACTTCTCAATAATCTCTCCTTAGTATCTTATTTTAGCCATACTCCTACATTCTCTTGAATGTACATTACAATGCATTTTCATCTTTCTATTTTGCAGCTTTTACTGTAGAATATCACATTTTATTGCCTTTACGCAGTACGGTTTTTATTACACTCTTTGGAACAGTAGATCACTTCTTTACACTTTTGCGAATGACAACATTGGTCTAGTCATTTATTGCTCGTCATGGTTGTACATTTGCGGTGTATTTTAAGGTATTTATGTTTCCTATCTTTTTTTTTTCCCATCTTTATATTTGTCGTCCAAATAACACAAGTTTATAGATAAAATCAATCTTGTGTTTCAGAAACAAGCATTTTTATGTTCATTTCGAAAAAATATTTGGACTTAAAAAAGAATTTTTTCGAAATAAACTATTCTTAAGCCTAGAGCTCTTCCACGTACAAGCTTTTATGCTTGATATTTTTTGAATCCTATTTTCATTCTTCACCATTGATATTTGTTGATTAACTTTATCTTTATGCCCTGTAATATGTATTATATTTTCCTCATTATGGTTGACTTTCATTTTATTTCATTGTATTTTGTAGGCAAATTTTAAGATAGTGTATTATGAGTTACTACTTACATTCTACCATTGGATTTACAATTTTAATATTTTATCAACAAATGTCAATGGAGAGGAATCAAAAAAGGAATACCATAATAATCAAGCATTAAAGCTTGCACGTGGAAGAGCTCTAGGCATAAGAATAGTTCATTTTGAAAAAATTCTTTATCAAGTCCTAATATTTTAAACGAAATGAACACAAAAATGCTTGTTTCTGAAGCACAAGATAGATTTTATCTATAAACATGTGTTATTAGGACGACAAGCATAAAGATTGAAAAAATAGAAAGGAAACATAAATACCTTAAAATACACATCAAATGTACAATCGTGAGGAGCAAAAAATGACTAGACCAATGTTGCCATTCGATAAAGAGTAAAGAAGTGATTTACTGTTGCCAAAGTGAGTAATAAAAACCGTACTGCGTAATGGCAGTAAAATGTGATATTCTACAGTAAAAGCTTCAAAATAGAAAGATGAAAATATATTGCAATGTAAAAACAAGAGAATGTAGAAGTAAATCTAAAGATACTAAGGAGAGAATATTAAGAATTTTAGGCTAATCGAAATTTATTAACTATACCATTTACTAAATATGCTGGATATTCTTATAATTTACTGGTAATTATGAGGTTATTTATGTGCAAAGCATGAAATTTTTATCTCATAATCTATAAATTCTAAAAAGTTGATTAAGTATAATATTTCTAAACAATTGAATCGAGATGCAGGAATTAAAGGGTAATATTTCATTAATATTAAATTAAAAAAAATCTTTTTTATCATATAAATTAGTAACTATCCCATTAGTAGGTTCTATAACTAGATTTAAATCCAAATAATTAATATTTTTACTAATAGTAGTTCCATTAGGTATTAATTCAAATTATCCAGATATAAATCTATATCTATGACATAATTATCAGTAAATACTAAACAAATCAGATCATCTACATATCTATAAATTTTATAATCTGTAGAATTAACGAATTTTTCACAATGATATAGGTTTAAATTAGCTAACACACTGCTACCACAGTTACCTTGTGGAACACCTGAAACTTGTAACTATAATTTATCACCTTGAAAAATATAATTATTGAAAAGAACAAAATGGAGAAGTTTAGGAAAATTGGTAAATTTAGGTAGGTGAGAATGATTAGTAATATAGGCATTATATAAAGCTAATAGGACATCATAAAGATCAGTGATCCTAATATTATTAAATAGATCGTTAAAATCAAAAGTTTGAAATCCTATTATTTAACCTAGTGATGTTAATGTATTTTTTAATTCTTTACTAGTATTTAGAATAATGTAGTTATCACTAGAATCACGTAAATTACTATTTAGTACATTTAAATAATTTAGTAATAATTTACTAGCAGTAGTAGAGTATGAATTATGACCACTAATTACAGTTCTAAATTTAATAAGATTTTTATGAAATTTAGGAATAAACACAATATATGGAAATTTCAAAAATTTATTATTAATATCTAAATCACTATACATACCTGTATTGATAATTTTCAATTTGATACTATTAACAGAGTGTGAATCAATTTTAAATAGACTATTATTTTTTAAATAATCTAACAGATATTGTATATAGAAATGTTTACAGATAATAGCATAATTATTAGAGGCTTTATCAACATAAGTAATAACAAAGGATTTATGTAAATCATTTATAGAGTGCTTTATATTATCCATATATATATATATATATATATATATATATATATATTTATATATATATATATATATATATATATATAAAATATGAAAGATTTCAATCGTAAATTATGCATAAACTACTGTATGTACAAAAAAAACCATCTCTAGCATATCTGTTACAAATGAGTAACTATAGATCAAGGCTAAGGATAAGGATAGAAGGTAACATATCACTACAATGGAAAAGGGGATGAGAAGAAGATAAGGATACAAAATTCACAACTAAAAGTATATAAATATAAATATAAATAAAAAAGAATATATATATATATATATGTCACGGTGATAATTTGGATTAATTTCTATGATTAACGTTAATATCTGCCTTTTCATATCCATAGCGTAACTCATACTATCATGTGTTAGCATAGACTGTGCCATCATCATTGTTCACAAAATTATCCCGTTTTCTATAGAAAATAATGCTATGCAAATTTTTTATTTTAAATAATTCTAGTTCTAATCACGGGCATAACCGAAAATTCTGTCTACTTTTATTTTTATTTTACACAAATCTACAAAAATCGAAAGCAAAATCTGAAGTAAAACAAGTTCACATTGAATTTATCTGAAGAGAGGACATACGGTGTGAAATTCGAGACTGGAAGCTACATCTGTTACACGTGCCCCACCCCAAGTTTCATTTCCGTCTTCTGTTTATTATCGCTCAAGAAACCCCACGAAAACGGTGGGACATTCTAACTTTTCGAAAACAAGTGAAACCGTAGAAAACACCACGAAGAAGATATTTTCATTCTTTGGTTTATCCTTTGACTGATTTTTTATTCTTCGGGGTGGGGGGAGGGGGGTACAAAAGTTAGGCGTAACTACGAAAGTCAAAAGTATGATTGAGAAATGCAATTTATTTGGAATATATATGTTAAATATATTAACATACATAGGCGTATTTAGGGGGACAAAGGATGTGTCATAGCAACTCCCCTCCCGGAAAATTATTTTAATTAAAAGACATATCTTTCAGAATATTTTAGTAACTGTAAGTAGATTGAACAGCAATTAATTTATTAACTATTAAAAAATAATTAAAAATGCTTCTATAAAATTTATAAGCACTGATAAATTCAGCGAAAAATTTGGGAAAGGGGGAGGGGGGTAATAAACAGATGTGATATGCAAAGTTCAATCTTGTAACAGAACTTCTTTGAAACTTATTCATTGTGATACTTGAATAAGAACACAGAAAAAAAAAACTATGAAATGCGCACGAAAAATTTGTGATGTTAATAGTTGAAAATAATATTTCAAATACATTTGTTTAATTCTTTTTCCACCGTTAAAGGAAAAGAAGGAAAATTTAAAGTTTTTGGCAGCATCCATCTCACTCAGGGATTTACAGAATGAAAATTGCTATTTTTTTCTCAGTCTCGATTTTTCCTATTTTTTTAAAATTCGACTCGAATATTTTAATTGTTTTTATTTTTATCCCTTGTATTTTTTTCGTCTCGTTTTCTAATTAGCCAGAAACGTTTATATTTTTTTTTCTGCATTTGAGTTGAGTTAATGCATCTCTGAAAATTGTTTTGGGAGTTTATTTCTTTTTCTTACAGCTAACAATAAAACAAAATTTTGGTGTATTTTACAACCCCCTCACTCCATTGACGGAAAGTTAAAAAAAAAAAAAAAAAAAGATATATTTCTCTTAGCCTTTATGTGCTAGATTTTTTGATGCACCACTCAATTTAAACATTTAAAAAGTAAAATTAAAAACATTTTAAAATTTAAATATTTCAATTATTGAAAAGTAAACAAAAGTGTTTTGAAATTAAAAAATCTGACGTAGGCAACACATAACTTTTTCTTGGCCCAAACTCGTCTTTTCTTTACTTCTGTCATAGTCTATTAAATTGAGCTTAATTGCACAAAATGACACGGATATTTCCTCAAAATTATATGCAATTCACAGTGTATATACATATATATATATATATATATATATATATATATATTTTGCTTGTCATGGTTGCACTAATGAAGTGTATTTTAAGGTATTTATCTTTCCTTTATTTTTCCAATCTATATGCTTGTCGTCCATATAACACAAGTTTATAGATAAAATCTATCTTGTGTTTCAGAAACAAGTATTTTTGTGTTCATTTCGAAGGGATATATGGACCTGAAGAGAATTTTTTCGAAATGAACTTATCTTAAGCCTAAAGCTCTTCCATGTGCAAGCTTTCTTGCTTGATTTTTTTGTTTTCCTATTTTCATTCCTCATTTTTGAAATTTGTTGATTGTCTTTGTCTTTATGACCTGCATTACGCTTTATTATTTCCTCTTTGTCTTAATTTCTTTTATTTCTTTGTATTTTGTAGGAAATTTTGGAATAATGTATTATGAGTTACTACATACATTCTAACATTGGATTTACTAATTTATATTTATATATATACATATATATATATATATATATATATATATATATATATATATATATTTATATATATACATATATATATATATATATATATATATATATATATATATATATATATATATATATATATATATATATATATATCGAGAACGGTTGGTCCCGGAGAAATGAGGTTGGTCTTATTCGCTATGTCATCAAAAATTATATATGAAGCAATCATTTAATGAATACATTTTAGCCTACTTTGTCTTTTATTTCTGATTTTTGCGATTTTTGAGGGCCTTTGCAAGCAAATAAATGAATACATAAACACCGGTTCTATTTTTCCGAATCAAACCCAAATCTAATTAGCTCCAGGTTAACGCATAAATGACTTACCTACAAAATTTTGTTAAATTTAGTCACATAAGTTTGAGCTATAGTGAACATGCCGAACATTGCACAGACACACAGGGCAGACATCACTCTGAAAATGGTGCATTCGTGTCCTACAGTGCCCAAAACAAGTAGTTCCGATTTTTGATACGATCCCAGTATTTTCCCTATACATTACCATGCATGTTGTAGGGAAAGTAAAAATCTGTTGTGTGCAGCACACGGCTTTCCTTACAGATTCAAATTAATTCTTTCTTTCACAATTCATTAAATAGAGTTTAATTGTATAAAATAAAACGGATAATTATTTAAAATTACACCGAATTTGCCGTTTTACCTAAATTTTCATTTTCGATTGGGAACTGGACTTAGAGATGAAAAAATTTGAAAAAGCTGAAATTGAGAACGATTAGCCTTAGAATGAGAACAACCAGCCTTAGAGTAATGAGGTTGGTCTTATTCTTTTTGACGTCAAAATTAAGTATACAACGTGCATTTAATTAATACATTTGAGCATATGCAGTCTTTTATCTTAGATTTTGTCCACTTTTGAGGGCCATTTTGCAGAAGAAGCAGATTCTTTACTTTTAATCGTACCACGATCTAATCAGTACCAGGGCAACCCGCAAATGACTTGCCAAATTTTTATGAAATTTGTTCAATTAGTTTTTGAGTTAGAGTGGATACGCACATTTCACAAGCACATACGCAAACAGACACACAAACACATAAACAGATACACACACACACACACGTCCCATCGTACACACACATACACGAGGCCCGGGTTCGATTCCCTCCGCTGCCAAAACTGCCGCCGTGTTCACTCGGAGTACGATCACGTTAAACATGCGGGTCCGTAAGTCCTTCTGAGAGGTTGGTGGTAGGGGAAGGAGGGTACGGTCCCTGTGGATGCCTTCCCCACTAGGTTCAGGTCTAAATTGGGTGGCTCTTCCCGGCCGTCCAAAACAGTTATCTTACACTTTTCTGGTAGGTCGGACCATCTGGGTCTCAACAACAACAACAACAACACACACACACACACGTACCTTCTCTCTCTCTCTCTCTCACACACACACGTACACACACACACACACACACACACACACAGACAAGTACGTCATGCTAAAAATATTTTTTTCGTGTTCTAGAGGTCTCAAAACGTGTAGATGCGTCGAAAATTCGAGTTGTGATTTTCGACAATATTCCAATACTTTTCCTATTCATCATCATGTATTGTAGAAAAAATAAAAAATAAATCAACTTAAACACTAACGATTTAATTATAATTCGAATTTGATTGAATTAGTGAGGTTTTAATAAAATATTGTTTGCGAGGACGTAAGGGAGCAGTATTTGGGAAAATGAACTTCATTCTTAATTCATTAATTATTAAAATGATAATTTAGTCGTCTGAATTGTAATCGCGGAAAGTTTAACCAACTGATCATATTAAGTCCTTAATCTGTAATTCATTTCGAAGCTATTACTCGGCTTAGAATCTCGCTCTTTGTTTTAAAATTTAGTTAACGATCCGAGAAATTGCATAAATTTTTTTTTTTTTACATTTGAAAAATTCAACAGATTTTTAAACTGTTGATAAAAACCTCTACAAAAAGAAAGGAAAAATCTACTATCTTAATTTTTGACCTGTAATCTCGACATTTTGTGTTTCAAAGGAAGCTAAAGAGTCAAAATTTCGAATAAAATTCATGTTTTTTTTTTTTTTTTTTTTTTTTTTTTTTTTTTTTTTTTTTTACAGATTTTTAAAGACGGACAAACGCCAACAATCTCGGAATACTGCCAAAATGTCGAAAAAGAAACTCATTTATAAAGCTCCTACCTTAATTTTTGTGCTGCGATCTTATTTTTTTTAACTAAAGGTAAAGGTATTTTTAAAAAAAAAAATTAAAATTTCCAATATGTAGGTAGTTTTTCTTCTATACGGATTTTTAAAGATACCCAAAAGCTAATAAATTCGCAAAAAATGTTGGCAGATGTCTAGTAGCGACGCCCAATTCGTTTTTTTTAGAGTGTAGTGATAGCGTCGGTGCTGTAACATCACCACCAGTAGTATCTCGTAATTCAGAATAATATAAAAAAGATATTCAGGAAATATAAAAATTATGTTCTGTTTCAAGAAATAGTAATATTTTTCTAAAAAACGTTATGAAACCTCATAATGGTTTACGGATTTGGCGCAAACTGAGGTTTCACAACTTTCTAGCTTTTTCTTTTTTAAAGAGGTTTTTATTTCTTGCATTTGGCGGGGAGTTCCCCCCCCCCCCCTACCATGAAGTGGTGGGTGTTTTTGTGAGATTTCAATACCTTTGAAGAAATATTTATCAGCATCATTATATAGTAATGATATAACAAGCATTATAAATTGTACATATGCCGTCAAGTATCATTTACAGCCAAGCGCCATTTATTAATGTTTTTCATACTTCGAAATTCTGAAACAAATTTATCTTCAAATTTTGAAACAAAAGTATTTACCTCCCACCCGAATACACATATAAGTACTATCGATTAAAATCGGTTCAGTAGTTTAGACTATAATCCATCAATACTAAAGAAAAAAGCTAGAACAGCAATCGTAAAAGTGTCATTTTCAAATTATTTTTCTCTGACACCGCACCAATTGTAATTCTTCTTCTTCTTCTGCTTTTCCTTTTTCACTCTTTGTTTTCTCAGCTATGTGAACATATTACAGAGAAAAAAAGAATCTATAATTTATCTATCCTGGGAGCTGAGCTACAGACCTTTGAATGTCGGGGTTTGTCAAATCAAGTGTCATGGGAAATTGTCTGCTTCGGACGTGGCAACTTGGAGGGGTTTCTAAAATAATTGAAGAGAAAAATAAATAATTGAAGATAAATACATATATATGCACTATTTATAGCGTTCGATCACCATTTTGTGCATAGGGCTAGTTTTCAGAAAAATCGCAAAGAAATTTTTTCCGGATGTCATTACATTAAAACCAAAGTAGGAAAAAAAAGCCTCCGGAGGAAAAAAGCAAAGTACGTATATTAACAACTTATTTTATTCTATAATAATCTTTAAAAAGAATTCTATGATAATCTTCAAAAAGAATGAAAGGCTTATGAGCTAAATACCTAAGAATTAAATCATCACCTTTTAGACAGCAAAACAAAACCAAAAGCGACTCATTTTATCCGATCTCTTAACTTATTTAAAGAATTTTAATGACCTGCGGTGGGGAAAAAACCCATAAACCTTGATAAAAGAAGAGGAGCAAGACACTATCATAATCGATGATCAGAAATCCACAGCAAGCATCTCCAACATCCCAAATCCCAGTCACCCGGTTTGTGATGCGGTCGCCATAGTGACGGGGATCAACTGTGTTTCGGATCGATGGCGGGGAATTGCAAATCCCCCCAGACCGGAAGCGATCTCCATTCGCCGCTGATTGAGGAGGAGGGCGGGGACATAGAGAAAAGGGGGCGGGGTGAGCCGGATTTCCACGTACTAAGTGCAAGTTTCCGTGTGCCAAACTGCTGCTTCCACCTCTGCTTTGCTGCCCTACAAACTCCTCTCCGCGCGCGGAATTTTTCCTTCTGCGCGCCAAAATCTCGTTGATAGATGATGGGAGATTTCTTCCTTTTTTCCTTCACGTGAAGTGCGGTTTTATGCTTTTTCGTAGGGTAGGCTTATTTCGGATAGAGGAAGGCTTTTTTGTTTCGGGGAGACCCTATCGGCCAACAAATATTTTTCTTTCTGCGGGGAGGGTGAGCGAGGGGAGAAGTTCTTACGGGAAATAAAGATTTGGAAATTTTTTTGCTCGGCCTGCGGGTCAGCGACATTGTAATCTCGTTTTGAAAAATGTTATTTTGTCCAGTAAATACTGGTATTTGTAATGTTTTCGCATTTAGGTAGTGGGGTGTCATCTGTACGTCCGTTATCGTATATATTTTGGAATGGAGAGTTATCTAGTTTATTCGGGAGAAAATGTTATCCCTACATTTAAAACTTTCTAGTAAACCTAAAATATTTGCAATGTGACTTAGGTGCAAGCAACGGTTGGGTCTGAAAAATTACATTAGTTTATTATTAGATTCATATTGAAAACCAAAATCCAGCCATGGGCGTCCATACTGGAGTGCACTCTCCACCCCTTGGGGTTCAAAATCACAAAGATTAATCTTGAGTTTGCCGTTTGCCTCTAATGAAAAAAGTTCTATAGTCGCCTATGAATGCAGCTCTATAAATGGTCATACCCAGTGGTCGGAAGTAGCGCGCTACAAGTAGCAAAACTACAGTAGTCAGTGCTTTTTCTCTTAGTTTGTAGTGTAACTCGATACATTTAAAAATAAGTAGTGTAGTTAGTGCTGCGAGTAGCACGATACAATAACTCACTAGTTTGTATCGAGTTTTGACGTTACTTTTAACGTTACTTTAGTAAACAAATAAGGTGACGTTCTACATATCATGTGATCATCTTTTCTTCATTTGTATGAAATTTAGTGTTCTGCGTAACGATGCACGATGAATGGCTGCAGGGTTAGGAAAGCCATTGCTTCATGAAGTTGATTTTTTATATGGATATATTCAGATGTGTTATTTCCCCAAAGATCCTGCTTATCTGATTGCAAATTCTACTAAAAATCAACAAACATGTTTTTAAATAAATAGTTTTTACTTTTATTTTATTTTATACTTTTAATGAATAAAATGGATACACGTCAACTTTAATTAAATTTTTAAATCAAAGTCAACCAAAAATAGGTTTTAAAGTCCTTTAATAAAATATCCTTTCCTCAAAGTACAAAAATTACACGACCCAAGCGCTCCGGCCGTCCAAACTGCTGCTCTATGTCTTCGGATGAGCCGGAAGGTCTGGGCTTTCGACGACCCAAGCGCTTTCGGTCATCACAATGCCCTCATTGGGATGCCCGAAAGCCGCCACCGATGAAGAACAAAAGCGCTTTGGCCGTGTAATTTTTGTACGTCGAGGAAAGGAGATTTTATTAAATGACTTTAAACCTATTTTTGGTTGACTTTGATTTTAAAGTTTATACTTTTTTTTTATTTTACTGTTTACAAAAGTGGGTAAGAGCGTAAAGATTGGTAAGTTGATCAGTAAATTTTAATTATTCAGAATATGTATGTTAAATTACTACAGTATGCCCATAGCTGCAACTTTTTGTGAAAATTGAAACTGTGGCAAAATTCGTCTTATAAAAGTAGTTAAGTAGTGACAGTAGGATAATTATAGGGGGTACTGGACCATGCTGTGCTATACTTTAACATGGAACCGATTGGGGTGCTATTTCTCCCCGTGTTATAGTATAGGCGCACCTCATGCTGCGGGGTGGAGCTTCCACCAGCACGTGGCTTTCCTATAAAGGGATGATTTCATCAGTCAGATAAGAGTAACAAAGATTTTTTTTTTTTTAAATGAATGAGTTGATGAGACCCAGGATATTTTAGGGATAATAATGGAATGTATAATATCAATAATTGTGTATCTTTTTTCTTTTTTAAATGTAAACGTTTAAAAAAACTAATAAATGCACGTTTTCAACTTGTAAATTTCAACAAATGTGATTTTCGCGCGTTTCAAAAACAACATGTGTGCTATTTTTCTTATAGAAATTAATATGTGATTTCGCGCGTACGCAAATTTTAAGCAAAAATTAACAAACACATGTTTTAAAGTGTTTGAATTTCACAAATGTAAGTTTTCAACTTTCAAATTTTAACAAAAATGTGTTTTTTTACTTTCAAATTTTAACAAAAATGTGTTTTTTACTTTCATATTTTAACAAAAATGTGTTTTTTACTTGTAAAATTTCACAAAAATGTGTGTTTTGAACTAGTTGAATTTTGGGGATCTCGAGAATTTCAGTAATAGGTGTATTCAACTATCTGAAAGTGCTAATGTCTCTAATAAATTAGATGTTGTTAGAAAAATATTTTTTTTAAATTGTGGGTGCACCTCCGCCCGGTGTATAGGATACACCACCACATTTCAATCTAGCATGGTCTAGTCATTTAAATTTGATAATGACCATATGCTAAGCTCTTGATTCTACCATTTAAAATACGTCGTTTATCATCATAGGGGTTAACCTCATTTTAATTTGCTTCACAGTATACATCTGGTGATCTTTACTTGCTATTTTAAATTGTTCGACTCTATTATACCTTCGCCTTGTTAGGCAGTTATAATAATCTTCATGATGGATGAACTTTTTTACGACATTCTTATTAACACCTTTAGCAGTTTTTTTAATCCATGAAAGGTGTTTTAAAGCTATATCTTTTTTACCTTAGGCTTACAAACTCCAGGGCAGGAGACCCATTCAACTCATCTTTCATTTTTCAAATCATTTTTTTATTCTTATTGGAATGAAGTGGATGATCACATGGATAATCCGAAAAAATCTTTATAACTCTCTAAATCTTATAAATATCCTCTGTTTCAATTTCATAACACAGGGAATCTGTGTCTGTGGAAAACAATTCGGCTCAAGTTCCATACATCTTTTTAATAAAATCATAATGGAACTTATACATAAGTGTTTTACTCAAGTCCAGTACTGAAAAACCTGCCAGTTCATGTCTATTCAGTTTCAAATTAGTCTTATGCATATGAACTGCTACCAGATCTTCATTAAATATCTTGAAGGAGTGTAAGGCTGGTAGTGCAAGTAATTTTTTCAATCTCTTCTCAGTCTGTACTAGCTCAACTTCGATTCTTTTTCTGAAGTTCTCCATAGTTTTTCCGAACACTGACTTGTTCATAAGTTTGAATAGCTCTTTTTCAAAGGAATTTTTCACAAGCATTCTTTTCTCAGTGTTAAATTGTGCATAGGGCTTCAACCAGGGCTCTTGCTTGAAAATTAAATCCGATGAATTTTTACGAGTTTCATCCCTAGCTTCATATACTGTTTTAAATTTCAATAATGCAGAACATATTGTTCTCCTCCAGATTGGAAACGAGTAAAACGGCAACATACATTTATGTACCATATAATATTACGTTTCAAAGCAATTTCCTCTAGCACTATTTGTTTTATTTCAATTCTATGAGAATCCAAAAAGGCGAGTAGATCTTTTTCAACCAACAATTTTATAAACAGTCAAAGTACTGTTTAAAGCATGTTTGCAGGGTTTTGGAGCCGCTTTCTTCTTTTTATTCATGCTAGGAGCATCTGAAGTTTTTCTTTTAGTACCTCGCATAGGCTTATCACCATGAAATGAACGGTCATAAATCCTCTCATGACGTATCATATCATTCCTTCTTACAAAAGCCCTCTGACACAATTCACATATGTAATCCTTCTTTCCAACATGAATCTTCATATGCCGCACTAAACTTCGTTTTTTCGTGAAGCTCTTCGTGCAAGTAAGACACACCTGTAAAAGATAAAATACAAAACTTTAGTATAAGCACGTGATATTCCCCTAGCAATGTAAAAAAATTTTAATCACATATTTAAAGTAATCATAGATTCCTTATACATTTCGATAGGAATCACCCCAAAATAATAAAATTACCAAGTTAGGGAATTTATCTAGATACTGAAACCTCAACAAATTTCATTAAATTCATTAAAGTCTTAATTAAATAAAATAATTATGATCAGGAGTTACATAAATTTTAAAGATTCAGCTTAATGCCCTGAGTCCGTATGCACTCTTCCATGCCGTTTCAAATTAGATAGTCGATGAAACTCTTTTGACACCTCGCATGCGTAAGATTCCGAGCTAGATGAGTTCTTACATGCCGGTATAGATTCTTCTTTAATGTAAGCGTTTTCAAACAGACAAGACATGTCTATACAAGATAAAAAGAATTCAAGACTTTATTAAAAACACGCTATTTCCCGTAGCAATGTAAAACATGTCTCAAGATTTATATAAAGTAATCGTCAATACCCTATGCTAGTCCCTTAGGAATCACCTCAAAATAATAAAATCACCAAGTTAAAGAAAATATCCAGATACTAAAACCTCAACTAATTACATTAAATTCATAAAAATCTTAATTAAATAAAATAATTAAGCTGTTACACATCATAAAAATACTAAGTTTAATGAAATCGGAGAATAAAATCGCATTAAAACAAATGCTTACATGTCCAGTCCTCTTCAAAGATCTTACAACAGGCATAGATAGAATCATCAATAACGGCTGGGGTAGCATTTCCAATATTAGTAGCTAAAGCAGACATGGTAATAAGAGAGAGCGCACTCGAAGCACAACCTAGCAGCACGAAATTTTCGTCTAGAATTACAAAATTGTTGTTTGAAGGCTGCCTACATTCTCTCCACGTCAAGGTCGCGTCAAGGTTACATCACGGTTACCGTTAAACCGATTACAAGTTATCAGCATTGCACACACTAGTCCCATTAAAATAGACAGATGATTCGTAATCGATGATCGTTCGATTCGATGATCGTAATCGATTATATCCTTTTAATAATCGTAATCGATACATTAAACACATTCTCATAGAACTCAAACTCATTAAATTATATTAAAAGCCCATCACATCTACTATAATTACTAGATTTCAATGAAATAATTCCCACCCCGCCTTTAAAAATTAACGAAGCATAGCAGAAAATCCCTTTCTACACGTAAAAACCCCATTTCCCTATCACATAAGAAAAACACAGATTAACAATCCCTACACACCCACTAAAAATCAATGTAACTTACATAAAACCCTCTTCAAATACACTCTAATTGAATTCCTAATCATAAATGTTTACACTAAGTCTATGAAAGAAAATCCCTCTGTAGGGAAAAATGTCTTAGAATCCTCAATCCTTATACAATACAGCAAAGCGCCCTCCCTTAGAAGCTTGAAAACATTGAGTTCAATACCTCACCGAATAACACACATCCCTTCAAGGCCACCCTTTCTCCCCCTCCCTACCTCGAGAAACCGTTACTTAGCATCATTGCTTCCCCCAATATGCAACTCATACACTAAACATACCCCCTAGCATCTAGAATGCGTAATAAAATATTCACCACCATTCAGGCACACGTCCAAATACCCGTAATTTTACACGAAATGCCAGTAATTCAACACGTAAACATACTTTACAGAAATTCATAAAATGGACATGAAAAATTAAAACAAGTAGTGCTAGAGGAGATTGCTTTAAAACGTAGTATTATATGGTACATAAATGTATGTTGCCGTTTTACTCGTTTCCAATCTATAGGCCAACAGGAATGTTGTATAAACTATTTCGGAAGTTCTTGTATGGAAAACATTACTGAAGAAGATTTGAATTCTAATATGGATGTGGCTTTTTCAAAAGTGTTAACATCGTTTGAAAGCTATGAAGGTCGTGGTAGCGGTTGGGTCTTGGAGAGGATCAAGGAATTAACTATTGATGTTGGGACATATGAGCCTCTATAGCTGCCTCAAGTTATATCCCACTGCCTGAAAAACTGTCATCCTTTTGATCTTATCTACTAGCTGCAAGAAAGCTATTATCAATGTGGAAAATAGTGATCAGAAATGTTTTATGCGGTCCATCATAGCAGAACTTTTCCCGACTTATGATCATGTGAATCGTGTCGGTAAATATACCGAGCATCATTGCAAGTTGAATCTGGATGGAATCGAGTTTCCTACTCCTTTACACCAAGTCAAATTATTTGAGCGAAATAGCAATGTGAGACTGAATGTCTTTGGAAATGAGGATAAGAAGGTGTTTCCTCTCTATGTATCATCAGATAGACGGGGACAACAATACAATTTACTGCTTTTTAGTAATGATGAACAATATCATTACTGTTGTTTTAGAAGTATGAGCAGACTTTTATACAGTATAAGAAAACATAAAGAAAAGCAATATTTTTGTGCCTACTGTTCACAGCGGTTTTCATCTGAAGCTCGTTTAAAGAAGCATATTGAATTATGTAGCCAGTATGGTCTACAGAGAGTGGAGTTTCCCAGTGATGATGACAAGATTTTGAAATTTAAAAGTATTTGCTTGCAAATGCGTGTACCATTTGTGGTATACGCGGATTTGGAGTCTTTTCTAATGAAAGCGGATATCTAAGAGAATACCCCTTCCATTTCACATGAGAATATCTTATCTCATCATGTTCCTCCTTTTGGTTTTGCATATATCATTATTGGACCTGATGGAAAAATCTTTAAAGGACCTGCTATTTATAGGGGAAAGAATGTGTATAGTCATTTTTTGAAGGCGCTTATTCAAGAAGAAGAGGAAATTCATAGAATATTAAAAGAAAATATGAAAATGAATTTCACTGCTGAAGATCGTGAAAACTTTGAAAAGGCTGCTATCTGTCATATTTGCAAAATGGCTTTATGAAAAAAGCGTGTAAGAGACCACTGTCACTTAACTTCAGCGGTGCAGCCCATCCTAATTGTAATCTGAATTACAAGATAAGACGACGCATACCCGTTGTGTTTCACAATTTAAAAGGATATGATGGACATTTAATTATGCAAGGGCTCGGTGAATTTAAAAGAAAGAGGGTTGAATGCATCGGTAGTAATATGCAGAAATATATTACAATTAGTCTAGGAAGTTTTACAGTTTATAGATTCTCTTCAATTTTTACTTGCCTCTATTGAGAAACTTAAGTTCTAGTTTGGAATCCAGTCAGTTTTGTGTCATAAAAGAACATTTTACAAGTGATCAAGAGGATTTACTGACTAGAAAGGGTGTTTACCCTTATTCTTATATGGATTGTGTCGCCAAGTTTGAAGAAACGAGTCTACCCACTAAAGAGGCCTTCTTCGATCATTTAAATCGTGAGGAAGTCTCTGATGAAGGCTATGCCTATGCCCAAAATGTTTGAATATCCTTAAAGGTAAAGAATATGGGGGAATATCACGACTTAACTTCGTATAAAAAGCTGATATTCTTTCGTTTGCGGACAATTTTGAGAATTTCCGTGATTTGTCATTGAATTATTATGGGATATATGCTGCCCACTGTTTAACATTACCGTCTCTTGCCTAGAATACAGCCTTGAAGACTAGTGGAGTGTCATTAGAAATGATTACAGATCCTGATACGTATCTATTTTTAGAAGAAAGTATAATAGGTGGCATTAGTGTTATTAGTAAACGCCTTAGCCAGGCTAATAGCAAGTAGTTGGAGCATTTCGATTCTACGAAACTTAGCAAATACATAATGTATCTAGATGATAATAATCTGTACGGATGGGCTCTAAGCCAAGCACTCCCTGTATCGGATTTTAGATGGTTTTATTCTCAAGAAATTCAGAACTTTGATCCCCTTGCTGTTGAAGATGACTCATCTGTGGGATATATTATTGAGGCGGATATAGACTATCCCCGTGAATAGCAGGATAAACACAATGATCATCATCTGGCACCTGAAAGAGTTCATATCACCCCATCTCTGATTTCGGTGTATAGCCGGGATTTATCTGAAGAAATGAATTAGAAAATATGCAAGGATCAAATTAAATTAGCACTTAATTTGAAACATAAGGATAAATATGTTCTGCATTATAGAAATTTAAAGCAGTATATGAAGCTAGGGATGAAACTTGTGAAAATCCAACGATTATTAACTTTCAAGCAAGAGCCCTGGTTGAAGACTTATCTATAATTTAACACTGAGAAGAGAATGCTGGCAAAAAATTCTTTTGAAAAAGTTCTGTTCAAACTTATGAACAACGAAGTGCTCGGAAAATCTATGGAAAACTTGAGAAAAGAATGGGAGAAAAAGATTCCGTGTGTTATGAAATTGAAACAAAGGATATTTATAAAGATTTAGAGAGTTATGAAGATTTTTTCGATTTTTCGGATTATTCATATGATCATGATCTTCATTCCAATAAGCAAAAAAAAATGTTTGAAAAAAATGAAAGATGAGTTGAATGGGACTCCTGCCCTGAAGTTTGTAGGCCTAAGATAAAAAATGTATACCTTAAAAACACCTTTCATGGATAAAAACAACTGCTAAAGGTGTTAATAAGAATGTCGTAGAAAAGCTCATCCATCATGAAGATTATTATAACAGCCTAACAAGACTGATAATAGAGTCTAACAATTTAAAATTGCAAGTAAAGATCATCAGATGTATACTGTGAAGCAAATTAAAATGTGGTCATACCCCTATGATGATAAGCGACATATTTTAAATGATGGAATCAAGAGCTTAGCATATGATCATTATCAAATTTAAATGACTAGACTATGCTAGATTGAATTGTGGCGGTGTATCCTATACACCGGGTGGAGGTGGGCCCACAATTTAAAAAAATATTTTCTAACAACTTTTAATTTACTAAAGAGACATTACCACTTTCAGATAGTTACAAATACCTATTCACGAGATTCAGCTAGTTCAAAACACATATTTTTGTGAAAGTAATAAAACACATTTTCGTTAAAATTTGAAAGTAAAAAAAACACATTTTTGTTAAAATTTGAAAGTATAGAAACATGTTTTTGTTAAAATTTGACAGTTGAAAACACATTTGTTAAAATTTAATAATTGAAAACATGTTTTTGTAAACATTTATTTGTAAAAAAACACATATTTTTATGATGAGGGAATGCCATCCTCACTCGATACACCTATTTCTGAAATTCCCGAACTTTGACTAGTTCAAAACACACACTTTTGTGAAATTTTACAAGTAAAAAACACATTTTTGTTAAAATTTGAAAATAAAAAACATATTTTTGTTAAAATTTGAATGTAAAAAAACACATTTTTGTTAAAATTTGAAAGTTGAAAACTTACATTTGTGAAATTTAAACATTTTAAAACACGTTTTTGTTAATTTTTGCTTAAAATTTGCGTACGTGCGAAATCACATATTAATTTTTATAGGAGAAATAGCGACATGTTGTTTTTGAAACGCGCGAAAATCACATTTGTTGAAATTTACAAGTTGAAAACGTACATGTGTTAGTTTTTTTAAATGTTTACACTTAAAAAAGAAAAAACATACACAACTATTAGTATTATACATTTCATTATTATCACTAAAATATCCTGGGTAATACTTCTTATTAACTCATTCATTTAAAAAAATAGAAAAAAACATCCTTGTTACTCTTATCTGACTAATGAAATCATCCCTTTATAGGAAAGCCACGTGCTGGTGGAAGCTCCATCCCTCACATGAGGTGCGCCTATGCTATAACATGGGGAGAAATAGCTCTGCAATCGGCTCCATGTTAAAGTATAGCATTGCATGGTCCAGTACCCCCTATAATTCCTTACTAGTGACTACATTTAAAAAATAGTTTGTAGTTACTACTTTTAAAAAAAAAGTAGTTGTAGTTAGCAACATTTGTCATAACCTAGTTGTAGTTGTAGATCACTACAATAATAAAGTAGTTTTTCCAGTCACTGGTCATACCCCCTACAATAATAAAGTAAGCCTCTCAGGGCCACCCATGGACGTAAAAGAAGAGGGCTACTTGGCGGGAATCAATTTGGGATTTTATAACTTTTTTGGAAGGATATTTTTTATTTTTGTACTTAACGGGGAATCTTTGACCACGAAATGGTGGTTTTTTTTTTTAGATTTAGATTCATCTGAAACACATATAGAACGCATATAATATATCTAGCTTAACTTAAAATAATAATTGAAGAAATATTTTAAAATTAGTAAAGTATGTGTGAGAAAATGCTATAATATGTAAAATTTAATTCAAATACTGAAAATATTAAAGGTGCATAAATAAAACTGATATAAAAACTTACTTTTACATGATACTTGTAAAATTGTTATCCGTATATGAAATCCATAAAATTTTTGCATATGAAATTTTTGTATATATGAAGTAATATAAAACAAGAAAGATCAATCATGCTTAAAGCATTGATTATGAAACACTTTCCAACTTCAATGCCATTTTATTTAAAAAAGTCGAAAATGCAATACATTCCTCGGTAATATTTTAAAACTTATCACAGTACTACATTGATTTATTATATTTGAAAACTTAAACCTTCATTGAAAAAAATGAACTTCATTCAAATGACGGCATTGAAATATAAATTGCCTGGTTTAAATATTGCTAAAATGCAATACATTCCACGGTAATATTTTTAAAACTATCATAATACTACGATAATTTATTATATTTGAAAACTTCATCGAAAACAACTGAAATAAATTCAAATGACGTCATAGAAAAAATAACACGCCTGGATCTCTCTATAAAAGCAGGATTTCATTCATTTCATTCATCACAATACTATAATAATTTATTTTATTTAAAAATTAAGACCATGGAGCTACAATTCATAAACTCTATGCTTAAAACTTCATCGAAAAAAATCGTCCTTCTGTTTATAAAATCAATTAATATTTCATTCATATCAGTCATGCAGACTCCATGGACTGAATTATTTTGTGTTAAAGAAATACAGTAATTCTAATACAACTCATTCTACATATTTTGCTGTTTACATTTTACATAGGTGAAAAATAAGCTTATTTGTAGAAATAATCAAATTTGAATGAGAATTTAAACTCAAATATATTGTCATTGTGTTGTTTTAGTATGTAGATGCACAGAATTTAAGCAAAAATAAAGTAGTTTTAGGACGGATACAACACTCAATATGAATTAAAAAGAACTTTAAAAAATCACGATCTTGAAACAAGATGGATGCCATATATCATTTTGAAGTGGGTCATGTGATCGTTTCATATCATGGTCACGTGATCGTTTCATATATAAGATGTGCAATTATTATTTTAATTTTTATTTAAAAAACTACTGAATATATTTCGCTGAATTTTTTTTTTATATATTTTATGGAACAATTTGACTATTACCTAAAATTTTCGAAGCAATTTGTGAATTTTAAATCCGCTTAAAAAATGTTTGAAAAATTAGGTCCCATAGGGCTCAATGTATTTCATTTTTTCAACCCGGGTTCAATCCAAAACTAATTGGGTGATATTATTCATTTATATTCCCATAGGTCCTACAGACCGTTTGAACAACATACTAAAATTTCATTTTGATTAAGTCATTTTTACGGCAGTTATCGTGCTAACGGACAGACAGACAGAATGAACAAAGTCATAAACACTTTTCAACTTTGTTGTAAAGTGTTAAAAAATGGAAGGGATTGATTATTTGTTTATTTGATGAAAAATATTCACCAAATTAAGGAACTCTTAACTTTTTACAAATTTTAACAAAGAAAAAATTACTCTTGTAAGTTTTTATGATATACAACAAATGTGAGCCATGTAAATTAAAACATGTATACACAATATATTGAAATAATTTATTTAAAATTTGACAAATAATAGCAAAAGTACACACAATAAAAGTAATGCAAAATAAGTAATGTAATGCTCACGATTTGGAGTATTGCATAATTGGCATGGTTGCGCATGAAAACGATAAAGCGCAAAAATAATTTTTGTTCAAAACAGGCAATTTGGAAATTGTGTGGTGTCTATGCTAAAAGTCACGTTTAAATGTTGTTATTTTATGTTAGAACTTCATTCAGGAATTGCATAAAATTAATATATAAATTTATTTCACAGTCAGGATGTGACCTGAGTGCGGGATAACTGATATCGTTTACTTGCTATGGCTTTTTCTGGGATCTGGGATACCCAAAAAAACGAATTAATTTTTATATAAAATATACTTTTAAAATATTATCGATACATTACACCAAAAAAATATTTCTCATTTAATATTTTGTCATCTCATACAGTGAATACTCGAAATAGCAAATTAGTTTTTTATATAAATTATACTTTTAAAATATTATCGATACATATGGACGTTACGCAAAAAAAATATTTCACATTTAATATTTTGTCATCTCATACTGTATGGGAAATAGAACAATGATATTCGTTTTGGGGCTCAACTAAAGATGGTCCAAATGGCTACAGTCGAAAAAATATGATCTATGATTTGTCCACCCATAAATAAAATAAGATGAAATTTCGTGCGGGACACAAGATAGCTCTATAGAAGTACAGACATAAAGATCTTTACAAAATAGCTGTTAATTACCCTAATATCTGCAAAATTCTAAGCGACTCTACATAGTGGATTTTTGCCGTGTTTCTAAAGCCAACCCATGTATTTGGATTGGCTGTGGTCTTTTTAAGCACAGTTTTCTGGAATGTGACATTCTTTCATTTTCTGATGGATCAAGCGAATTCAATTCTTATATAAAATATACTTTTAAAATATTATCGGTACATATGGACGTTACGCAAAACAATATTTCTTATTTAATATTTTGGCATCTCATACTGTGTGGGAAATAGAACAATGATATTTGTTTGGGAGTTCAACTAAGGGTGGTCCAAATGGCTACAATCGAAAAAAAAATTATCTATGATCTGTTGTTCACCCATAAATAAAATAAAATGAAATTTAGACTTGAAATGGCATAATTAACGTCAATATGAAATCCACACTGAAAAGTTGTTCAATTTCTTAATTTTGATAGTTGCTCATTCGTTTCATACTGTGTTGATGGTGGGACTTCTCAGTCTTTTTATCTATGATAGTAATAATTAGTCGTTTCATTCTGTATTTCTGGTGGGGCTGCTCTGTTGATTCTAGATTTCAAAACAAAATTGAATATAGTTAGTACATAAAAGTAAGAACGTACTTAGTGGATCATCCATAGCAACCCGTGGACCAAGATTTTGTAAAGAAAAATATCGTTTTTATTGCTTTTGCTGATAAGGTTCCTCTGTGTGTTTGTTTACATTAAATTCGTTATTTCATGTATTTTTCTTTTAATGTATTTGCAAGTAACATTTTTGCACTGTGAAGCGAATGCCATTTGTGAATACATAAATAAACGTTTCAAACATTATCAATCGGCAGTCACCTGCAGAGCAGATTTATTTTTGAAGAATATTAAAATCTTTTCCAAAAGTAGAGGTATGTAGGTTTAAAAAATGTGAAAGTTTTTATCTGTACTAAAAGAGGGAAGGGTCTGAAACAGGGGTAGTCAACTTTTTATATCTACCGCCCACTTTTGTATCTTTGTTGGTAGTAAAATTTTCTAACCGCACACCGGTTCCGCAATAATTTAATTTAGCGCAACTATAAAGTACTCGCAGTTTTTGAGTAGACGTTTAGTAAAAATATGTAGTTAAATTTATCTTTTTATTTATACTTTGCATATGTTTATAATACACAGAAAATTTAATTTGATGCTGCATTTCTGCATCTCAATCGATATAGCGCCTACTAATGTGGAAGCTGCTTAAATTGAAGAAAAAGAAAATTAAATATAAAAACTATAAAAGTATAAAGTCTATTGAAATTACCTTTAATTAATCATTAATGAGATCCTTGAGGCTGATGCTGCGAAATTAAATATTTGATATCTGGTTCAACTTTTGAAAGGAACAAACGAAGGTCTCCTCTTTCGGAAATATTCAGAAATAACCCCTACAGCCGACCATGAAAGCTTGAATCGCCCACTAGTGAGCGGTAGGGACCAGGTTAATCACCACAAGGAGGAAGAATTCTCCCGAGATCCTTAAACGAACCGTAGGAAGCGCCACCATCTATGAAAATAACTAGATTTTATAAAACAGCCAAGTCCTTATCTGCTCCTCACAGAAGAAGTCACAGGGTAAAAGGAGTAAAATTCCTAATTTCCCGAAAAATTCTAAATTCTTATGAAAAGAGGAGAAGATTCTTTTCTAAATCTCCTCTCAATCTTATGCCAAAATTCCTACCAAGAGAAAGTACTTTCTCAAAAAAGAAGGGGCTAGGAGAAGGGAGTTGACTAACCATGAATGCTCCCACTGGCGGTGAATCGTCTTTTCCCCCCTACTTGTAAGTAAAGGTATTGTACTATTTTAGAAACTCCAGGTGCTAGTAGTCGCCGTCATGCATATTTTTCGCTCATAACAACAATGCTTAATTTATGCAATTTTTTCGTCTTATTGAATCAATATTATTAACTGATGTGTCATTTTAAAGATAAAATGGATCGGCACCCTAATAAATTTTATGTATGTCTTTCATCAATATTAATTTCTTTTTCAGAAAACAAAATATGACAGGACTTTAAAATATTGATTAAAACGTAATAGTAGTTATATTACAAAAATAATGAAGCATAAGAATGTGCATCACTTTAGCTTAATTAGGAGACAGCATAATTTTTCGACGCTTAATAATCGGAAAATATGCATAAAGTTTATTTTTCATCCACCGTGGGTGCCAAATGCCCTCGATACGCTACTGGGAACGAACGACCTCATTTCAATATCAAAAAAATTGCATTCATGCAATCTCTTCCTGAGATAATGAGATCGTCAAAAGGAAGTTGACTTAAAATCGACGCTTTCAATGGACGAGAGTTCAAATTACAAATTTTCTTTCAAGAATTTTGGCAAGTGGGAACGTTATTGTTAAGTAGGAAAGAAACATAGATATTAAATACGTTTGCTGAAAGCAATACCAACGCTATATGTAGCGTAGTATAATTAATTTTATTAATAATCTTGGCCATGAGGCTGCCTTTTTTTTTAGTTTATACATAAGATTTTCGCCCATGTTCGCCAAAAATTTACCCAAATTGATGCTAAACTTGTTGCTTTAAAAGATCGTTTAACTTATAAATCTAGTTTTCCGTACCATCCTAAGATTTTCCGTCCCTTTATTCAGTTCTGTCATGAATTTGGTTTCAGTCCTGCTCATTCTGATATTACTACTTTATTTAACCGTCTTCGTTCTGATAAACTTGGGGATATGGATGACTTTAAAAGCTATGCTGGGGTGTATGTGGTTCCCCTGTTGTCTACCGATGGTGACTATAAATTTTATATTGGCAGTACCAAACTCAATGTTGGCATCCGTTTAGCAGAACACGCTCGGGATGTCAAAGGTGGTAAACTTTCTACGGCCCTTGCTCATTACGTTGTTAATGACAATTTTCTGCCCATTTTTGAAAACTTTCCTTTTAATGCTGTGCAATAACCCCCGTAATATTCTTCTTTTTTAATCCCTTTTTATTTATATCTACCATGCGACGATTTGTAATTTTGACCCTTTCAAATTTTAAGTTATGCTTGGCGACTCATTCTCGACTCTATGCAATTCAAGTCTTAGTCATATACTTAGTCTATACTTAGTCATAAGTCTTAGTCATAGTCTTAGTCACATACTTATCTTTGACGTCATCCTCATAGGAATTGAGCTTGATTGTCCTTTTTGAATTTGCATTCCTGTAATAAAATAGTATTTTTAATTGTACTTTTCTTGAGATATACTCGTTTTTAAATCCGTTAAAAATATTTTATGTTTTTTGTGTATTTTTCCTTAGATAATCGAATGTACATTTACTAATTGTATTTATGCAAATTTGTCATCCTTACTGGTCTATATATGGACGATCCTTTTTACTTTCCATGTAGCCACTGATGAAGAGCGTATTAACGTTCGAAAGCGCTCTGGCCTTTTTCTATTTTGTACGTCTTATAAGAAGTGTAATAAAATACCTTCTATCAAAGTTGTGTGCTTATTTGCTATATGTAGCGTTTGTTTGCTATATATGTAGCGTTGGTACTGCTTTCAGCGGTAGGGATGCTACTGGGAGCTGTTTTAATGCTTACTCGTAGTTGGGACTGTTGAACTGCTTACTGGGACTTTACATATTACTGAGAGCTGTTGATAAACTGCTTACTGGGACTTTACATATTACTGAGAGCTGTTGATAAACTGCTTACTGGGACTTTACATATTACTGAGAGCTGTTGGTACTGCTCCCAGTAGCATCTGAAAGAAACGCTTGTTTTATGAACTTTTGGGGGAAAACGTGCAATCAGCACAATTTGCCCCAGAAGGATTCAGGGACTTTTTGACTGTTGGTACTGCTCCGAGTAGCATCTAAAAGGAACGCTTGTTTTATGAACTTTGGGGAAAAACGTGCAATCTAACACAATTTGCCACAGAAGGGTTCGGGGACTTTTGACGTTAATACTTTTTATTCTCATAAACAGTATTGAGAAAGTATTGTGTTCACTAAAATTATTGATTTCGAGGTTTTGATGCCAATATATGTTTCAAGACCTCTTGAACACGCTTTGACTGTATTTGGAGTGATATCCGTCTGTCTGTCTGATGTCTGTGGTCAATTTCTTGAATACACGATATCAGCCACAAATATTAATGAATTTTCACGAAACGTTATATCTGGCTTTGTTATAAAAAAATCTAGAACTAGATAGTTTTTTTTTTAAATTCGAGGGAAAATTTCGAAATTTATTCGAAATTTTATATTTTTTTTAACATGACAGCACAGGGTAATATTTGCCATAATCATGCATAAAAGTTTTTATTTATGGATTAATGATCACGATACTTCAGAGTTTCCAATCATTGTTGTGAAAAAATAGATGCGATTTGCTCGTGATGTCATTAGCTCCCTTAGGGGGCAAGTTACCACAGGGGGGATTATCAAGAATGGGACCAGGTGAAGGATTTTTTCAAGCCCTTTAAGGTAAAGGGTAACACGCTATAGTTGTAATGATATGAACCCAAGATATCGATTTTTCAATTTTTTCTTGTAAAATTTGAAGAAACAAAACAAAATCGAATTCTGGTATGATAAAGTCGAGTTGAGCCCCTCCAGTTAACTTTACTTCTATGGACGAGGTATCCGGCTGAAATCGAAACGTTACAAAAAATATAAACACTTTGGATGCTTATATCTCTGAACCTAGTAGATAAAAATATATATATTTATTTTGTCGGAAATAAGGTACTATTTATGAATATACAAAAATAATTTCAATATTTTGAAATATTTTTTCGGAAAAAAAATGCTTTTGTAGGAGTGAGTTTTCACTCCATTTTATTTACTTACGATCGAAACATCCTCCAGACGATAAAATATAAATACTGAACAGCAAAAATGCTCAGTAGGAAAACCAGTTTTCACATTTATAGCACAAGCTTACATATATTCTTGTTTGAAAAATGTTGACTGTTTTATATAAAATTTGGCATGCTGAATTCGAAATAGACCTTTCTTTTTGCTTATTACGCGCAAGTATTTAAAAATTCACAGAATATTCAATTTAAAAATCAGTATGGTGCTTTTTCTGATTTTTGCTTTGTTTAGAAAGTAAAAACTGTTAACATTGAGAAATAAATTAGCTGAGATGCCCGCAGATGGCGGTTACTAAATATAGCAATCAGTTTTTAACATGCTCTGTACACACTACGCGGCGCAAAAGTTACAAAACAACAAAAGTGGGTCGAAAAGCTGAGAGGAACCACTGGAGTCGGGATTCGATCCATACGTTCGATGAAATGTAATAGTAAATGCTGATACACATAAAAGGAATCACAAATGTTACTTTCAGCAAGCCATCATGCTCAACTTGAAATGATATTAAGTTCAGCTTGAGAAATTCGACTGGGTCCATTGCAGAATAGAAAATACAATATAAAAATTATATCAAAATCAGAGCAACAATTACTAAGATAGAAACAAACGCAGATTTAAAAAATGAAGGCAACACCCACCTTCCCCCTCCGCCCTTTCCTCCAAGAGTCAAAATAGTAGTAAAGCTTGCATCCTGTAAGGGAAAAGATAGAACCTTCCATCGCCTTTTACAAATGTATTGGCAAAAAGACGCGAAACGAACAACACGTATACTCCAGTTCTCAAGCACAAAACCAGCGGTAACATTCTCTTACGAAATCGTCCCCCCTTTTCAGTATATGGAACGTGCCAAGCTCAGATAGAAAAGACGTACGTTTCATTTGCGGACAGAATAGGGGGAGCCTGTGTGCTAAAGCATTTTCAAATAAAAAATTACTGAATCCTTAGTTTAATTGTAAAAATACCAAATTAATTTTTAAAAATGCCCTCTTCCGGAGCTAAGGAATGATAGTTGACGATGACAATTTTTTAAGACTGTACATCGAAAAATGTATTCTTGGCGTAAGTTTTAAAATGACAAGAACGAAGAGTATTAAATATACTTGAAACTGTCGGTTTTAAACGTTTTCAAAAATCTGTATAAGAAAATTATCAAATTTTTGGAAATGTATTTGTCTCTTGTTAGAAAAAAAGGGGGGGGGGGCTAATTTTGATTATTGTAGGAGGAGAGTTTTTCGTACCTTTTGTTTTTACCCTGATTTTAGAATTTTTTACAAATATTTACAAATATGCAATATGAGCATCAAAATCCGCTTTCTATATTCTGATCCAATTTTGAACCTTTTCTACATACATGTTTTTGTACAAAACAACAAGCTGGACACCCTTATCAGCTCTAGTAATCCTTAAATCAAGATTATTATCCAATGTATTAAAATGATTCTTTATTTTTCCTTTATTGATATCTGATTTTTTTAAATACGAGCATTATCGTTAAAACTAAGAGCTGACTATCGGATGTTTAAAAGATTTTTTTACGATAGATAACGTGCTGAATTTGACAGATTTTTCAGGACAGATAAGACTTTCAACAGACAATTTAGAAGTAGACCATTTTGAATTTAGTTTCAAGATATTAATTCCAATTTTATGAAGGAGAACATTATATAAATTTACTGCAATGTTCCCATTAATAATACGGAAAGCATCCAAAGAATAAGGCGCTAAATGTTAGCAACGATCCAAAAAAGTTTTACTATCTGGATAAGCCTTATGTAAAAACAGAAGCATTTCCCACCCTACACTGTGAAATAAAATAAAATAAAACGAAACACACACACACACACACACACACACACACATATATATAATAGTTTAAAAATCCAATGATAGAATAGAGAGAAGTTGCAACTTAAAAAACCCCAACATTAAAAAATTCATAACAAATAAAAAAAGTATCAAACAGAGAATCATCAATCAAGTGGAAAATAAATGCAAACATCTAGTCATCAAGCTGAAGACAAACAACAAACATCAATGAAAAGGAGTCGATAATAGAAAATCAAATAAAATTCAAGCATTAAAGTTTTGCACGTGGACAAGCCCCAGGCCTAAATAAATCAATTGTTCATTTCGATAAAACTCTTCGTCAAGTCCAAGTATTTCATCAAAATGAACACAAAATGCATGTTTCTGATATCAGTGATAGATTATATCTATAAACACTGATAACTTGGACTACACGCATAGAGATTGAAAAATAATAGAAAACAAGAATACCTGAAAAAACACTGCATATGTCTGATCCATCGGAGCCTTGAATAAAGAGTCCAATGTTGCCAATCGCAAAAAATAAAAAGTTGAGAACTGCTGTTGCCAATCGTGAGAAATAAATAATAGTAATGCGAAAAAACGAGAAAATGTGATATTCGTACTAGCAATAGCAAGACCATGAATTTTTGCAGGCAGGTACCTACATGGGTGAATTTTTGCAGGATGGAGCCCCTTTTTTAACACTTTACAAAGATGAAAAGTGTTTATGACTTTGTTCATTCTGTCTGTCTGTCTGTCTGTCCGTTAGCACGATAACTGCCGTAAAAATGACTTAATCAAAATGAAATTTTAGTATGTTGTTCAGACGGTCTGTAGGATCTATGGGAATATAAATGAATAATACCACCCAACTAGTTTTGGATTGAGCCCGGATTGAAAAAATGAAATACATTGAGCCCTATGGGACCTAAATTTTCAAACATTTTTTAAGCGGATTTAAAATTCACAAATTGCTTCGAAAATTTTAGGTAATATTCAAATTGTTCCATAAAATATATAAAAAAAAAATTCAGCGAAATATATTCAGTAGTTTTTTAAATAAGAATTAAAATAATAATTACACCTCTTATATGAAACGATCACGTGACCATGATATGAAAAGATCACATGACCCACTTCAAAATGATATATGGCATCCATCTTATTTCAAAATCGTGATTTTTTAAGTTCTGTTTAATTCATATTGAGTGTTGTATCCGTCCTAAAACTACTTTATTTTTGCTTAAATTCTGTGCATCTACATACTGAAACAACGTAAATACAATATATTTGAGTTTAAATGATTATCCAAATTTGATTATTTCTACAACGAAGCCTATTTTTCACTTATGTAAAATGTAAACAGCAAAATATATAGAATGAGTTGTATTAGAATTGCTGTATTTCTTTAACACAAAATAATTTAGCCCATGGAGTCTGCATGGTTGATATGAATGAAATGTTAATTGATTTTATAAAGAGAAGGACGATTTTTTTCGATGAAGTTTTAAGCATAGAGTTTAATTACGTGTAGCTCCATGGTGTTAATTTTTAAATAAAATAAATTATTATAGTATTGTGATGAATGAAATGAATGGGGGAAAGTTATGAATGAAATGCTGTTTTTATAGAGAGATCCAGGCGTGTTATTTTTTTCTATGACGTCATTTGAATTAATTTCAGTTTTTTTTCGATGAAGTTTTCAAATATAATAAATTATCGTAGTATTATGATAGTTTTAAAAATATTACCGTGGAATGTATCGCATTTTAGAGATATTTAATTCAGGCAATTTATATTTCAATGCCGTCATTTGAATGAAGTTCATTTTTTTCAATGAAGGTTTAAGTTTTCAAATATAATAAATTAATGTAGTATTGTGAGAAGTTTTAAAATATTACCGAGGAATGTATTGCATTTTAGACTTTTTAAAATAAAATTGCATTGAAGTTGGAAAGTGTTTCATAATTAATGCTTTAAGCATGATTGATCTTTCTTGTTAATTTCGATGTAGTTTTTGAGATATTTTACTTTTTATGCACTTCTGAAGTGCACTTTTTTACCGTATCGGCACGTCTTGCGATTTCTCTGTCTCGTACCGTAAAAACTATAGCATACAAAAATGTGAAATTTGGTACATTTATAGAGAATAATAGGGTAAAACGATGAAATAAATCGTTTATCGATTTAAACTTTAGTTTGGCATGAAATAGCTCGCGAAGCGAGTTCATGATCAAAGAATTCAGTTTTGGGATTCCCTGGACTTAAAAAAATCCCTGCTTTTCCCTCCTGCGGAAAATAGGCAGGGATAGAAAAGATATTTTTGAAAGTAGAACTTTGAGGAAAGATAGATCTGAAGCGAGCTCTGTGAGCACAGCGAATAGGAGGCGAAATCTCCCGAAACCGGCAGAGCCCGATAGTATAATAAAATTAAACGATTTCAATTTGAAATTACTAATATGCATTGCTTCACATCTGATCTTTCTAGAGGAATATTTAAAAATATAGTTAATAATAGCTTAATTAAACTTAATAGATTATTTTCTAACCAAAATATATTTTAGAATTATAAAATACATTCTTTAACATTTCATATCCCGAAAAGTTTATCAACAATTTGTTAATTTTGTGTTTAAATAATTGCTTTGTATAATAGCTACTACTAGTTATAAATTATATACTACTTTTGTTAACCCCATATTAAATAATATTGTTTATCTTGATTACTAATTAATGGCAAATCCCCTAAAATTAACTACCAATGCATATGTCTAGTAATTTAAGTATCGTCAAAAAATTTTCTTTTAATTTTTGTAATATTTATATTATTATAGCTGATTAGAAATCTATTTCAGAGATCCATTAGTGTAGAATTTTACCAATGACCACATTTTCCTTAAATACTATACCACTTACTGTTAATAATATAAAGTTTTAGTAATATTGTTGTTTATAGATGGCGACACCAAACTCCATTGCCTACTCATTGAATGATTGAATAAATTAGGAATAATAAAATTCTGATTGTACATTACACGAATTTCATAAAGTAGATGTGTGTATTATTTAGATTTCAATGGTATATTTATAATCTTCTATAATTTGAAAAAGTTTGAATATTCAATTTATGAATTACATTCATTTGCTTATATTAATTATGAGCTTTCATTGTTATGTCTACGGATGTTAAAATCCCATTATATGTTGTTCATATTTTATTATATCCTTTTGAATCTAACACTTTAATCGAAATATATTCGATTGTTCATCTATCTATCGAGAGTTCATCCATTTTATGTCCAGTGCATTGAAATTGCCTTTTGCAGGCAATCGTCCAATGACTGGCAAATAATTTATTTTAATTCATATTAATATATATTGGTCAACTTCAGAAATTGCCTGTTGATTGATAACTGCTCAAGATTGGGCTTGATAACGGCTCAAAGCAAATAGTTATTTTACATTAATTCTTTATGATCGAATTGTTAAATGACGAATTGTTAAATCAAAATTGTCAAAGAAAAAAATAAATATATTGAATACAATCATTCTTATATATATGATTTCCATGTTATCACTTTTATTGTTCCTTAAAATTCTGTTAATGACCAAATAGAATTATTTTATGAGTGCCTCACTGTTTTATTTTTAGTTGCATATATGACCAAGAATGTTGTGACAGCCAAAAGTTATTATTTTATATCTCAATGTATTTCACTAAAACAGTGAAACTTAAAAATATTTTATATAATATTTTATTGTGTTTATAAGCTCAGGCCGAAGGCATTGCCCCAACATGATGCAATGGCATGGTCATCCAATTTTAAAGCCTGGAGGAAAAAAATGTATTCAGCTCATGAAGTCATGGAGACTATTCCTTTACTTGCATGATTCAGCTGAACAGGAAAGTTAATATTGAGAGGTAGGTCCTCCCAATTTAAAAATTCAGAATATGAATATCACCTCTAACAGCGTAGTGTCAGTATGTTAGAATACCAATTGCAACCGCGAGAGTTGAAAAACTCATGTATACTAATTCAACTATGCTGAATTCAAATCTGAAAATCAGCTTTTCAAATTAACCCTTGGATCTGGAGGACAAGCCTCTCAAGATTCGGCTTTTTTTTTATATATATATATAATCTCCGGTCAAAGGCTTTGCCACAACATAATGCAAGAGCCAACAGCCCTACCGTGTTGAAAACACCGGTTCTCGTTAGATCACCGAAGTCAAGCAGCTTCAGGTGCGGTTAGTACTTGGGTGGGTGACTACCTGGGAACACCGCGTGCTGTTGGCACATTTCGGCCGCGGTAGCTCGGTGGTTTGCGCGCTGGATTTGCACGCTGCCACAACTGCCGCCGTGTTCATGCGGAGTACGATCATGTTAAACATGTAGGTCCTTAAGTCCTTCCGAGAGGTTGGTGGTGGGGGAAGAAGGGTACGGTCCCTGTGGATGTCTCCCGCACTGGGTTCCGGTCTAAATTGGGTGACACTTCCCGGCCGTCCAAACGGTTACCTTACACCTTTCTGGTAGGTCGGACGGTCTGGGTCTCAACAACAACAACAACATAATGTAAATGCATGGTTATGAGACTTTAATGTTTGAAGAAATAAAGGTGAAACTGTATTTAGCTCATGGAGTTAGAGGTGAGACCACCTCCATAATGCAGCTGAATAGGAACGTTAATATTGAGAAGTCATCCCAATTTAAAAATTTAGAATATGAATATTTAAATCATGGAGTCACAGAAATATCTTCAAATTCGTGTTTTAAATAATGCAATTAATGCAAACTTTGTTTATAAATTGGAGATGAATTGTACGTCACTAATATAATCAAAAAAGCCCATATCGCAATAGGAGCCTTATACCTACTCATAGGAAAAGAAAATCTCAGTTACCAAATTAAGCAACTAATTTACAAATCGGTCATCCGCCCCGGTATGGGGATATGCCTGTAAAACTAACATAGACAGTTTAGAAGAAAGACAAAACAAAACCCTGAGGAGTACTAGGAAAGCCCCCAGATATCTAAGGAACTCGGTGATAAGGAAAGACTTTAAAATTAAAACCGTGAGAGCTGAAATTAAAAAGCAGGCGACGAATTTTTACAATAACTTGCCATCCGTCCCGAACGAATTATTGTTCACTCTTCACGATTATGCTCATCGAAAGGCCAAATCTCGTAAGAGACACCGCTCAGTTCTAAACATGAGTATGACTGAAAACTAGGTATACCCCTTTTCTGACACCCCAAGCCTAACAAAAACTAAACCTAAAAATATCTAAACCATTTCCCTAAACTGCCAAAATCGAATTAATTACCTAGATCTGTACCAACCCCCCAAACTGCTTAAATCCAAATGTGCAACAAACTGCCACACTAGGAGCCAAATCAAAATAAATGCCAGTAAATAATAACCTTGAATTTCCATATCATGGGTCAATGAATTAATGTCACAGAATGACGATACGTTCCAGAAGTTGAGACTGAAGATTAAAGCCGCTTCGCGCCTGGTGCTCTGTCCTGCAAAAGTCCGTAGAAACATATTAACATTAACAATTTTGGCAATTCTTATTTTCGATGTGGGGATAGGTGTAACCGCCCAGGCGCCCCGAAATGTATCGTCTTGGCTTGGCTTAATGTATTTTTCCACAAATTTTTTTAGATTGATATATTGGTGAAAATATTTTCCATCGTCAATTCGTACTCCTTTATTAATCGGGTAGTAAACAGCGGTTTTTGCACCAGTCTATAAATTGGTACTCATTAAGTGCGATCAAAGTAAAACAAAATAAATCTTACAAGAGCTTAAACAACTTGTTCAAATATTCTAAACAAGTGCTACGGAGACCAGTGGCGCACCCAGAATATTCCTAAGGGGGGGGGGCCATTGGTGCACAAAATTTTTATGAAAGAGGATGACTCCTCGATAAATTTTCCGAGAAAAAATGATCAGAGGCCATATCAATTAACAAGGCGGTTGTCTTTTTTTGTACATTTATTTTTATCAAATTACTAACAATTCTTTAGTGCAGTGCAAGAGAATTGAATGATTAGAAGAAGTAGTAGTAGATATTTATACAAAACAACACAAATTAAGAAATAGATGAAGATAAAATTATTTGTTCTGGTCTGCTTATACTGTATACTTGTTTTCAACCACTCTCTCATGATTACATATTGTTATATTATTCAATTATGATCTATACATATTTATAAAACGAAGTCCAGCCTCCTGTTTTTCTTTGTAGCCAGAGCATTAATTATCTGGTCTGGATCAATTTCCACTTCACGGTGAATGTTCATTGACGCCAGTCCATTCAGTCTGGTTTCACTCATACTGTTTCTCAAGTAAGTTTTCAACCTCTTCATTGTGGAGAATGACCTCTCAGCACTGCTTGTTGATACTGGGAGGGTGGCATACACTTTTAAAAGTTCAAACACAGTTGGAAAAGTCCTTTGGTCACAAAAGTTAAGCAGTTCGATTGGGCTTTTAGTTTTCTTGTTCAATGCAGAGACCTTCATGTACCACAGATGTAGTTCAGCTTTTAGAGTATTATCTGATCTAGGTCCTAAATCATCTGCAAATTTCCTTGATAAGGCAACAAATCTCTCGTTTTCTTCCAGTGTCGGCTGCCTTCCATTCGGAATGACAGATGCAAAACTTTGTAGAAATTCCTTATGTTTGAGAAATTTTTCATGGAGGTGAGTGATGAAATTATCAATCCATGGAATGAAAATAGAAAGTCTGTAGTATTCTTCAGGAGTCTGTACGTTGAAATTTGATCTATAAATTTGTCTGGTGGCACGGCGTGGTAGAGTAATGTTTTCTCCATGCTGTTCCAGCTTCTTAACAGCTTGTTCAAACAGATGGTGAAACTCGTTCTCTGCGTTCTCTCGAATTATAGATATAGCTTTCAAAACGTCTTCTACGTCACTCACAGCAGTTGCCAGATCAAGGTTAACTTCCTGCAGCTTTTCACTCAGACGAACACTGTAGCTGAGTAATCTGTCAGCTGAAACAAGTGCTATGACAAACTGTGATGTTAACATTGAACATAACAAGGTATGAGCCTCTGTTGATGTCTCCTTGTCATTCTAGGTAGTAATCTCCTCCAGAGCCTCGATTACTTGATCAAACAATGAAACCATAACTGTGACGGCATCATGTCTCTCCACCCAACGAGTAGGGCATAATTTCTTCAGTTTTTTGGCACTGATTTCTGTCTCTCCCTGATTAGCTGCATTAATTTTGCTGGTGAGAACAAGGTTTCGTTTTGGTGTGTTGAAAAAACTAGAGATTTTCCCTATTATTCCAAAGCTGTTTCGGATATCCGGAACTCTAGATGAATAAGTTATGGCTAAGTTCAAACAGTGTGATGCACAATGAACGTAGGGGGCTTTGGGGTGTTGCTCATATATAATTGCTTGGGCGCCATTGTACTCTCCACTCATTGCAGAAGCTCCATCGAACCCTTGTCCACGGAGGAAAGACGTATCAATGTTGCAGTCTGCAAGGCCTTTAAGAATAGCATCTGCAATTGCTCGACCTGTAGTTTCAGTCAGGGGCACAAACTTAAGGAAGTTCTCCACTATCTTAAATTCAATTTTATACTTATCATTTGTTTCAAACCGTTTCAAATAACGAGCGCAAAGTGTCATTTGCTCTACCGTTGCAATATCTGTGGTTTCGTCACATAAAACCGCAAAACATTTGGCCTCATTCACCTCAGTTGCTATGTGCTTCACAATGGAATCATTGCATGCTGAAATAATCTCATTTTGTATATTCCAACTTATGTAAGTTGCATTTTTTGCACAACCTTGTAGATGAGTTTTCAGTATTTCTTCTCCTGCATCAACTCGGAGTCGCAAAAGGGCTCTAAAATTTCCTTCGCATTGGCATGGTTCTGACAATACGTCCAAATCCCCACAGTCTCTATGCCCTCTCATGGCCAGCCCTTGCCTTCCACAAAAAATCACTGTTTTGATAATAGGTTTAAGAATAGCCCTATTCTGCAAAACTTGTTTTTGCTTTCCTCTGTCCATTACTTGATCCACAGGAACCGTTTTTCCTTCCGTGACCCTTAAGAACTCATCGGCTTTGAGAACTGAATCCTTATGATAGAAAAAATTTTCATGTTGACAGAACTTCTCCAAGGCCTTCTTCCAATTATTAAATCCTTTTGAAACAAGTTGACCTGTAGCTTGTGTGGATCTTAAACCAACTTCATGGGGTGCAAAGAGAACACAAAATTTGCAATAGGCACTGTCCTCTGCCTTTGAGTAAGCTAGCCAGTTATGCTTACTCAACCAAGATGAGCAGAACTTCCGAGTGTGGTGAGGTTTTCCTTGACTTGATACAGCACTAGTGACAGTAGCAGGAAAACTGTAATTTGCATATGGTTCCCAAAGATTTTTTAGCGCTGTTATCCTATCTTCATCTGTGAGGTTAGATTTCTTGACATAATTAAAAATATCTGCAGCCAGAATTTCTATTTCAACTGTGTTTGGTATTGTGTTTTGTCCTACCTTTACCTCCTCACAAGCGTTTGAAGACAGCCCGGGGTCACGGCTGTTGCTTGCTTCGACTGCAGCCTCATCAATGTAACAAGAGCTCAGGGAAACGTCGTTGGGAACGTCACTATTTGCAATCTTACTTTTTTTTTTAAATAATTTCCCAGTGTCTGTTGGCCTAGCCCTTTTCGTTTTTCACTCATTGTCTTTTTTTTTTACCTTGCTCCTCAGTTATTCAAGAACAAAATTTGCTATATAGCCGAAATACGCACATAAACACACACACTGATCGTTAAAGATGCATTTCACTGTAAGATCAGTTGAAAGTTCAGGACCATTATTAAATTCAGCTATTCACCACGCAGGCCCTCGTTCCGAAACTACCAATTCACTGTTATCACCTTGTGTCGTAACGTCGCACTTTATTTCAACTCACAGCAACACTTAATTCGCGAAGCGTTGGCACGATCTATTTATTCACTTCCACAATTTTCTCACTGGGTAAACGAAATCCTCGAGTTTTCGAGCGAACAGCCGCTTCCCCCATAGAGTTTCGTCCAGAACAGAGCACCAGGCGCGTTTGGGTCACGTGATTTTGGACGAGTCCATTAGTTAAATTCAATCACAGGTAGAAACGTCTTAAGAAGAACGGGTTTCCAGAATTGGCGCCTTTAGTGCGAATTAATTTATAATTTGTACAGTACGATAAAGAGCTTTATATGTATAATTACATTCAGTGTAAGTGTTGGGATATGCTGGAATTGTTTTCTTCACAATGATTAAAATTATTTATTACAATAATGGTTGTAAATGTTTTTTTTTTATACTTTCTCGAAGGCAGACCTAGTTCTCTCTTGTGCTGACAGCGCCCTTCGCGTTTTGCTTTGTCAGCCCAAGGGGGGGGCCAGGGCCCCCTCGGCCCCCCCCGTGGGTGCGCCACTGACGGAGACATGTTATACACAGAATTTTCAAAAAGCTTCCAGTGATTCAAACGTTTAGTAAGAACGTTTCAGATGAAGATCAAATTATTCAATACTTTCACGACGGCCCCTTTAATACGTCGAATATCGTAGGCCCGTCCCCTTTATCCGCTAGTGTTACTCAAGCTCAAGTCCCTGCGCTCTTCGGGGGCCCCCTCTCCCGTCTCATCTTTCTCTACTTTTACTGGAAGCTCACTTGGACCCCAGTTTATTCCTTTCTGGAAACATGGGAAAGGGCACGAGTTCGGTCGTCGCCCCCCCCCCCCCCCCCCACACACACACACACACAAGCACAACTTAGATTTAAAGTATATTACGTCCAAACTTGTATAGACTTCATATTTTTCTCATTACTTAGATTAAGTAATTTCAATTATGTATCTTATTTTAGTTGACGTAAACCCATATTATATGGTGTAAACGAAAAAAATGAGAATAAAAACTACGAATAAACTTAGTAAACTTTATAAGAGTTTAAGATTCAAAGACTTTACTGACTTAAAACTATTTCCGTTCCATCAAACTACCCCCGAATTACATTTGTGGCTAAAGCCCTCTTGTTAGTAAAGGATTAAAATCGTTATATTAATCTAGCAATAATGCTATTCGTACACTTTCTTCATCATAGATGGCAGCACTACAATTTTTAGGCAGCAATCTATTTCAAGTGAATTATACATTTTAATTTTTCCTGTTAATACCTGTAAAGCACTGTATGGATGGGATATGAGTGTCCTGGAAGCAGATTAATTTCTATTGGAAGGCAGGAGTGTCGCCAAGTTGGAGCTGTAATATAAATCCTCCCAAGAACCCATCGAAATCAACTGAAGTTACAAGAAATGATATCTGAAGAAATGAAAAACAAAATAAAATAAAAAGATTGGTACTGTGACAAGATATGAACGATATTTTCCGCATGTTCAATGACACAATTTTTTTTGCCTTTATAATTAAACTTTCTATGTTCACGATAAATTTCTTAAAAATGTCTGAATGAGGAAACGCTAAAAATATTCAAAATATTGGAAAATGCGCCAAATTCAAGGTTACAAGCACAAATAATTCATCGAACATAGTCCGATGCAACAGAAACAAGACTCTCCTTAATCCACAACATATGAAATCCGTAAGGTGTCATAATACTTAATAATATGTACAATGTGTTGCATATAGAAATTTGCTGTAATTTCAAGTATCGGGTATTACATGGATAACAAACACATAATTAACACGAAACCGGTCTAGGAATGTTGTTATCTGCTACAGGAGCACGACCCTGTCTTTGGGAATGCTTCTATCAATGGTTTCTGCGAGAATAAAAAACATTTATTTCATATTATTTTAAACTAGAAAATATGCCCCCCATACGAAGAAGTTAAAAACTTACAAAGCATTGCTTCCCATTAGCGTTATATTTTATCAATTTGGTGACATTATTATTGCAATATTTAAAAAAGTCGTCAAGTTTACGACATACAGCCAAGTTTTTCACCAAGCATTACGGACGAGCGGAGAATTTAATTTTTCATGTACTCGTTAGTTAATTACTTAATTAGTTAGTTAATTTATATGTCATTCATATCACTTATATTCCAGACTCCAGAGCTAAATAATTTTTCTTGAAAATTATTCAGCAATTCTTATACAACTCATCTTACAATCGCTTGATTTTTTTAAAATTCTGCATGCTGTAGAAATTAGGCTTCGTTGTAGGAATAATCAAAGTTTAGTAATCATTTAAAATCAAAAATATCGTAATTGTTTCGGCACAGAATTTAGATACACAGATAAAATGCAAAAATAAAGCAGTTTTAGGATGGATGCAACAATAAATATAAATTTAAAAGATCTTCAAACATCACGATTTTTGCAAAGGGAAAAAATGATGGATGCCATAAGGAATTTTAAAATGAGTCACTTGATATTTTTATATAATATGTGTGTAATTATTATTTCAATTTTCATTCAGAGAACTACTCAACATATCTTGCTGAATTTTTTTTACACATTTTACGAAATAGTTTGAATATTTCTTAAATTTTCGAAGCAATGTGGGAATTTTAACTCCATTTAAAGAATTTTTGGAAAGAAACTATTTAAAATTCAAACAATCAAAGCAGTCAGTAGCTCACATAGACATTTGGTACAAATATACTTATTTGGAGCAATAAAGATTGCTGCGCACATCGAAAGGTCACATGATCCTTAGGACAACAAGCAGTTCCATCCAGTTTATCTATGGCCAGTGACAACCTTCTTGGAGCAGCTCACCAGTCAATGAGCCCAACAGGGAGCCGGTATAACAAGTCACGTTTTCTTACAATTAAAGGAGAATGAAGAATGATTCGATGAAATGTTGGTAAATTAAAAGGTTGTCCTTGAGTAAAATGTTGTTGACGAAGAGAAGTTTTTAAATAAAATTCGTAATTGACTCTAATACGAATGCTCTAGCCCCAAGAATGACCCTCAACAACAGGTATTCATATTGCTTTCATGAGTAATCCGCGTTTGTTACGAATAATTTTATTGTAAATTACTGTTCGTCATCACACTTGCTTCCATGTTAAATTTAAAATGAATGCAAATTATAAAATTATTAATTGAATATGTTTGTGAAAAGTACATGTTTGTTTAAATAAATAAACAGGTAAGGAGCAACGAATGCGTCTTCAATAAGTAGCCTTTAATTAATTTTTATAGTTTTGGACTTATAGTTTGATTCAGATGAATGCTGGACTGCAGAAATAGGTAGGTTTTTGTCTGACGCATCATGATGTACACGAGTAGGAAGCCAAATTTAAATAATTTTACACATAAAATAAATATTAAAATTATAAATGGATTAATTTTTAAAACTATCCCTTACATTGTTTTCGACATATATAGTACCCCCGTATGGAACTTAAAGACTACATAACGATTTTAGATACAATTGTACCACTGCCTACATTGTGGCAGTACTTCGAAACCGACCACTGTCGTTTTCACTAGACTTCATGACACACTTTGAGGAATGTGCAGACGTAGTTTGATAAGCATAAGATACTACAGTTAAATTGGCCAGCTCAAAGTCCGGATATGAATCCTATCGATTGCATGCGGTATAAGCTAGAATGCTGAATTCATCTCCGAGTAGAAAAGTACTCCTCAAGAACCTTCTGCAGCAACGTTAATTGAGGCATGACGACATGTATTCGTACAGTAATACAGACTTTTCAAGTAATACCCGTTCCTGTGACATATCATTCCAAAAAAATTATTTTTCTATTCATTGATAAACGCATTTAAATCTGGATTCCCCTCTGTTAAAAAATATGTTTTGTTCTAATAAATTTTTTAATAAAAGGAAACCACCCATATAAATATGTAAATGGAAATGGGACTTTAATGCTCCAATTCATGCATTTCTATCAGAACGTTGGGTTGATAATTTTGTTTTAGTTTTTATGTAAAATATCCGCATTTAAACACAGGGGATTAAACTACAGACTTACAAACTTTGATTTTGTAGAAAAACAATAAAAAAAAAGACTTTTTAAGATTCTAAACTCATAGAAATTAACATTTATTGACGTTTAAAGTATACATAAAAATTTTTTCACCCAATCACTCCATCATTTTAAGCAATATTGAGCTCTGGTTGGCCAAAACCATCCCATGCAATTTGTGAGCCCCTGCAACCCCCCCCCCCCCCCCACATCTGCAGACATTTACCATGTTATTTTTCATATTTAATTTCAGCTTCGAGAAATCTTCTTGACAAATGAAAGAAGATTAAAAATTTAAAAACAAAAAGTGCTATAGACAAAATTCACGAATTTGTAGGTCTGTGAAAGTCCTACATGTATATACAATCGGGTTTTATTTCAAAATTTTTATATTTTGAAGTATAGTGCTTATAATGTCGTATAAGAAGGTACTAATGCAAATAATTTCTCTTTCTTGCCTGGATTATTGTCCATACTATGTATATATAAATGTAATTTCAATATTTTAAGATTTTGAACAAACATTTTTTTCGAAAAACAATAAAAAGTAGCTCTCTGCGTGATTGTTTCTTTCATTTTTTTTATTTTCACACGATATATCTATAGAAGTTAGCTATAAAATGTAAGCTACAGAAATATTTATGAGGAAATTTAATTTCTAAAGCTATATATTTTATTTAAAAAAATCTCTTACAGTTTCCGAGTACTCTCCTTGTCAAGTTTAAAAAATTGAAAATTTACTGTTTTTCGAGTTTGTAATGCTGCTTATATCTTAAAAAGTAAAGATTTTAGCTATAAACAATAAGGAAGAATTTGTATTTTTTGAATTCCCTACTAGAGTATATAATTGGATTTTGGATCGAGCTCTTAGTTTTTAAAGTAAAATGGTTATTATTACGATATTTTAGCATTTAATGCACAATTTTCCAATGGCATGGACAGCTGCAATATTTAAAATGTCACAATTGTAGCAACCTAATTTGTTTACTTATTTCTGGGTGAAATATTGGTGCACAAGCACGAGATAGTTTGCTTTTTTTAAAATGTTAAATTCGAAAATTTGGAAGTTAAATGAACTTGGGTATTCTAAAGATGTTTAATGATTAGTGAGGTTTGAATAGGAAAGATGGAAATATAAGTATTCCAGTACGTATTTAAGTGCTGCAAGTTAAGTTTATAGATTAACTTGAATGTAAAGTCTAGTCAGATATATCGTATGTTTAATTTATATACTGCCGCAAGGCAAATTATTAAAAATTTGAATATTTTGTGGTGAAGTCTATGGTCAGAGTTTTCAGATGAAATCGGCACGAAATCTGAAAGCTCAAGCTAACTATAAACAGTTATAGAGAAACCGTGTGCTTTGAAAACCTCTAAACACTACAAATAAGTCTAAAAAATTGAATAAACTTATTGAACATTACTGCAATTTTATTTTACAAATTGTTATTCAAGGAAAAATAATTTCTGCTTCATCGAATTGGAGCCACCGCCGATTTCTCTAAAGAAGTCCCACCGTTATCCTCCTGGTTTGGGGGTCAAACACTTGGAAGTCAAATACCGATACACCATGCACGATTTCGAACCTTTCGGACACAAGCTAGCCCAAATCAATCAGCAGATAACATAACCATCCCGGATCCATCATCGTCTCTGGACTTGTTATGTAAGTTAACACCAACAATATCCTTCAGCCGTAATCGCCACCCTTGAGAGATATAACAAGCCCGCAGATTCTTCTGGACCTCATATATAATTCTACGTTCATAGCAAATATACCAGGGTTGTTCTGTTTATTAAAGAATCGGGTATTTAATTATTTGAAGAAGAATTATTATTTTTCCTTATAACTAAAAGAATGAGATTGCAATTACACAGTTTTACCAGTGATTGCATCTAACGCGGGGCTAGATTTTTAGCTATAAAAGTCGAAAATATGAAAAACATCGAAAATAGGATGAAAATTATGAAAAACCATGAAATCAATTTTTTTAGGGAACGGATCTGTCGATACGGTAAAAAAAAATCTGATGTGGGCAACACATGACTTTCCTTATATAATATAATGAATTTACTATGTTTACAGTAATAAAATGAGTTTTTCTTATAGTAGATACTAATATTCTTTCCAAGATATTGAAATTTCGACAATTAGTCGTCAATTTCATTGATTTAGGGTTATTTTTATACATTTGGCGAGATTTTCGTTAATTTGGCAAGATTTCAAAAAGTCGCCAAGTTGGCGACATTCCGCCAAATTTTTCGCCAAAATCTCGCCAAGCGTTATGCACTAAGAAATAAGTTATTCTTACAGCAGATAAATGACTATTGGCGTTCGAATACAAAAGTATTACTCAAAGTATCTTTTTTCATGAATGGAACGAGCTAGATCCACGAGAATGATGTTACCCAATTTATCGCATGGTATTACACATGAAAAGTGAACATGTTTCTCAATAGGAAATACTTTTTTATTTTATATGACTTTTTGATAATTTTTTGAAAAATGTACAATATCTCGAGAACGGTTCGTGTTAGCGTTCTAAAATTTATGTCAATCGTTTTCTAATGAAAAATTACATAACGAATGTCTATTTGCGTAACTTTATTAGTGGTTGTAAGTTTTTGACGATTTTTTCAAAATTTCATTCGAAAATTTAGGGAGGTTCTGGACATTCGATTGCTTATAAAAACAATAAGCTTCCAGTGTTTACGGATTGTGATTTTTGTAACAAATTTGGGTCGAATCGGTCCATTCGTTCGTCAGTTATCGTCTCCAAAGACTCACTGACACACACACACACACAGACATCACTTCAAAAATGTTTGATTCGTGATCAGGGATGCTTGAAACGTGCTCTCCCGTCGAAAACTCGAATTCGAATTTTCGACCCCGTCACAATACTTTCCTTATACATTATGTATATAAGGAAAGTAAAAATTTCTGAAGTTAGCTCGTATAATTCGTTCTTACTTATGTTGCTCTGTCTTAAGTTCGCACATTTGAATTATTATAGGTCAAGACATTGCCAGAATCAAAACTTTTTGAAATCAACAAATACAAACTCTCTCCGCCCGTGTAAAACGGCCGATGTTGTCTTTTGCTGCAGTTCCTCATTACACAGGTTATTGGTGGTGTCAGAGTGAACCGTAACATCGATTTATCAGTGTAGATGGCATTTTCTTCTACTGAAAAATGATTGTAATATACTGATTGCTTCGAAATCAGTGAAAGAAATAGAGCTCTCTGTAGTATATCAAAAGTATCAAGAAATGTTTCCGAGATTAGATTTTATCAGACATAATTTTAAGGTTTGACTGGAAAATCTCTATTTCTATTAAAAATTGAAAATAAGAAATTTATAAAAGGAACAGGAAATATGGACAAAATGTTTGCAAAGGCTGAAATTTTAGACTTTTATAAGTCCCAGATCGACTGTACGAATGCTCGAATTATGGGCACAAACCCAAACGATATTTTAAAATATAGAATTTTATCATGACCTTTCTTAAATCCATTGAGTACCAGCCGATGCGAATTGGAACATTATTTTATGAAATGTACCAAAAGCATATAGTTCACCAACTTTTATGCTCAGAATTAAAGCGAAACTATTATTTCTTTAGCATGCGTTTTGTGATAGGTGAAATAAATAAAATGTTTTTATGAAATTTTTGTTATACATTTCCAAACATTTAATGGATCCATTCGGGCCAACATGTGTTTAACTAAGCCTGTTCTAACCCAATTTCTGATAATCTCAAATTTGCACTACAGATAGAACTAGACATAGAACCTTGATATGCACTACGGATAGAACCTCTAGTATGCACTACATACAGAACCTCTGTTGTTTACGGTTGTTAACGAATTTGCTCAGAAATTTCGTACAAGTAATATAGATAACATTTTTAACTCTTTTATTATTTGTCGAGGACTTTTCATATCCAAATCAAATATGCTATTTTATATTCGTTTCATTGTTTAAAATACATTACACTCATTAAAAAGGGCAGCAAATGTCAAGGGTTACATTCAAGTTTCAATGTAAAAAAAGAAACAGAATGGAAAAAGTTGAACTATTTCAGAGTAAAGTAAGGTAAATGTGGAAATGTTAACTTCTATGAGCTTATTTACAGTGCAAAGTAAAGTAAATTTTGCAATGTAGGATTCCTACGAGGAAAAACAATAATATTATTTTATATAATATCGTATTTATGAACATTCAGTATTACCACTAAATTTGAAGAGCAAAAAATTTATTGTTTCTTTTAGTTTTTTAGCATACAGGGTTTCATAAAGTAATCCAGCATACTTACTCACCCTTTTTCTCAGAATTTGCTTTTGCTCTTTAGGGACTATGCCTGGATTTGCTTCATCGACAAGTATTATACTCATCTCAGTGCAAATTGACATTTTGATAACAAAACAGGAGACTTTAAAGATGTATTGACTACTTTGCATGTATTTTTACTATAAAATAATGCCTGTAGACCATGGGCAAATCATCTATCAATAGTAGTACATGCCGCATATTTCGCTTTCACCGATAATTACTCTTGATATATGCATATATTTTTTCTAATCTAGGTTAAAACATTTAATTATATGACTGATCTTGTCAAAAAAATCTTCATATTTGCCATCTGTGCGTTCGTTCTATCTTCAATCAGACGCCATACTACGTTGAGCTTCCTTATAATTAATATTGGGCAGACTTGCTTATGTGTTTTAATGTGAATAAAGTCTTTGGTCGTGGTATGTGGCTGAATGATAAGAAAAATGCAAAAGAATAATCTCCGAACTTGATAGATAAAAAAGCTAAACAATTTATAATTTTTACCAAAAAATGGTATTGTTTATGAATAAGAAAATTCAATTTCGATACATAAATATTTCGAACATTTTTGGTAATAATTGCCCGAGCGAGTTTTTGTTCCACTTTACTATCTCAACTCGGAATATTTAAGTAAAACTCTCCCTTCTGCACCATAAAAGATAGTTATAAAGCGCAAAAAACAATTAGCTTAGTGTGGCTCATCTCGACTTTCATATACCAGAATCTATGATTAGTAACATTTTTTCTATCTCAATTTTAGAAGAACAATTTTGAAAAATCGGTACCATGAATCCAAATGATCACAATTATAGCGTGTTACCCATCACTTTAAAGGACTTGAAAAAATATTTTGGTTGATACCATACTCGCAATATACCCCCCAGGGGACAGATAACTTGCCTCCTCCCCTCCCCCCGATAGGGCTAATGACGCCAATAAAAAAAAATTGTTTGGCGGTTTGAAATTCCTACCAAGACATAAATTGGACTTCGATTCGAGTTTTTAACTTTTAAAATATAGTTATAACTTACCTTTAAGCTCTATCCATTTTATGAAACACCTTTCTCTTGTATCTTTTTCTCTTCGCTAGAAGTTTACATGGAGGACCATAGCAACTGTTTGAGTGGCCGGTGCATACTTTGTGTAAAGTTATCTTAGTATTTATCATAAAATCAATATTAGTCACATATAATTTAATACGTATATAATATCAATAAAATACTTTCATTTTTGAATAAAAATTTTGAGGACAAAATTGTTTTTATTCTCTGGGAGCAGCAAATATGTCGACTAAGTATTTGAAACATTTTAACAATAGATGGCGCCATTATATTAAAAATAACTATTTCGTCTCAAAAACTTCTTTCCCGTTTACAGTAAATTGAATTCTTACCGAAAAGAAATTTAGTATCAAAATAAATATGAAAGTGTGGATTCAAATGACAATGTGCCCATTGATTTAAATTATTTATTTAAATTCATTTACAAACTGAGTTCTACATTTATTTATTTATTATTTATATCGAATATACAGATATTTGTTTTAGGAAATGAATATATTTAATTACAACAGATGGCAGCACCAAACAGTAAAGGTTAGAGTTTCGAATTGAAATATAGGCTCTACCGGTTACAGTTCTTTGATTTCACAAAAACTAGAGCTCCTTTATGTGATAAAATCATTCAAGCAGTACAGAGTAAGTACATTATCTCTTTATCCTTCATGAATTAAGTTTATCACGAAGATTCTCTTTATGTTGCCTTTTCACTTATGAAGAGAATGAAATGAAAATATTTTTTGTCTCGACGTAGAATAGAATTATTGATCTCCAGCTGTTCCGTTCAGACAACTTTGTATCCATTGAACTACTGATATAATTATATTTCCTTCTATATTTGAGGTGGATTCTACAGGATCTCAAATGGAATGCATTAATAAGTGAAAATTTCAATTTAAAAGAAAACATTTATTTATTTTGCATAGGGGAAAAATGCCTTTCCCGCAATTGCCACTCCCCAGACATACACACACACACATCGATTAAGAGGCAGTTTTCGTGTTTATGAAATTATGCATAATTATGTATTTATAAACAGTTTTTGCTACTAAAATCTCCTTTTTGTTAAACTTTCCTTATTTGTGAAAGAATTCATCCTCTACAAATTATAAAGTAGAACAAGATATGCTTACAATTCAATACATCACATCTTAAAATTCAAAAGAATATTTAAATCGGACAAAAGATATATTAGGCAAATGACAAGTATGGCAGTATTGCCAAAAGGAATGCACGCTTTCTATGGAGGACATTCTAAGGGAAAAGCTTCACGAAAAGTTCTAAACTTGAACAGAAATCAATAAAATAAAGAACCATCAGTTCAAAATGAAAAACTCTTAATTTAAATCCAAATTTTCAATGTCGTCACTGTCCTATTTAAAGCGCCCACTACAAGAATTTCCAATATTTTATGAAGTCCCAAAAAGCAGCGACTGATATGCTGCAGGGGCCTCAAGTGGCCCCTTAAATGGATGATCAGCGCTAAGTGTCACAGAATATTTGCATTTGATATGAAACTGCAAGCACAGACACAGAATTGTCAGAGACTCAGGACCGCCCATACAAACTGTGAGCCCCTACAAACATTTATCACGGGCCCCTCCATATTTGATTTCCTCCCTTTTTGTGAATTACGTCTTTTACTTACCTTACTCACAATAATTTCCTGATACATTATACTATGTATATAAGGAAAGCAAAAATTCGCTAAAAATATCAATCTATTTTTATCTGAGATTCTCGTGTTCCAAAGTACTTTCCTTATATACGTAGTATATAATGAATAGGGGAAGTATTGTGACGGGGGTCAAGAATTCGAGGGAAGAGCACGTTTCAAATATCTCTGAACTCGAATTGAATGTTTTTGAGGTGATGTATGTGTGTGTGTGTGCGTATACATATATGTGTATGTTAGAATGTGTGTCCGTGAGTCTGGAGACGGTATCTCACGAATGGAACGTTACAAACATTTGGTATAAAAATTGCAATCAGTGAATACTGGAAGTCTATTGATTTTAAACGCTATCGAATGTTTTCCTTTCTCACTTCCCACCCCATCCCCCGTCATTAGGTCCCACATCCCATGTCCCACATACAATCGTATTAACTCGGATCATTTGTAAAAGGTTGAAAAAGTGGGGAGCAATAACCACACCTTTTTGCGGGCTAGCTTATTAAGACGCAGGAAGGATTCAAGAGCGGGAAAGTGTTTTTCGGAAATGTGTAGGTTAGGCAATAATACCCTCTGAAACTTTAAAAGATGCTTTTTAATGCGGAAAAAATACTTTGAAACGTGTCATTTTAGACAAGTAAAGTGTAACAAATTTCTAAAATATACATATATATTCGCAAAGTTATTTAAAAAATATAAATAAATAGAAATATGTTTAAATAATTTCTTAAACTAGATTTTAAACAGGGGAGAATCAGTTTTTATTTTCTATGGACGTATGGTAGCATAGCAGAAACGCACATGACTTTTACATTCAAAATAGAAAACTGTTTAAAGTAATTCCGCCTTTGTAAGAGCGCAGATATTTCTGGCATTACTGTAGAGCTCTGGCTGACTTATGTTACAGCTCTGAATAAAGTAGGTATTGCAGAGTTTTGCATAGCTCAGACTGACCTATAACAGCCATGTTGAATGAAATTGAAAAACGCCTTGGCAACAGGGAGTGAAAACCAGCACCACTGACCTCCAAAATATTCTTGCTAAACTCAGTCACCTATTTTGGAGCACTTATTGCCTATAGCAGTAAAAAACCGATATTCTTGTATTCATCTAATTTAACCATTTTTTTTTCTTTCTTGTTCTTTTGGGAATCTAAAAATCCGTACCCCTTTTCGGGAATTATTAGAGCAATTTATGGTTGAACAGCCTCTTATTTTATTGCGAATTTATACCACACCGAGTGGCTGCACAATAGTAAACCAATTTGCAATTAAGATTCAAAATGGCGAATAGCCTAGCTTTCTGTATAGGAGCCTTAACTGTATGTATGACGTATTTGTACAACTTATAAATTGAGCCTTAATTTATGTACGTATGTATTTATGCCTTAAATTATGCAAAGTAGTAAGTAGTCATCTCAAAGTAGTAAGTAAAAGTAGTCATCTCAATTTCTCAAATTTCTTAATCTGTTACTGGACTAGATATAAGCTAAATTCGCATATACCGAGTTTGATTTATGAGTAAGTGACCAATGTTGAATTAGAAATTACAAAAATTAAATAGAAAAAAATAGCATTGCATACCGATTAAAGATGGCGCCATAACATGTGGTCCAGTTTAAAGCTTTTTAAATGTATTATTTTTCTTGAAAAATTTGGAGTTTATTTAAAATCACAATTTTCATCAAGTCAAAAACGTCTTCGTCCACTTAAAACTTTTCATTCCATAAATTTGTTTATTAAATCAGGGTTCCAGAATTCTTTCTGAAGCATTATTTGTAAAAAAAGAAAAAAAAATGTGCAAAAGTGATAAGTTTAAGAAACTAAATTAACGACGTTCATAACTTCCGGAGCGATAAAAGAGTTATTTTGCATTCAAATTTCTTTCTTTCTTCTGAAGACATGACGACTTTTTCGAAAGATTGGCGCCACTCTGGCCTGGGAATGATCAAGAAAACACGATCGATAATTCTTCCAGACGATGATTATTTCTTTAGTTTTATATTGCCGGGCCTTCTTCTTTAAAAAGTGGTTTTAACTAAATAAGACATCTGTGAAAGAAGTTAATAATTTTCTGTTGTTTGTATCTCCAATTTAGTCAAGCCTCTGCTTGAGGAATCCCAATTTCTGAAATAGTTAACAATACGAGGTTTTTATTTATTTATTTTTATTTATTTTACCAATGCCCTCTTTTGTGAAAATAAATAAATAATCTGATGTGGGTAGCTTGCGACTTCCTCTATAGACTCAAATATGTTGGTCTCTTTTGTTATTTATTTTATTAAAATATTGTTGTGAACGTGCGAAATGCTCTCTCACTGGAGTACACTTTTGAAAACTACACGGAGAAAACACCCGTATAGACAACCTTTCCTATGACGTGGCTCTAGGGTTGCCATGTGCTGAAGTTCGGAAGAAGGATTGCCAGATTTGGCGATTTATCACCAATTTGGAGACTTTCCGAAGTTTCGAGAAACACCTCGAAATAACGATTATTCTACGAGGTATGAGATATTTTTAGAAGTTGCTACAAAGAGAGTCTATAAAAAGAGTAATCACTCGGTTGGAGAGCAGTTGACGTGATACGAGCTACTTTGAACTGTGATATTCGTCAATGTTTCGAGAATAGTATCGGTTGTTTTGTGAAATCAGCGGAGCATTTACGTGCTCTTTTACTGTTTATTGTTCTTGTTTACGCTGTGCTTGTGTATAAACGTGTTAGTTATCCAGAAATTTGGACTCATTCTTGTATCTTGAGCGCGCACCCATGATTCCAGAGGATAGATATTTCGTAACAATATACATGGGATCGAGATACGTAGCTTAAAATATGATATGCAGGGTAATTCGAAACTCTCAGTACAAACTTTAATGAGAGATATGGAACACTAAAACAAATATTTTTCGTTTATGAATGTATGGCCGCAGATGTCACCATTTGTTGGTAAAGAGCGCTGTTGGGTGTCCCAGAAATTGGCAATTTTTCGCCGTTGTTATTCGTAACGCGGACTGCGTACTTATAAAAGTCAGCATTCCACGAATGCTGATATAGATAACATGCACTTGGGTCGGGATAGCAGAGTGGCAGGAGGATCGCACGCGATAGTCCCTTATTCGACGCAGCACAAAATCCCTGTGGCTACGCATAGTATGGATATGATAACTCTATATGTCAGAAAGATGTGATGAGTTGGAGGAAGGATGGTACAATTGATTGGGTTCGTGATTTAATTGGGTGGCTTTCTCTTCACCTTACACTTTGAAGGCTCGGATGTTCTGGGTAGTAAATTTCTGATATGTATTTAGCGTATGGGGCTGCTAATTAAAACGGAAGAGCTGCTTTCTATAAGATTTACCGATAATCTTACAGAATCTTTTCTCTTTCCATTGGCACTCTCATACGTTAGATGCATGTCGGTCTCCTTAGATTTCGTGCAATACTCCACGTTATACGTACGAAGTTCACGTTACGAATGATGATGACGGAAATAGCCATGTGTCGCGCCGTCCAACAGAGCCCTTTAGCGCTAGAGGGTCTGCCTGCGAACATGCATTCATTAACGGAAATATTTGTTTTATTATTCCCCAGCTCTCTTTAAAGTCTGTACAGAGTTTTGAATCATCGTGCATAAAGTGAATACTTGTTTAAAGTTTAAAATCTCAAAATCATCTCAAGTTCAAATTCTCAATTTGTAATACAGTGAAACCTCGATAAGTCGCCACTCAAGGGACTAAGAAATTTTGACTGCTTAAACGGAGTGACGACTTAAGCGGAGTAAACCACTGAATGTACTCAATATGCATTAATGTAACGATCATGTAAATTTTAAATATATCATTAAATTCCCAATCACATTTTGACCGAAAATATATTTTGTCTATTTATTATTATATTTTGATTGGAAGTTACACTTGTCAATCAAATCAACTCCGAATTCATCATCTGTAGACCTTGAACTGACGTACGTATAAGGTGATGTCGAATGATTTCTAAGTCTCAAAGACTTGTGTATTATTAGGTGGTGAAAAAATTTCCTCATTTTCACTCTTATCGCTAACCCTTTCACACTTTTCTTCTAAAATATTTCGTAATTAAATAATTTATAGTCGCTTGAGAACATACTGCAACGTGGTTATCCATACTTATGTCGACATTTATGTCGAGAACAATAAATACATCCACTTTCATCATCTTTCATATGCTTTTTCATATGCCTCTTTCATATGCCTCTTTCATATGCTTTTTCATATGCCTCTTTCATATGCTTTTTCATATGCCTCTTTCATATGCTAATTCATTAAAGAATTGGGGGTCAGAGTCCCATTTTAGACTTCAATTGGTTTGCCATCAGACACAAACCCTGCGTGTTTAAAGGCATTCTTCACTATTTTATTTGAGACTGCTTTAAAACTTCTGTTTTATACTTTTTTTCAATAGTGACGAGTTTATCCAGAGTAGCATTTGAATTGGCGACGAGTAAACGAGGGTTTAATTACTACATTGCCGTCTATGGAAGCTGAACTAGATTGCAAAAAATATTCCGACTGATCCTGGTGACAAATTATCGAGGTTTTACAGTATTTCATTTTTCATTGGATGGCAAGTTATCGCGTATTGAGAACAGTTAGATTTAGAATCCTGAGAGTAGTTGCAATCGTTTTGTGCCCAGAAAACAAGTAATTAACTAATTCAGCTAAGCAAATTCTATCTTCAAATTGTTTTCGATATTTGCGGGCCATATCAACAAAATGGGCTAATTTTATGTCTTCGATTCGAGCCAAAATCTAATCAGCTTCGGCACAAGTGGGGAAACAAGAGGAATTGAAAATCCTGAGTTTCTCAGTCAGAAAATATAAATTTACATATGGAACAAGATATCTTTAACAAACAGCCCGGTCGCTTTTTTGAAAAAAAAAATCTTAATTTGCAATAGCTGTCTTGTAATCATAGACGTAGCCCAGGAGGGGGAGTATCGGGGGTACCTGCTTCCCCAGCATTCAGGTTCTTCATATATGTTTTTAGGTCATATCATTAGGTCCTAAAATATTAATATTTTTCCAACGTTGAAATTTAATGTATTTCAAAATGCATTGTGAGATGTATACTCATTTAAAATATATAATTATTGATTAATTATAAATGTGTTTCATTTTAAATCTATTATTATATTTCCTTTGGAAATTGTGCCCCCCCCCCCCCCCCCATCCCCCGAAATTTTTTCTGGCTACGTTCCTGCTTGCAGTAGTTATGGTAGTGCGTAGGGCGTTGCTTACATCCCCCCCCCCCCAGCCGCAGGGGCCACAGACCAGTAGCTCCGCCACTACTAATACAAACTATTATTATACTAACTGGAACTGAACATTGCGGGATTCAAAGTATTTATCACGTATATTCTCACTCCATATACTTTTATTTTATTATTTCCCTTTTTTTACAGACTGGTTAAAATTTGGTCTTGAATTCTTGCCGCCCGTCTGTACAAAAAGGGAATCACTGACGTCCGACGGGCAGAGAAAGATACAGGCTGATCTGTGGATATATGCAATATAAGAATTTCAGCTGAGTTATTTGTGCATCGATAGATGGCAGCACAGACCTATTACACACAGAATCCCTTCGAGTCCCACACAGAGGCCCGGGTTCGATTCCAGCCACTGCCAAAACTGCCGCCGTGTTCATGCGGAGTACGATCACATTAAGCATGTGGGTCCGAAAGTCCTTCCGAGAGGTTGGTGGTAGGGGAAGGAGGGTACGGTCCCTGTGGATGCCTCCCCCACTGGGTTCCGGTCTAAATTGGGTGGCACTTCCCGACCGTCCAAACAGTTACCTTACACCTTTCTGGTAGGTCGGACGGTCTGGGTTTCAACAACACAGAGTCCCTTTATATAGATCTATAAAGGGAAGCTAACTACACATTTCATTCTTCTCTCTCCTATTGCCCTATTTCTTTATGTGATTCTGACATTCTGAGAGTCTTTATCCAATCTTTAATATGTAATAAATACGATATTTATTTTAAATGTTGTTGTTGTTGAAACCCAGACCGTCCGACCTACCAGAAAGGTGTAAGGTAATATTTATTTTAAATGTAAAAAAATCAGTTTCTTTTGTTAAATACCGCCACCGCCACCTCACCAACCGAACGGTTAGTGCACGAGCCTTCGAGATTCACAGGTGTGGGATTCGAATTTTTGATACGATCGAAAGCTCTAAACATTGAGCTCTGGACTTTCTCTGAGTATGCATGCGGTTCAGAATCCATGAAAACCCTGGTCAAGTACGCCCTGCTCATGCAAATCGTGGTCAAATTAGCTCTTTTGTTTCATAAATGACCGCAGAGCAACAAAACCAACCAATTGTTCAATATTTAATTATGCTAAATATCGAAAAAAAAAAAAAGAACATGTGTGCGGTAATTAATCAGAAAAAAAAATACCCCAATTCATCAAGGAAGATAAAGAATGGATTACTGAGCAATGAGGGAAAATCATGTGCTCCGATGAATCCAGATTTACTCTCTTCCAACATGATGGACATCAGGATTCGAAGGGAACCGCATGAAGCATTGGACCCTTCCTGAAGTGTACCAACTGTACAGGCCTCAGGAGGAAGTGTTATGATCTGGGTTTGCTTCTGTTCGGCTGGTCTGGGTACAGCAACACTATGCATCAATAAAATCAGCTGAGCATACTAAATGACCAACTTATTCCATCAATGGCATTTTTCTTCCCTGAGGGCAATGGCTTATTCCAGGATGACAACACCGCGATTCATCGCACTAAAGTTGTGAAATATTGATTCGAAGGAGCATGAGGCCTAATTCACACACTTGAATTGGCCACCACAAAGTCCTGACCTCAACCTCATTGAAGATATGTGGGATATACTGGAGAAATAGCCGAGGAGTAATTTCACTCTTCTTTCATCAACCAAGCAACTTGACAAAATGTTACAGCAAATCTGGCCACAAATAAGTATTGAGATATTGCATGAACTCATATACACAATGCCACGATCAATGCATGCTGTAATTTGTGCAAAAGGTAGTCCAACGAAATATTAACATGCACGATGTTTTTTTTTTTTTCTGCCAGGCAGTGTACATACATTTATATTCATAATTCAAATTTTTGCAAAATTTCAAAGTTTTTATTGTGTTTCTATCGGTCTAATTTTAACCAGAAACTTATATTATTTGAGGGGCAAAGAATTCATTCACGGAAACCGGTGAAGTTTATGCCGAATGTTTCCTCCAAACTAATACATTGCGAAAGTAGAATCAGATTTATGCCAAACCCTTAAACTGTTAAAACCCAAATGTGCGACATTACCAAGATATCACATTAGGAATTTTGGGCTAAATAAAAGTGTAAAATAAGTATTGTGAAGCCCCCATAGTGATCACTGAAATAATGTTGTATATGAAGATAAACTTGGAAAATAATACTGTATATTATAGGCGCTTCGTATCACTACTACACTTGAATTGGGCTGAGTAACATTGCCTTATCAATGTTCTGGTTACATAGAGTGGTCATTCTTGAGAAGGATTATACATTCAATATGCATAATAATACATTAATTACACTATTTACATAAACAGACTACGCAAAATACGTTATATACATTAATTATAGCTGTCATATATACTATATTCACTACAAGAGTCTCCGTTCTCGTCTGTAACGCTTAGCGAAAATTTTGGCAACGAGTTTGGCAAGATATCGCCAACTTGGCGACTTTTTAAATGTTGCCAAATTGACGTAAATATCGCCAAATCGATAATAATTGATAAAAATAATGTCAAATGAATTAAATTAATCATGTTTTGAAAGGGGATAATATTGCAATAATGTTTCGGTAGGGTCTATTTGCCAGTCAGATCATCCCACTTGGCGATGACTTTGGTGACTTTGAAAATGTCGTCAAATAATTCAAAATATCGCGAAATTAACGAAATATCGCCCCATTGATAAAATGACGCTAAATTAATGTAAATAACATCTAATTAAGGAAAATTTAATGTTTTGCAAAATTAGGTTCAATTTCCTTGATAATCCAAGTCGCTTTGAGGGAATTGTTAATTTAATATACTAGGTAACCCCCTGTCTCTTTCCGTCCACTCATAATGTTTGGCAGAAATTTGGCGGGATATTGCCAACTTGGCTACTTTTTAAATGTTGCTAAATTGACGAAAATTTCATCAAATCTATGAAAATGTCTCCAAATTTATAAAAATGACGCTAAATCAATGAAATTAATTGTGTTTTGTTGTTGAATAGTAATGTAATGATATTTTAGTAGGGTCTGTCTGTTAGGTAGACCATCGAGCTTCACGAAAAAATGTAGCGACTTTTAAAAATGTCGCTAAATTGATAAAATGACACTAAATTTGTGAAAATGACGTCTAATTGATGAAAATTGGATATATTTTGCAACATTGAGTTGAATTTCCTTGATAATCCCTGTCACTTTGTGGAAATTATGGAAATTATTTATTTAATATACTTGATTCAAATTTAAGTCAGTTCCACGTTTGTGGTGGTAAATGGATTGCATTTTGTTATGGAATGATATAGCATGTATATTATGATAGGGATTCGAACAGGGAGTAATACTATTGATTGAGAGAGGTGCATGGCTCGCATGTGTCCGTCGATAGTAGGGACGCAAGTGCTGCCGGCGAGCAGATGGGAGGTAATGATGTGCCAAGTTCCAAGATAGGCAAGGTCCCTAGGTAGCCAAGTTTCTCAGATGTTCTATTAACCTTGATGGTTTACAACTTTTGAATCCCGTCATATGACGGGCATACCTTCTAGTTGATTATAATATAAAAAAACAAAAAAAACTGAGCTACAATATATACATGTATTAGATTTAATTAGAGATGTAATAATCATAATTAGAGAATTTGATTAACACATAAATTTAACATGCAGAAATTTACATAATAATAGGACATAATATGAGTTTACGTAGCACAACCCTGATTGGGTTAGAGCACTAAAGAGTTACGCAATTAGGCCATGTGCTGAGTTGGAGTGTGGGCATTTTGTTCTTCTAAAATTTATTCTAGATTACATTGATATATTTGCCATTTCCTATTAAATATATTTAACGTAGGAAGTTTTAATCATTTATTTTTTTTTCTTTAAAGATCATTTGATGAAAGCATAGGCGCAGCCAAAGTCTAAGAATGGGGAGGGGGGAGCAGTGGCGATCTAATGGGGTGCATAGCTGGATTTTGTTTTCCATTATCGATACATGAAAATTTACTATAATTTGAAAAAGAAATCGTTAGTAAGTTGCGTAAAATGGTTGAGTAATATATCAACCGGTTTCAAATGCAAAACAGAGCTTTTTCCTTGTACCTGCATTAACAAGAGCAAGTGTCTCTCGTTAGTACTGGTTTGATTTATCCTTAAGAATGCTCTGTTTTACCGTCTGTTTTACTGTCATTTTTGAAACCGGTTGATATATTCTTCAACTTTCTTATGTTGTTTACTTACGAAATTTTGTTTTTTAGATTCCTTCTCTGAGCAGCCAGGGAGAAAAAAAGTCTATGTATTACTGTAATTCTTCAGTCATTGGAAGTTTGCCCCACAACACAACCGACTACTCCACTGACAGAAATATAGAATTTAAAATGCTTACATTTTACACTTCTACAGATTACCTTAAATATTGAGAAATGGCGGGTACTTAGCATTCTTATATTTTCCTTTTAGAAAAACTTTTTCCTTAAGAAAAAACTTTTATAAACCTATAATATTTAAATTTAGACAAGACATTATGAAGTTATAAGTGTTTTCTTTATCGGTGCATATATTTTTGTCACTCATCATTTGATAAATAAAATAAACGGATAATTAGAGAGCGGAAATTGTATAATATAATTTGAAATAAAATTTAATAACTGTTGTCAGACTTTATTGCCTAAGTAACAGCGAAATGCAATAATAATGATATAGCTCCATATTTATTCATTTTGATTTTATTCTAGATTTTGTGACAAATAAATTCATGATTTTCCGAACAACATTATTGTTCCTTTCAAAGCGTCTGTCTCCGAATTTTCTTTATTGGATGCAAGATATTTTCGAAGCAATTTCGTATAATAAGGTTTTTACAGCCTATGATTAGGAGATTTACATCCGCTTGGAGTGGCTGTGTTGAACGACATTTCATTACTAAGTGGTGTATTGTGCAATAAATATTTATTTGAATCAACAAATGAAAGATTTTTCGGATGGTAAATAGCAATAAATTTAAATTTTTTGACGCTAGCAATTGTGGAGAAAAAAGTTTTTATGCATTTTAAATCTGCATTGTACATATATTTAATTTATTTCCATATATTTTCTCTGCTAAATTAAGTATTTGCGTCATGCCTAATACTTTTGATTTTGTATTAAAATATACCTTGGAATAATTAAATAAAGGAAAAGAAAGAAATGCGGTTTGATAATGGAAGTAGGTAGATTTCAAACTGAAATTTCCAGTAGTGTTAGTTTACAAAAGCGTTGAGCTACTATGACAAGATTCAAAGTTCTTCTGGTCGAAGTGGACACTATATAGCAGGGGTGGAAAAGTTTTTAGATAAGAAGAGCCACATGAAATATTTTTCATACATTTTTTAATCTCCCAAAAGTCGTTAAATTTATAATTTCATAATTGTATTTATAAATAATATAGAGTACAATTTATAGAAGTCCTATTCACCAAAGTAGAATATGTTAATCTCTGCTCGTTGAAGACTTTGAGTGAGTCTCTATTTTTGCAGTTAATAAATCTAGCTAGTAGGATATCAAATCTGTTCTAAGAAGCTTAGTGAGGTGGCTGTTAGTGGGAATACCACTATATTTTGACTTAGCAAATTTCATTACAGAGTAAAATTCACAGCAGTTAAGTTGTCCCCCAAAACAGACTAGTCTGAAGCTAGATTTCTGAAGATTAGGATGCTTTGATGCTTCGATTTTTTCCTAAAAAAAGTTAGTTAGTGATGGATTTTTATGCACTACCTTCAAACCTACTATCTTCCTGCAGCTTAAGGGGACGTTGAATTTTTTTTTATTTATTTATTGACTTTGAAACATGAAAATTTGTATAAATATTCTTCTTAACATTACTATATAAAATACCAATCAATTTTTTTCAATTTTGGTATAATTTTGTATTTTTTTTAATTTAATTTTTTTAACAAAAAATTGAAAATGCTCCTTACGTGCCATTTGTTCACATTTTTGATTAATTTTGCATTATGATCACTCAAAAACACATTATGAACAAATTTGGGTATTTATTTTTAAATCCCTTAGAAAGTCAATTTTTTAAAAATATTTTTCTGCATTGAAACTTAATTTTCATCATTTAATTAGGTTCTTATTCACTTTAAATTACCTTAATGAAGTCCAATTATAAAATGCATACCTAGTTTCATTAAAAAGTATGAAAGGTGTCTTCTTGCCAAATTTCATGCATCTCAAACAAAAATTAAGATGCATGGAGCATTTTAAAAATGTAAAACCTTTGAAAATTCTGTTTCGAAAAAAATGCATTTAACCTTTTGCTTTCTGGTGGAACAGCGTCCATCTCAAACGCAGAAATTAAGCAAAAAGTCAAATGTGTAAAATAATGTTATATATTTAAAAAAAAACTTTTTTTAGTCAATTTTTGCTCATTTCAACGTCCACCCCACCGTTCCCTTAATAAGCTTTTGTTTCTAAAAAAGCAATATCCGAGACAAAAGGTGCAAGAACGGGAAATCCATTGTTGACGACAACAATCAAAAAAAGATTCACAATAAATTCAAATGATGGCTTTAGCATTTGTAGCTTCTTTAACCTGTTCTCAAAATTATTATAAAGTGTTTATAAATTTTTTCACATTGTTTTAATTTACTGTTTTTACACCAGGAAAAGCAGTTATTATTAATTTAAGGTTGAGAAAGTGGGTATATATATATATATATATATATATATATATATATATATATATACATTTTTTTTAAAAAACTTTGTTTTATTTTGAAAACTAAAAACTAATTGCGCAAATTCTGTAATAACTTTGTTCCTTACTTGTATTTTAAAAATGTAAAACCTTTGAAAATTCTGTTTCGAAAAAAATGCATTTAACCTTTTGCTTGCCAGATTTGCTTGCCAGTGCCAGATTAAAATATTTGAGGTAGTTTGAGCCGCACAGAGTAACTTCAGATTAGCTTTATGCGTAGCTTCACATAGTAGCTTCATAAATCGCATGGGACTTGAGAGCCACAGTTTGTACACCTTTGCTATTTAGTTATGCTTTAATCTAACAATTTGATGAATATGAAATACAAGTAATGCTGAAACACCGGTATATTCGTAATAATACCACTATTAAAATATCGACAAAATTTTGCTGGAATACCGAGATTCTGGTGCTGGATAATCTTTTTATACACTTTTAAAGATCTTACCTTGCAACCTTTCCATCGATATTAAAATTTTGACGAAACTGCTGTTTTAAATAATCTGAAAATAAAAATACTTTGTTTATAACAGCATAAACCGTTAATTGTATCAACCGGTTACAAAGGTAAAAAAAAAACCTTCTTCAGGATAAATGAGATAGAGTAGTCACTACAGCAAAGGTAAGGCAACTTCTGTCAACAGAATAATGGTCACGTGGCCCACACAGGAAAATAGGTGCTGCCAATATATAAAAATAAAATTGAATTGTGTTTATTTGTTACATCATCATGGGAGAACGGCTGAACCGTTTTCAATTTATTACGTCATCTGTTTTATTTTAGCAAAGATGTTAGAAACTCACAAGTTGTAGCACATGTGATCTTCTAATATACGGGTATATCTTCTAATATTCGCGAATATAAGTAGTACGATTCCCACATAATTTTAGCGCTTTTATTATGCATATATTGATTCAATTTCATATTTTTGCAAATTTGTTTACACGCGGGACTAGGATGTTTTATTCTTCAGATCTGCCTGTAAAGACAATTTTGTATAGCTAGAACAGTGATTCTTAAACTTCTCTTTAGGAGCATTAAATTAAATATTTTAATAGAATACAGGCGGCCCTCGACTTTCGCACATAATTGGTTCCTGAAAATGTGTGCGAATGTGAATGTTCGAAAGTAGAGGGATGTAAAAAAAAAACCCCATCAAAAATTGTATTTTAAAACATTTATTTATCAATGATAATAGTATTTATTTATCAATATACATAATTAAGTTAACGAGGCGTGTTGAAGTGCTTTCAGGTGTTTTCTTTATAAACTTGTCAAGAGTTAGTTGGATACCACCCTTTTTTTTTTCTTGATAAAGAGTTCTATAACATGCTGTGTCTTTCTCAATCAACCTACGTACTTGAGATATACGTTCTCTATTGGAATCACATTCTTCCATGATAGTCCGAAATTTGTCAAGATGCATGAAGGCTTCATTCATATTTTTGATTGTCAAAGTCCTGACGATTTTATCAGCTTCTTCTTCCTCACTTTTCATTATGTATTTCATTTAGCTCTTGTTGCTCAATTAAGTATTCATTTGACAGAGGTACTGAGTGAGATTCAATCAATTCATTAACATCTTCGTTGTTGAAGTCCAAGTTTAGTTCATTCATTAGGCTAACTATTTCATCTGTGATAGTTTCCGCAGTTTTTTCAGAATTTATAAAATCACTCATCATTTGTGGGCATAATTGTTTCCAGGAACCTTTCATTATTGACTCTTTTATTTCAGCCCACGAGTCTCTAAAATTGTTTATTGAGTTCCATATATTATAGTTCTTCCAAAAATCTCTTAATGTAGGCCCACCTTCCCTGTCAGTTGCCTTGATTGCTTGTTTCATTATTGTCGTCATATAATATCGTTTAAAAGTAGCTATCACTGTAGATATCACTTGCTAACGCAAGACTAAACCTGTTTAATACATTGTAGACATTTGGCCCCCCACCACCGCGGCTCGAAACCCTAGTGACGTCACAACGATTCCGAAAAGTCCGCTACTCTAGCCGGTAATGTGTGAGTGAGCGCGAGCTACAGCGCTCCGTGGGAGCAACTACATGGAAACGAACGATTTTTGCATTATCGACAAAAAGTTTTAAAAAATTGAACTTTTAAAAATGTGCAAAATAGCGAATTGTGCGAAAGTCGAGGGCCGCCTGTATTTTAATTAACAATATTATTTAATATACTATAGGAATATGCACATGATTGGGAATTTTAAGTTTTTTTATGTTATATACTTCGTACGAAGAATGGGTATACTGCTAGTCTGAAATAAAAAAAAGACACATTTCCATTGATGCATTTATTGAATATGCTTCTAATGTTGCATTATTTTGTCTCATATCTTGTCACAGGCCCCCCCAAAATCGACTGAATAAAATTAGTATATTGGAAGAAATATATTCAAATGAAATGTATGTGAATAAAAATGTAACACCGAGTTTGTTATTTTCCTTACCAGATGGTCATGTCATATTCCAGCAAGACATTTTAATGCTTGGAACAATCTACATCCTCGTTTTTCTATCATATTTACGGCACAGAGGTAAAGCGCATTACATTTAACGAAACAATTTACTCTTTTGCAATATATGACATTAAAATGTTCTTTTTTTTGTTGTTGTTTAGGAATTGGGAAAAAATTAATTAAATTGATGCATAATTGAGACAAAGAAATTCATAGCATTCGAGTTTTGAAAAAAAAAAGTATTTACTAAAACGGGAACTATATGGAGTTAAGAATACATAACACAAACTACTAAATTAAATGTCAAAGTTGAAATTTCAATGCATTTCTTTAATAAAAAGGAAAACCTTCATAATTGCGATAAATAATTACTTTTATTAACAAAGTTTAAAAATGACGTCTGAGAAAAATAATTAAAAAGTTTACACTGGGCGCAAAATTTGTTTCCTGTGTATTCACAATGTATTATTTTAAATAAAGCGCACGCAATTGGTGTTTACATGTTAATATTGTGTCTTTTATACATAAAAAATGAGGTATTCATATATTTTGAACCAAACAATGAGAAACAGGAAGCGGGGAAAAATGTCAAATTAAATTAACTCTGCTTCACACACTTTAAAAAAAAATTTCTAACCAAAAACAAGGCATCCAGGCAATGTTGCATTTTTCAAATTAATAATTTAGTAATTAATTTAATATATGCAATGAACTGATCTAGACATATAAATTTAGACATTTATTTGTTTGTTCTCTTTAGGAATCGAGGTTGAATGTCTAGAGCAATGGTCATCAAAGTGGGGCACGCGAGTTGATACGTGGTGTTGAGCGTTAATGCAAGTTGATACACCAAGAAAATTTATTATTATTTTTTTCTATTTTTCCCCCTAAGACAAGTTTTATACGGGCAAAAAAAAATTAATTAAAGGATAATACAAGTTAATTTGTCTTTTTAAATTACACAATCATGAGCAAAGCATGTTATGATTATATTTGCTTATTTATTTATTTATTTATTTATTTATTTATTCACCTTCAGTGAAGGGCCGACTCTTTTCACTCTGACAAAGCCGCGCTACGGAAATTATTATCAATGAATGGGGGTCGCTGTTCTAAGATAGTACTTTAAAATAAATGTCCCGGGGCTGGCCACCTTGAGATGGTGGTTACGGATGTTAGCTCTGTAGCCTTGATCCTCCGAATCTGGGGGGTATATTAATCAGGTTACCTGGTAGACGATGAACTGTCCGTCGAACCAGCGAGTCTATCAGGCCCCGACTCTTCCGGGTGTCCGTGGCCACTGGACTGCGTCTATTCATGGCCGGACGGTGGCTGGGGTCAGGCTTGGCGGGTGTTCTTCGGGTCCCTACCCGGTGAATGATCCCGTCGAGAACGTGACCCTCGGCTGCGGCTTTGCCGGAAGTGGATTTTGCATTGTGATTCCTCTCCTCCTAGTCGGCATAAACCCATAGGGTGTCGCGGGAGATTGACCGAACCTGAGACCATTAGGCGCCATTTTCATATTTAGTATTTTCTATCAAACAAAAGGCGCAGACAAGTGACGCCAATTTCGACAGTCTCGGTACGGAAAGTTTGTGACCCAAATAAATCCATGTCATCGAAATTACGAGGGTGACTTGGCATAAACAATGCTTCCGGCCAGGACTTACACGAGTTTCATTAGATCCAGAGGAGCCAATCAGCTGACATCACACTGAAGAAGTAAGAAAATGGAAGTAAGAGGGCGGCAGCGAGGATGTGTTGAACTCTGAAGCCAAAATATGCTGTTGCCTAGCAAGAGAATATTAACGCAGGGAGATATTGTAGAGCAGAGAAGTAAGATGAAGTGAGATCAGCATATCGTAGAGAAGTCAGAGCGGATTTTCCAGAGACTGGCGGCAGTGAAGCCGACAAAATAGTCTTGAGTACCAAGATGAGGTACCTTTTTTCTGAAATGTGATGTTGAAACAAAAATGCAGTGACTAAAAGGAATGTGATATTAATACAAAAGTGAAGAATTATGCAAGAGCATCGATACCGAAGGTATGTACCTATTTTATTCAACTCGGGTCCAGTACGTGATCTGTCAAGTAAATTTCAATACAATTGTCTCACACGCAACCCTTCCCTTCTTGACTTATGTTGTAAATGTTTTAGGAAGCTGTTTATATAATTTTATTACTGCTCATAAATTGTGTTTTTAATAAATGTTGATTTTTAAAGATTGGAAATTACAATAAAGATGAAGACACTTTCGAATGCACATTCAAAAGTAGTCTCTGGAATTTTGAGTCAGGTCTGCTTGAAACTGGGCTATGTTTTCGAGCAGGCCGGGTTTGAGGTCTAAATTTTAATATATCTTCAGGGTCGGGGTGAGTTCAGCACTAGTATTGCTTTGTTGGCTAAATGTCTGTGCAATTAAGTCTCAAGCAGATCATTAACACATACACACATTCACTCACACATACACACATTAACACATACACACATTCACTCACCCGGCCGTCCAACTAGTTACTCTAAGTCCTCTGGACGAGTCGGACGGTCTGGGTCTTCAACACATTCACTCACACAGACGGAAACATCTTCGAGAGTGTTTGAAATGTATTCAGGAGGTCTGGAATCATATTTATTATCAAAATCTCTAAATATTTCTGTGTACCTTTGAAGGGAGGGCGTAACGATGTTTCATATCAAAACCATCGAACTTATTTTCAGCAGTGAAACATACAATTTATATACGATCAGAATTCAAAAAAGAACTTGGTTAAATTTCTTTAATGCCTTTAAAAGAAATTTCTTAACAATGTTGAAGTCAATGCTATATTTTAAAAAGAATTGTATCAAACATAAAATCCCCGCGCAGGTCGAAATATTTCTCTAGTAATATAACTACTTAAATGCTAATCTAAAATTTCTCTCAAAATAAAAGTGAAGGTTTAAAAGAATTCAGAAGTAGAACCTTAATGATAGAGTACTAACTGAATTTACGATTCCCAAAAATATTTTTCTGCAATTAGAAACTTTTCAAAATTAATTTTACAGAGAAACTTGCGAAGATCCATCTGTTTTTGTCATTTTTTAATCTCTCAAAATATTTCTTCACGCTTAATTTTCTTCGAACCTAAAATTTACCTTCAATTAAATTTTGTTTCTCACATCGATACTTAGCATATTACTTAAGCATATTACATATGTTTAAATATTAATTTTGAATTCTTTCTTTTCTTGGAGAAAAACATTATTTTGAAAGACAATTTTTATTATTTCTCAACAGCTAATTTATATCTTCTGTATCTCTTTCTTGTTTATTCTTTAAACATCACTTTTCCAGTTGTTTGATACTTTATGTGTGCAATATATTTATATTATAAATTTAAGTCAATTTAAATTATCTTATAGACATTGTATAAAAGAAGTGTAATATATATGTTTTTAAAGTAATGATCTGAAGATGTGCAAAAAACATTCGAAAATTAAGAAAAACTAATAAAATTTTAATTATTTACAAAAAAACCTCCAAAGAAAAGCCATAATTTTAACACTTTTTCAGTACATTTTACTTTTCGCTAATTTTTACTCTGGATTTTTCTTTCTTTTATGCAAGTTAAATGTGTGAGCTATTGAAGAATTCAAAAATTAAAAAAATGATTTTTGATACAGATTTAAAAATCTGATGTGGGCAACACATGACTTTCCCTGCAGACTTATATCCACGTTCTCTTTATTTTATTTCAATTTAATTCACTTTGAATTCAATTTTGTTCTCATTTGGCAACTGAACCTATTTTCAAAGGTGGCGTAGAGAAAATACGAACAAACTAAAATATCTCGAGAACGGCTAGTCCTAGTGTAATGGAGTTGCTTATTCCTTTCTTCGGTAAACATTACGTATAAAACAAGTGTTTATTGGATATATTTGAGCATACGTAGCTTTTTTATTTTAGATTTTGGCGATTTTTGCGGGCCATTTCGTTAAAAAAGGCAGGTTGTTCCTTTCCGAATCGTACCAAAATCTAATCAGCAGCAGATCATCCTACAAGTGACTTATCTACCAAATTTTGTGAAATTTGGTCAGTTAGTATTTTAGATAGAGTGGATACATGACATTTCTACGGGCCATTTCGCAAAAAAACACGGGTTCTGTTTTTACGAATCGTACCAAAAACTAATCAGCACCAGAGTCATACCCAAGTGACTTACCTACCAAATTTTATGAAATTCGATCCATTAGTTTTTGAGTTAGAGTAGATACATACATTGCACAGACAGACACACACACAGACAGACAGACAGACACACACACACACAGACGTCACGTTAAAAATGGTTTTTTCGTATTCTAGAGGTCTCGAAACGTGTAGATCCGTCGAAAACTCGAGTTGCGATTTTCGGCATGATTCCAATACTTTCCCCATACATTACCATGTATTGCAGGGAAATTAAAAATCTGATGTGGCCAGCACATGACTTTCCCTGCAGACTTATATTCACGTTCTATTTATTTAAATTAAATTTAATTCATTTTTAATTCAATTTTCGTTCTCATTTGAAAACTGGACTTATTTTCAAAAATGATGTAGGAAAAATACGAAAAACTAAAATATCTCGAGAACGGCTAGTCCTAGTGTAATGGGGTTGGTCTTATTCTTTTCTTCGCTAAAAATTACGTATTAAACAAGCATTTAATGGCTATATTTGAGCATACGTAGTTCTTAAGTTTAGATTTTGATGATTTTTGCGGGCCATTTTGCAAAAAAAGGCAGGTTATTTTTTTTCGAATTCTACCAAAATCTAATCAGCACCAGGGTGGTCTACAAGCGACTTATCTACCAAATTTTGTGAAATTCGGTCCATTAGTTTTTCAGCTAGAGTGGATACAAGCTTTTGCGGGTCATTTCGCAAAAAAAAAGCGGGTTCTTTTATTCCGACTCGTATCCAAAACTAATCAGCACTAGCCCCGCCCACAAGTGACTTACTTACAAAATTTTGTGAAATTCGGTCCATTAGTTTTTTAGTTAGAGTGGATACAAAATCTGCACAGACAGACAGACAGACAGACACACAGACAGACAGACACACAGACAGACACACAGACACACACACAGACGTCACGCTAAAAATGTTTTTTTCATATTCTAGAGGTCTCGAAACGTGTAGATCCGTCGAAAACTCGAGTTGCGATTTTCGTCATGATTCCAATACTTTCCCTATACATTACCATGTATTGCAGGGAAAGTAAAAATTGATAAAATGATTTTTTTTACAATAATGCACGTAATTTAGTTCTCTCATTCACGAAATTTAATCCAAATCAATGTCAAAATCTTTTCAAAGTTGATTAACTCTTTATGTAAATAAAAATTATGTTTCTAACTGTATTTGGGTATTTTGGGTAACTAAATAAAAAAGTTAAGGTATTCTTCATGTTCACACACACACATATATATATATATACACAAGTATATATACATATATATTTGCATATATACTTGTGTATATCTATATAAATAAAATTGAAAATCTGTCTGTCTGTCTGTTTGCCCCGTCATCACGGGAGAACGGCTGAACCAAATTTCGTGAAATTTTGTGGGTAGCCTGGAAATAGTCCCACTTAAAATTTAGTCCATGTTTGGAGTTTCTACGATCAGTGGTTCTCGAGATATTACTAAAAAACGAAATTTTCGTTTGTCTCATCGTCACGAGAGAACTGCTGAACCGAATTTAATGAAATTTTGTGGATAGCCTTGTAATAGCCCCCATAAATTTAGCCCAATTAAATGGGAAATCTATCTCCAAGGTTTGTTTTTCACAAAAAACGAAATTTTCGTTTGTCTCATCGTCACGAGAGAACTGCTGAACCGAATTTAATGAAATTTTGTGGATAGCCTTGTAATAGCCCCCATAAATTTAGCCCAAGTTTCGATTATCTAAGACCAGGGATTGTCGAGATATTAATGAAAAACGAAACTTTTTCCTAGGAGTTCTACTCTATAACTCCGTGGTTTATCCAAATGAAAAGCTTGAAAATCGTTTGAAAGTGAATTAAAACTTTATCTTTGAGTTTGGTGGGAGATTTTTTGCGCTAATTAGTCACTTTCTGAAAACATGAATTGTTTGAAACATGATTTAAATGGGAAATCTATCTCCAAGGTTTGTTTTTCACAAGCTTTAACTGAACAAAAGTATGAAGAAATCAAAATGGTTATTTAATTTCGCAGTTTACGAGGAAGATTCTATTTTATATCATGTTGCTCAGAAGCGCAATTAAATTAAATCTGTCTGTTAATTTTAATTATTATTTTTTCGATTTGAATAATAACAAATGGATATAAAAATATATTTTAGAAAAGCACGATTTGATTTTTCTTATAGCATTTTTGACTGGATAATATCAATTACGGTCTTCAGGTTTAAACGTTATTACTATTGATATTTTCGGGGATTATTGATTCAGGGATTATTGATATTTTCAAGTTATTATGCCATTGTTTTATTATGACAAAAATTGTTTCAACTCATATATTGTACGTTGTACGAGTAATCTTCTACAAATACACGGGTATATTTTCTAATCTACGAGAATATAAGTAGTACAGGTATATTGGCATATGTTTTGATACATATTGGCATATATTGGAATCAATTACAACCTTCTGGTATAAAGATTACGGGGATTATTGATATTTTCAATTTATTACGTCATCTCTTTTATTTTAGCAAATATTTTTGAGACTCATATTGTAATACGGGTAATCTTCTAATGTACTAATACAGGTTATATATTCTAATATTCGCGTATATAAGTAGTACGGGTCCTATACAATTTTAATGCTTTCATTTTGCATATATTGATTCAATTCCTTTGTTCTTTGTAAATTTGCTTACAAAAGGGGCTAGGATGTTTTATTCTTCAGATCCGCCCTTGAAGATAATTTTTCATAGTGAGAACATATATTCTTAAACTTCTCTTTAGGAGCAATAAATTTAATATTTTAACAGAATTTGCACATGATTGCGAATTATAAGTTTCTTTATATTATATACTCCGTACGAAGAACGGGTATGCTGCTAGTATATATATATATATAATTTTCAGATAGATAAAACTATGGTTTGCTTGTTAGAAACGCATGGCAGCCCTAAAATTTCAATAAATCCTATTAATATCCATTTCAAATGAAATTCGATTTATAACAGCGAATGTAATCATTTTATATTCTTTACATGCACCGTTCTTGGGATATTGCCTATTATTAAAGCTGAATCTTCAAAAAATAACAATATTAATATTGTTATTAGGCAAAATGCAAATACATTTTATTTATAATTTTGAAATAATTCAACTGAAATAACTTGAGCTATCTACGCCATATAGATATACAGTGAGAAATGATAAAGATATATGTACTACATATTTAAAGTCGCGATCAATGTATATAATGTATAAATGTATATAATCAATGTATATAATGTATCTATGTTATAATGTATATAATGTATATAATGTATCTATGTATATAATGTATCAATGTATATAATGTATCTATGTATATCTCGGGTACAAGACTTGAATACTTTGGTAATGGAGTACAATTTTGACTATTGAAGCTATAAACCTGTAAAATCGCATGTGTTATTCAAAATGCCAAAGCTAGCTTTTCACGAAACGAACGAAATTGTCAAAAAATAAATAAATAAATAAAATAAAAATAACGATAACTCCAAAATCACAAATTCTGCTCGTTGTTGTCTAATAATTTTCTAGATTTTTTTTATTTCGCTCTAAGGTTAACGTCCCAGTTATCGAAGAGAATCAATGTATTGTTTCCAAAAAAACATCTCATTTTACTAAGGTCCTGTAAACAGATAAGAATTCATTTAAAGTACTTTCAGTACGTAAAGTTACCGCATAGGAGAAAAAATGAAGTACACTTCTAATCTACAGTATTAGTACACTTCAAATTAGAAGCGTGTACTTAGTTATTTTTAGTTATTAATAGTCTTACTTATGATCGAAAGGTGACATTTCAAAGTAACGCCGGTTTAATTTGGAAATTAGTTAAATTTTCCTCGAGGGCACGAATATAACAGTTTTGAAACAGTTAATTGGAAGTATTGTTTCGTACTAGGGCGAAAAAACTTACAAATGCTTCTTTCGAATTAATTACTTATTTGATTTTATAAAAATATATTAATAATATTCCATCAACTGTATCTAAAGAAATATTCTTCGATTGTTTTGGAAAAAAAATTCTGAAGGATATTTTGTACTTCGATTTAATGCTTTCTTAAAAGACCGAGAGCATATTGTTGTGATTTTCAACGTTTTAATTGATATTTCCTTTCCGTGTATGGAAATACAATTGTAGGGAAGACGTATATACAGCGTGGGATTCGTTAAACAAATCATGGTGTATTAAATGTGAAACTCACATTTTAAAATGGCAAGATGTATACAAAACATCAAGGAATTGGATGCCTATCTATATGAGGCTAATATAGAGAACCAATATGGGGGATCCAAATGGAACTGAAATGGGCTGTGTATGGGTTAACCTAAATGTGGTGATTCAGTTGAAGCCCCCATAGGTCTCATGTGATAGAAATGATAAATTACTCACATGATCTATAAAGAGAACGAATCATGCGGTATTCACAAGGAATAATGAATTGCTACTGAGGATAGCTTAGAGCAGTGCTTTTTAAACTTTTTTGGTCACGGAACACCTTTGAAATTTAATTTGATGACGGAACACCAAAATGAGAAGTCCATTGTGGTCCAAATTATGCATTCAAATTTTACGAAATATTGTTATTATTTGAGAAAATTGTAAAGAACCTAGCTACCCCAACCGGGAATTGAACCCTGGATCTCCGAACTGGTCGGCCGACGCTCTACCGTTGAGCTACTGGGACGAAATTGCAAGCTCTTATTGCCGAAGTGGGCTTTGCATTTTCCTCCCTCTGATGTTAGATTGGCGAACCACTGACAATCTGACTGACCACTTGCTGCTATTTTTACTCAGATTAGCCTCCTGCTATTCCTATTTTTACCCAGATTAGTATCCTACGTGGTCGTTATCCTTTCAATTTGAAATCGGCACTCAATCTGCCAGAGTCCACTAAATTCGTACTATAGGGTCACTTTCTGATTTGTTCGGACACCATTGTAAAGAACCTTGCTGCCTCAACCGGGAATCGAACCCCGGATCTCCGAGCTGGCCAGACGATGCTCTGCCTTTGAGCTACTGGGACGAAATTGCAAGCTCTTATTGTCAAAGGAACTCTGCAAAATTCCCACAAAACTATCAAGTCACGGAACCTTTGATATACTGTTGTGGAACTCCTAGGGTTTCTTGGAACACACTTTGAAAATCTGAGCATTTAAACTTAATTTGGTGATGTTTCCTCCATTAAAAATCTTTAGAATAATTAGTTATCTCTTTTAATATCTCTAGAAATTACACATATCTGGAGATATTAAGAAATAATATCTCTCTTAATAGAGATTCTTTAATTATGATCACCCTGCATAAATAAAATTCTGATGTGAGCAGCACATAACTTTCCCCATAGACTAAAGGGCATTTTCTCGTTCTATCTTTCACTATTCATTAAATTGAGTTTAATTGCACAAATGAACCGGGATAATAAATTTATAGTTTTAATTTCATTTTCATTTTCATTACGACTGGGCGTATTTTCTTCAACAGTGACGTAGTTAAAATGCGAAAAAGCTAAAATATCTCGAGAAGGGATACCTATAATTATGGGGTTGGTTTTACTTTTATCGTCATCAAATATTACGAATAAAAAAAGCAATTAATTGATACGTTTGAGCATATGTAGTCTTTTGTTTAGATTTTAATGAATTTTGTGGGCCATTTCGCAAAGGGAAAAAAAAAGGCAGGTTCTTTTTTTTTCTGAATCGCACCAAATTTTAATCAGCACCAGGGTAGCCCACAAATGACTTACCCACTAAATTTTGGGAAATTTTGAGAATAGAGTGGATACATACATTACACACACATACGTCACGCTAAAAATGGTATATTCGTATTCTAGAGATCTCGAAACGCGTTGATCCGCTAAGAACTCCAATTCCGATGTTCGACAGGGAATGTGAAATAGAATGAAATAATTCAAGTCTGTAAAAAAAGTGATATATACTGTGTATATTAGATTCCACTGTATAATAAGCAATATAATTAAGGTAAGGGACATATGTAATTTTCGTGGCAATAGAACTTCATTTGTTAATTTAAAGGTAAAAATGCAAATTAATGTATATAGGGGAAGGTGCTGTACCTCGGACCTTTTTGATCATTTAAATTTTTTATTCAATTGCAATACGAGAGATAATAATTATATTTGTTGCTATGAATACTATTAGATGTTGTGCATTACATATAATTTTGCTAAGCTTTTATGTTATTCATTTCTATCTGTTTTTAAACGTTTAAAAAACTGCTTTCAGGACCAAGGTACAACAACTGTGGTGCAGCTTGGTCCTAAGTATGTTGTACACATTTTTTATACGAGTACCTAGTGTTAGTGGCTAGTCTAATTTGACTTGAACACGTTTCTGTTGTTAAAATAATACTTTATCAGCCATGATTTTCACATTTAAACAAAAATTACATGTAAAAATATATATTGAAAAATAGTTACTTAAAAATTTACTTTTGTATAGGTAATCTGGTTTAGTAAATTGCTGACACACGATATAGCTTTCATAAACTAAACTAACTTTTCAGTGATCTCCAGTGGCACATGTATAGAATAAAAATAGTTTTTGTACAACCCTATAGATAGGTCTAGAATAATCATAGATCCAAGGTACATATAGGTCCAATGTACAACACTTTTTCTTATATATAAACATATATAAAAAAATATTATAAATTTGATTTTGTAGGGAAAATGATGGACTGTTTGAATCAGACTTTACGATATAGCAAATGTAATAATTAAGTTTAGATGTGTTGGAATATGCATTTAAAATGCATAAAATCTGTTTATTATCTTAGAAATTGAACATCTTAATTATTTTTATTTGAAAATGAAACTCGATGACATATTTATTTCGACAACTGAAATGCTCAAGATGAAATACTCAAAATTAAATGCTCGCATATAAATCTTATAAGTTTTCACATTTATTTATATTTTTCAAAGCGCTCAGACTTTTTTTAGAACCGAACATTAGATTCCCAAAAATATTTGTTTAGAATTCTGAATCGAATATAAAGATTTTACAGCTTTTTCTATTTATGCACGGAATTTATTTCACCCAAGGGTATTCAAATCTGAATGAAATGTAAATAGTGTTGCAACAGGTATTTTCATATATGTGAACTGTTTGTTTTGTTATCTCAAGAAGACATTTAACGTCTTAGTTTATATAAAAAATATTTTATATAAAAGTTAGTTTTGTATAAAAAATAAATTTTAAATTCAGTGACTGCAAAAACAATATATTGTAGATATCTCAGAATATAGAATTGCAACATAAATACATATGTATTAAAATAAAATATTATAAAAAATCTTATTAATTTACACTGCTTTAGTAAAATGCACTAAAAACTAAAAAGTAATATTTAGCTATCGCAACACTCTTGGTCATATGAGACTAAAAATAAAACCGTGGGGGACCCATAAAAGAATTGTATTTGGACCCTAACAGAATTTTATAGAAGTGACAACATAGGAATGACATATATAATAATTATTACGTTCATTAAAATTTTTCATATTTCAATTTTAGATTTAACAATCCTTCATTCTTACAGTCATTCTATGTCGTAACTTCTATTGTTCCTTTGAATTCTGTTAATGTTCAATTACAATTCTTTTATGGGTGTCCCATAGTTTTATTAACACTTTACAACATGGTTGAAAACTGTTTATGACTTTGTTCATTCTGTCTGTCTGTCTGTCCATTAGCACGATAACTGCTGTAAAAATGACGTTATCAAAATGAAATTTTAGTATGTTTTTCAGACGATCCGTGGGACCTATGGGAATATAAATGAATAATATCACCCAATTAGATTGAACCCGGGTTGAAAAATGAAATAAATTGAGCCCTATGGAACCTAATTTTTCAAACATTTTTGAAGCAAATTTAAAATTCACAAATGGATTCGAAAATTTTAGGAAATATTCAAATTATCCCATAAAATATATAAAAAAAAATTCCGTAAAATATGTTAGGTAGTTTTTTAAATAAAAATTATTTAATATAGGGAGAAAAACAAATTCAATTTAATTTTGACTCTTGCTATATCCTCCAGAAAGAAAAAAGAGATATATTATAAAATAAATAACTTACAAGAGTTTAATTTATTTATATATAAGAAAGGTTTCACATTTAAAAATAAATATGGTAGATAACAATTTTTCAAATTGTTAAATAAAATAAATTATTATAGTATTGTGATGAATGAAACGATTGGAAAAATGTTTATGAATGAAATTCTGCTTTTATATAGAGACGATTTATATTTCGATGACGTCATTCGAATAAAGTTCATTAGTTTTCGATGAAGTTTTCAAATATAATAAATTATTGTTGTATTATGATAATTTTAAAAATATTACCGAGAAATGTATCGCATTTTAGAGATGTTTAAACCAGGCAATTTATATTTCAATGCCGTCATTTGAATGAAGTTCATTTTCTTCGATGTTTTCAAATATAATAAATTAATGTAGTATTGTGATAATTTTTAAAATATTACCGAGCAATGTATCGCATCTTAGAGAGGTTTATATAAATTGCATTAAAGTTGGAAAGTGTTTCATAACCAATTCTTAATGCATGATTGATCTTTCTTGTTTACAGACGCATGTGACCAAGAATGTTGTGATAGCCAAAAATTAATTTTTTATGTTTTAGTGCATTTTACAACAACAGTGTAACTAAACATGATTTATTATAACATTTTATTTTCCATTTTGTAATCTTTTGTGATTTTGTCATCAATTTTTCATCAGATATCCAAACAAACCTTTAAAACATTTTATTGAATTCGTCATGACCGATGATTGTTTGTCCGGATGTCTGTTTCGAATTTTGTGATGACATTTTTAACATATTTTTCCTATTTTCTAAAGATTTGAAATTTGGTACACAGCTTAGTCCAGTGGAACATTTAAATCTATTACTATTTGGCGGATCCTCGAAGAAAAGGACGTGCATTTTTTTCTGCGAAATGGCGCGTGAAATATTTACATAATCCCTTTGTTTTAAGATAGTTAAAAGAAGTTGAATATGCGACCTCACTTTTATATATAATCGCATTGTACGATAAATAATCAGGAAAGATCAATTATGCATAAAGAAAGCACTGATTATGAAACACTTTCCAACTGAAATTCAATTTTATTTAAACATCTCTAAAATGCGATACATTCAGGGGTGATATTTTTAAAATTATCACAGTACTACAATAATTTATTATATTTCAAAACTTAGAATTTCATCCAAAAAAATGAACTTTATTCAAATGACGTCATCGAAATATAAATCGTCTGGCTCTCTATGTAAAAGCAATAAATTTCATTCATATGACTTTTATTCCAGACTCCAGAGCTAAATTTTTGCGTGAAAAAAATTGAGCAATTCTTGTACAACTCATCTTATAATCACTTGTTTACATTCTGCGTCCATTAAAATTAGACTTCGTTGTAGAAATAATCAAAGTTTGATGATCATTTAAACTCAAAAATATTGTAATTGCGTTGGCACAGAATATAGATGCACAGTAAATACTAAAAAATAAAGCGGTTTTAGAAAGGATGCAACACTAAATATAAATTTAAAAGAACTTTTAAAAATCACGAGTTTCATACTGGGAAAAAAAGGTGGATGACATGTTTTATTTTGAATTGGGTTATGTGATCTCTTCATATAATATAGGTGTAATTATTATTTTAATTTTTATTTAAAAACTACCGAACATAATTTGCTGAAATTTTTTTTATATATATTTATGAGATAATTTGAATATTTCCTAAAAATTTCGAAACAATTTGTGAATTTTAAATGTGCTTAAAATATGTATGAAAAATTAGGTCCCATAGGGTTCAATGCATTTCACTTTTTAAACCCGGATTCAATCCAAAATTAATTGGGTGATATTATTCATTTGCATTCCCATATGTCCCACAGACCGTTTCAACAGCATACTAAAATTTCATTTTGATAAAGTCATTTTTACGGTAGTTATGGTGTGAATGGACAGACGGACAGACAGAATGACCAAAGTCATAAACACTTTTCAACTATGTTGGAGAGTGTTAATAAGAAAGAGTCGCAAATGCGGTTTTACTTCTATATGTATATAAAATATTTTTTTTTTAAACCCTTACTGCAATGGGATTTTTACGGGCTATTCCAGTCATGATTCCGTGGGGGAGGGGTAGAATCGTAAAATTTCAAGAATCCGTTTGGGACATGCTGGGACGGTAATTGCAATTTTCTAAGAATACCACTGAATTATTTGACCAGTTGCAACATTTGTTGCAGAATCTTCCGCAGAGAGACATAAGCAACTTAATTGACTATATGCCGAACAGAATATCGGCTTGTTTAGCTGCCAGGGTAGGATTTACCACTTACTGAAATGTCATTGTTTTGTTGCCACCATTTCTTAATAAAACGGCGTTTTGCTCTCAGATTCTAATCCTTTATATATATCCTCAAGCAATACATGCATGCCGAGTTTCGCTGCTGTAGCTCAATTTGTTATAGGTGCATATATTTTTTTTGCAACATAGTGTATTTCAATATCAGAGTTCTAAATATTTTACTATGTAATCAATTAACCCTAAACACTCTATACGAATATCAGAGAAAAATAAGCAATAAGAAAGCCGAAGATTACCAAACAAAAACTGTATGTGAGACGGAGAATTCCCATCCAAGAATAATCCAGTGTAAACAACAACAAAAAAATGGTGGGCTAGAACTTTTTTGCTTCCTATGCTATATTAGCTTTCATAGTGAAGCTCTATAATACTGTGGGGACTGCGCGATATTCAAGGAATAAGCCAACCTGGTGCTGTACCCAGGCAAGTTCCATTTGAATTTGAACTTAAGGAAGAAGGAGTCTGTCCAATGATGGTGTGGTTGCTCTGTCTTTTCATTCTGAAGTGGTGGACTTGTTTTGGCCTTCGAAACCGGTTGATATTTTTAATCAACTGCTTATGCTGTTACTGATGAAGTTTTTCTCCATTTCAGATTATTTTTAGATAGCAGTTTGAGGGAATTTTTTGTTCAGATCCATATTTAGTGCACCTTAGAACGAATTTTACAAATGGATTAAAGGGTTTATTTTCGATACTGTAAAGATTGGCATATCCTGATAAAATTCAACAGTATACGTTAACAGTTACAGAATTCACCTATTGGATTCTTACAAAAGCTACGATTTGCGCTCCCAGTTATTATCGATTCCTTCCCCTAATGAGCACCGTTTTTTGGCGGTTTGTGTCAATATTAACTTGGCCATTTCAGCTTTATATACTTTGAGTTCAATCTTCTTTAAAGGCAAAGTCGGTTGCAAATTATGACTGACTTCGGCTTCAATAGAATTTCCCAAAACTTAGGTTTATAGCAAGTGATTGTTTGCTGCTGGTGCAGGTATCCTTTAAAAAACGCTGAAGATGGCACCGATCCACAGTTCACGGTTTCTGAAAGAAATTTATGAAGGACCTTTCAAATGGTGGCAAGTGACAATACACTTCATCTTCAACGGAACTGTTAATCATTTTTACACTTCTTTTGTACACTTATTTTGTACAATCATACCAATTTTCAGAGAAACCGAAAGTGACAGCTAGAGAACTGAAAGTGGAAACTCTTAGCGAACCCTTCACCCTTTCCAAAATTTGTTGTTGAATCCATATCAGTTATCATCTAACCTCTAGCTATAGCCAATCTTGAGAAATAGATATCTTAAGAACATGTTTTGGACCGAAAGTGACGGATGGAAAATCCTTCCGAACCCTCTACCTCCTCCGAAAGTTACCTTAAAGTTGAATCCCTATCAGTCATCATCTAAGCTCTATCAATTTCCGATCCTGAGAAATAGATGTTGGATATTGCGAAGGAAATGTAAAATTTTTATTCAGAACCCTCACAGCAAAGATCGTCACATGTGTGACATTGATGTTGTAGTCACGTGACACCTGGGTTACAATGTGACATCATATTTGTGACTTCTATGCAACATTACGTATTAGTAACTTTGTAACTTCATTGTGACTATATTCTGTGACGTTTTCACAATTTAATTAACACGTAACAATGTGACGACATTACAATGGTAATTAGAATGTGACGTCACAAGCAAGTTAATATGTGACGTCACAAACGACCATGAAAATGACTTCTCTGTGACCTCAATATTACATTGCCGAGACGTACTACGACGTCCTGTGATGTCCCAAAGTCACAGTGTGGCATAAGTCTGACGTCACTGTGAAAAAAATGCTGTTAGGGAAGTGACATATCTGAAATCGAAAGCGGAACTTCTTGGTGATATCCTTTGGAATTTGGTGCTGAATCCATGTCAGTCATCATCTGAACTCTATCCATAACTAATCCTGAGAAAAAGAGATTTCAAAAAATATTTTGAACTCGAAGTGGAAAGAAAACCGGAAATAGAATTCCTTAGTAATCTCTAAATCCTTCAGAATTTGATACTGAATCTATAACAGTTATTATCTAAGCTCTATCTATAGCCAATCTTGAGAAACAGATGCTTCGAAAGAAGTTATTAGCAAAAACAATGGTATGGCAAAATATTTTCCACCAATAAAAATTCCTTGTTCATAAATGAGAACATGACCTACATTGGCAGAAAATATAAATCATTTATGTTTAAAAATAATATTTGCAATTTCAAAAAAATATTCATGGCATTCTACAACCTGAAGCAAAATATCTAGAGAAAAGTGTGGAAAGAATGCACGGAGCGCTGCACTCTTACTGTTCTCAATCGATTTTCCACTAAGCATCGATTTTTCTGTACATCTTCCACTTTTAAAATGGCGCAAGCTTCCAACAAAAACATCATTTTACGCCTCTGAAAGTTTTAAGACACGTGTCAAACATCAGACAGCTATTAAAATTCATGAACTAGGAAAATATGAATATTATCGCAATACAGCGTGGAAAAATAATCTAATTCGCTGGATCATAATATCAGCCTGTTCAGCCAGCTTCTTTGAGTAAAATAGGTATTTCTGAAATAATTTTTTACTTTCTCATACTTTTGCATGGAGGAAGTTTTCTGAAAATTTTCAAATTCTAGATTTTGGCGGGAAAAGCTCATTTTGAGGCCTTTCAGAACACGTTTCGAGCATTTTTGGAAATATTTGTGTGCGCCTGGAAGTTGTGAACATGGTAACTCGAGCGAGTGATTCTTCTAAAAAATTTTATGCGTGGATACATTCCGCAAAAACTGCATGTAAATGGCAATTTTTATTGTAATTATCATAATTAGAACACGATTCCCATGAGAATTTCCCATGAGAAATAGTGATAATTCCTGATACAAAGGTGAAAGTATGGTGTATGTAAATGCAAAAAAAAAAAAAAATGATATTTTGAACTAAGTTATAGATTCAAAGGATATTCAAATACTTTAAAATAAAATAAAGACAAACAAATTTGGTAAATTAAACTAGCTTTAATAAAAACACCATTTATGACTTACTTAAAATTACAAATCCGAAGCCCTTTTTGATATCATTACGTCCCTCATCAGTGGCAAAGTAAATAATAGGTGGCGAACAGGAGCTCTGATATACAAACCACACCCATGAGACAAGGTTTGCACATTAATCATTTTGAAATCGATACATATAAAACAATTTAATTTCAAGATACATAAATTATGGTAGATCATAAAATACTGAGTAACCAATAAATGTGTAGTCGGAAGTATAGAAAATTGTACTATAGATCCAGAAAATTATACAAGGGTTTAACACGCGGCGAGTCGAGAACGAGACGCCAAGCGTAACTGAGGGTCTGAACCTAATCAAAAATACAAATAGAATCGTAGTAGATATAAATGAAAAGGGATTCATAAAGTAAAATATTGCAAGGGATATTGCAGGTAAGTAAGAGAAAAGTTTTATCGAACATAGGGTTAAAAATTATAGTTAATAACAAAATGGACAAAAGCCGTAGACTGTTTTTTATTTTCAATATCGCAAGCATGCTCAGATAAACGAATACCAACGGTACGCTTAGTACTACCAATATAGAAATAATTATTTTCGGGAGATAACAGGGGGACAAATACACCCGAGCCTGACACATGAAGTTACTCCCATCATTAAATGTATCAGAACGATTACGATTAAATAAAGAAGTAACAGTGGAATAAGCGATTAAATGCATCTGATGCTTCGATGTGTTAGGCCTGTTGCAAACTCAAATAATTGTTTTAATAATTTGTACGAGAGCATTTTTTGTAGCAGTACGAGAGCAATTTGTAAAGAGCAACTTAAGAAGTAAATCTGGTAATTTTTTTTTTTTTTTTTTGTATTCTGATACTGATTATTATGCACGTTGGCCTAAATAATATAGAATATGAGTATATGAGAAAGTCAGTTAGAGACTAACACTAGATATTTCAGTTGGAATGATACATCTACTACAGCAGCGACACCGGTTTCGCTCGGGTTAGGTATTATCAGTATCGAATAGTTGTTACTGCAGTGATAGTAAGAAAACTTGTTATGTGTTTCAATTTTTCAAATCTGTGTAGCAACTGAGGAGTTTAGTATTACCACAGATCTCAGCAATTTTAGGAGACACACTTCTGTTTCTACACAGTATCATGAGAAAATAAATATATAATATAATTTTCTAATACTTCCTTGAAGTAAGCAGGCAGGAGAAAATTAGGTGACTACAGTTGCTGCTATGGTGATTTGAGAGCCCTCTTCCTCACGTCATAAACAATGTACGTTTTATAACCGCTAAGAAACTACTGTGTCGTGGAAGGCAAATATTCATCCGAACAAAGGTAAAACACCAAAAGCGAGAATTTGCTAACAGGTGGTGTCAACCATTGAAATCTAAATCCACCAACTGACATATCAACTCAGACCGTTACAAATGAACTCCACCCTCGCACACAAAGATGGAGGAAAGATATTGAAAGACAGCATTGATATAATATTTAAAATAACACCGAGGTAAAGAATTAAATACATTAACTCAGAAAATGTTTTAAAAAATAAAAGAGAAAAAACTGAAACCGTTAACTGAGAGAAAGAATATTGTTTAAAATAAAATTGAGAGAAGAATTAAAACAGTTAAAAAGTACTGATGAAAAAATAAAAGAATTGTTATAAATTAGAGGAAGAAAGAGACGAATCCTTGAAAGGGCAGAAATTTATAAAAGAATGATAGTGGAAGTAAGAAGAATAAAACTAAAAGGTAGTAACTGGTTTCGGAAGCTATGTAGGCTAATTTTATCAATCAAACTACTATAAAAATACCAAAGATTGAAACATTATCAAAAAATATAACTTAGAATGAAAGTAAAATAGATTTCAGAAGCTGTATGAGCTAACTTCATCAACTAAAAAAAAGTAACATTTGATTAAATTACTTTAAAAATACAAGTGAATGAGACTGGCATTAAGAAGGGTATAATTGTATATAAAAGTCAAATAATAAGCTTGACTTTTGCAGTAACTAAAGGAACTCTGAAATTTTAAGATATAAAACTATAACTAAGGCCATAATCAAAAGTCAAATAAGAAGCTTGCCCTTTGTTGCAACTGAAGGAATTGAAAGTTTTAAATATAAAACTATAACTAAAGATATAACTAAAAGTCAAATAATAAGTTTAACATTTGTAGTAACTGGAAGAACTGAAATTTAAGATTTCTTTTTCTTTATTTCTAGCATTAGCATTTAATACAGTGATTATAAATTTAAGATATAAAAACTGTAATTAAGGAGATAATTGAAAGTCAAATAAGAATTTTGACTTTTGTAGCAACTGAAGGAACTGAAAATTTAGGGCATAAACTTTCAAGCTTTTATAATGTGCTTAATTTAATTATTTAATATAATAGACAGATTTAACGTTTCTAATGTTAAAGAAAATTTTAATTCTCTCAACCTGGAATATTCTTTCAGGTTGTGCTGATATAACTATTTAATTTAATTTTAAACTTCAAATTGCTATATGCTTTGTCTATTCTAACAATCAAACATTTTATTGAACAGTTGTTTTACGCAAGACAAATATTGATGAAAATTTAATTAATTAAAATTTTTAAACCCAACAATTCTTTTATTAACCCATAGTTTCAAACCAGTACCCGTAAGCACGTTGTATTCCGATCTTATTATTCTTTTCCCTGTGGTAATTAAATAATTAACTTCAAAACTGTAAAGACTCGTTTTTGTTGGTATCAAGTTATGCTGAATTTTTTTTTTCAGAATGAAAATAAAATTAGAAAGGTATTTTTTTTTAAAGAAGCTGAATTAATTAAATTGAATTAGTTTTTTGGTTAAACATAAAATATACAAATAAGAATTATCATTTTTATAACAATTAAATTATCTAAAGATTTAAAAGTGTTCTTTCTTTCTCAATGTGCTGAATGTGGCTTTGAAATTTCAAACATAAGATGCATTTTTATAAAGTTTTACTATAATTTAGTCAACAACTAGAATATCTTTTTAGAATATTGTTGAGGCGACATGTGTTTAAATAAATAAATATAAAAAACACTCAATGGGCTTTACTGATCTCATATAATATCTCAAGATGGACTTTCAAAGCTAAATTATTTTTTTAATTTTTGCGTGTCAAAATAATATTATAAATAATGCATCAATAGAAACATGGCATTTTTTATTTGACTAACTAGACGTAGGAAAACATTTTTCATATTGGAATCTTCTGGGAGGAAGTTGGTATTTGGGAGGATTACTTTTGGACTCCATGTTCGTACACGTATCGTATCTAGATAGTGCACATCATTTCAATAATTTATTCCTACTCGTGTTCTGGGAAAACATTTTCAGGAATCTAGGAAAATTCCCGGGGTTCAAATTAAAATTACTTAAATGATTGCAAAACATAATTGAAGTAATGACTATAAACCTACATATTTATTTAAAAAAAACGTGTAACAAAAATGTTAGCAGAATTTCATTGAAATTTTGATCGACAAATTCAAATTATGACGTATCAAATAAATAAACGTATATAAATTTCTGGTAAAAATAGATTTTTGACAACACAATTATCTGCATTACTGTTATTTAAGGAAGTGCGAAGTTTATTTATAGACAACTGTGCCACCAAAAGCCTTTCTTTGCCCCTACTAAAGTCAGTGAAATTATAGAGGTCTTAAAATTTAAATATTTTTTACTTTCCCTGCAATACTTGGTAATGTATAGGGAAAGTATTGGAATCATGTCGAAAATCGCAACTCCAGTTTTCGACGGATCTACACGTTTCGAGACCTCTAGAATACGAAAAACTATTTTTAGCGTGACGTCTGTGTGTGTGTGTCTGTCTGTGTGTCTGTGCAATGTATGTATCCACTCTAACTTAAAAACTAATGGACCAAATTTCATAGAATTTGGTTGGTAAGTCACTTGGGTACGACCCTGGTGCTGATTAGTTTTTGGTACGATTCGTAAAAACACAACTCGCCTTTTTTTTGCGAAATGGCCCATAAAAATTTCATATATTCACTCTAGCTAAAATACTAACTGACCAAATTTCACAAAATTTGGTAGATAGGTTACTTGTGGGATACTCTGGTGCTGATTAGATTTTCGTATTATTCAGAAAAGAACAACCAGCCTTTTTTTACGAAATGGCTCTCAAAAATCGCCAAAATCTAAAAAAAAACTACGTATGTTCAAATATATCAATTAAATGCTTGTTTTATACGTAATTTTTGATGAGGAAAAGAATAAGAGCAACTCTATTACTCTAGTACTAACCGTTCTCAAGATATTTCAGATTTTTCGCATTTTTGTTATGCCGCCTTCGGAAAAATGTGCAATTACCGAATAAAAACAAAAATTGAATTAAAAATGCAAATTTAGTGTTATTTGGTTCAATTAAACTCAATCTAATAAATTATTAAAGAAATAAAGAAAATATGAATTTGAGTCTGCAGGGAAAGTCATGTGCTGCCCATATCAGATTTTTATTATAACTACCAGTTACTTAATTTTTTTTTATTTCTTTCGTTATATTCTTAGCAGTTTGTTTGACAACTTTCTATATTGTGTAGAAAGTGTTATTTTCTATTGCAAAATTCATTGCATTTCTCATGAAGTTATGTGCCGAGTGAAAGTTGAATAGACGTTGTTGAGTCAGTTTCAAATTTAACAATAGTGAAACCTGATAAAGATTTTTCTGTTTTTGAAGTAAAAAGATAATTTGCAATATTTGTGTAGTTACTTTTAGTGTTCATTTGATGATAGTGGCAAATTGAAATTCTTTTTATATGGTTTGAAATTATAAATTAATCGGTTTAAATTGGACGAAATTATTAGAATGCCACATTAAAAAGACAACGATATGTCGTTGTTTCACCGGAATATTGTTTGTGTGCTTTTTGTTGGCAAATATGGGCATTGCTTTTTTTGTTTTGTTTTTTCCTTTCTTTTACTATGGTTGTATTTTAAAAAGAATAAAACAAAGCATTAAATAGCAAATTTTCAACTTTGAACTGTATCAAAGATTGCAACACATTTTATAGTTGCTGAATTTTAAACGAGAATTTATATCAATCGATTCGCGTTATGTATGCACCTTGCAATCTCCATTCACAAATTGACAAGTTTTCCTCTCATAAAAAGAACACTTCACTCTCTTTAGAAGTTTTAAGAGACGTGTGTCACGCATTAAAGGTACGTTAACATTCATGAGCTGACAAAATCTGAATTCTGTCTGCCAATAGAATTTGGTCATGGGAAAATTTCTCAGTGCGGTCGATAAATAACCCCAAGAACACTGAAATTGTTCGTTATCATTTTACATACAGTCGAACTCTGTTATAACGAGCTTCACGAGACCGGGTGATTTTCTTCGCTACAGACGTTATTGGTTATAACATTATTCGATATAACCATTTCTCAAAAATTGTGCCTTGCTTTAACTGTTAATATAGTTAATATGCATAATTTATAAATTAATAGATTAAATCAACTACCATTACTTTTAAGGTTTTAAAAGCGGTTAATATGCAATAAGATGCGAAATACAATTTAATTACACTTTATAATTAATGATATACGTAATATAAAAACATTACATGATTATTACAAGTAAATATAAAAATGTTTTATCGATAAACGCTATTCATAACTCGCTATGAACAGCTTTAATGGAGGCAAATCATAAGAAATATCCATTAATTAGAAACTTGGCAGTGTTTCACCTTTCATTATCACGTGTTAATGTTTTTTATCTTTTATCTATTTATCTATATAAATAAAAATGAAAATCTGTCTGTCTGTCTGTCTGTCTGTCTGTCTGTCTGTTTGTCACACCATCACGGGAGAACGGCTGAACCGAATTTGATGAAATTTTGTGGGTAGCCCAGAAATAGCGCCACTTAAAATTATATCCGTGTTTTGAGTTTCTACGACCAGTGGTTCTCGAGATATTAGTAAAAAACGAAATTTTCGTTTGTCTCATCATCACGGAAAAACGGCTGAACCGAATTTAATGAAATTTGGTGAATAACCTTGAAATATCCCCCCATAAATTTTGTCCAAGTTTCGAGTTTCTAAGACCTGGGGTTGTTGAGATATTATTGAAAAACGGAACTTTTTCCTAGGAGTTCTACTCCCTAACTCCGTGGTTTATCCAAACGAAAAGCTTGAAAATCGTTTGAAAGTGAATTAAAATTTAATCTCTGAGTTTGATGGGAGATTTTTTGCGTTAATTAGTCACTTTCTGAAAACATGAATTGTTTGAAACATGATTTAAAGGGGAAATCTATCTCCATGGTTCATGGTTTATTTAAAACAAGCTTTTACGGAACAATGAGAAGTATAGAGAAATCAAAATCGTTATTTAATTTCGCAGTTTATGTTATAAGACATGACATATTTAACATGTTATAAGCTTCTATCTTATATCATGTTACTCAGAAACGCAATTAAATTAAATCTGTCTGTTAATTTCAATAATTATTTTTTCGATTTGAGTAATAAATAAATGGATATAAAAATATATTTTAGAAAAGAACGATTTGATTTTTATTATAGCATTTTTGACTGGATAATATCAATTACGGTCTTCAGGTTTAAAAATTATTATTATTTATATTTTCGGGGATTATTGATATTTTCAAGTTATTATGCAATTATTTTATTATGACAAAAATTGTTTAAACTCATATATTGTATGTTGTACGAATCTTCTACAAATACACGTGTATATCTTTTAATCTACAAGAATATAAGTAGTACAGGTATATTGACATATGTTTTGATATATATTGGCATATATTGGAATCAATTACGACCTTCTGGTATAAAGAGTACGGATATTATTGATGTTTTCAATTTATTACATCATCTCTTTTATTTTGGCAAATATTTTTGAGACGCATATTGTAATACGGGTAATCTTCTACTAACACATTGGCATATTTTCTGATCTGCGACAATATAATTAGTACGGGGTTGCATATATTCATTCAATTCCTATTTTTTCTTCTGTAAATTTGCTTACAAAAGGGGGCAGGATGTTTTATTCTTCAGATCTGATCGTGAAGATAATTTTGCATAGTGAGAACATATATTCTTAAACTTCTCTTTAGGAGCAATAAATTTAATATTTTAACAGATTTTGCACATGATTGCGAACTTTAAGTTTCTTTAAATTATACACTCCGTACGAATAACGGGTGTGCTGTTAGTGGTTAATAAATTTTAACATTTTAGGAGGATATATCATGTTGCTCGGCATCGCAATTAAATTAAATGTGTTTGTTAATGTTTTTATTATTTTTTTTCGATTTAAATAATAAATAAATGGATAAATGGATATAAAAGTATATCTTATGAATGGACGGTTTGATTTTTCTTTTAATTATATTAATTGCTGACTGCGTACATCAATTTCAATTATTTTGGCAAAGAGTTTTCAAGCTTATATCGTATTTAGCTACTAAACTCATATATTGTGTTTAGCAAATAAATTCATATAGCCGATTGTTGAAACAGAAAAAGAGTAGAGCGGGTATATCTTCTAATACAATTGTAGTGTTTTCATTTAGTATATTGAAACGGGATAAGAATGTTTCATTCAGATCTGCAAATTCAAAGCTACGAATTTGGAGGGATATCGCTAATTTGACAACTTTTCTTAAACTTTGCCAAATTGACGGAAATATCGCCAAATTGATATAAACGACACATAAACAGCTGCCATAAACCTTCGGGTTGGTCGTGTGGCTTGGGTCTTCTACATATCAATGAAATTTTTTTTGTTTTGTTAGAAGAGAGCACTGAAATGATGTTTGGTTAGCATTTATCTGTCAGACCAACCATCCTACTTAGTAATACATTTAGCGAATTTTTAAAATGTCACCACATTGATAAAAATGTTTTCAAATCTATAAAAATATCTTGAAATTGATAAAATGGCGCTACATAAATGATATTAATTGTTTTTTGTTAGGGGATAGTATTGTGATGATATTTCGTCAATTTGTCGCAAAGTGGAACTGTCAGTTCTACAGTCCCACTTGGCGATAAATTTGGCGACTTTTTAAAATGTCGCTAATTTGACGAAACTGTCGCCAAGTGTTCCATAGAAATATAACTATTTAGACGATATTTTTTCTACCAATTTATTTGAAGCAAATGATATCATGTCGCTTAGCAACGGATTTAAATCCAATGTGTTTATGCGGCAGACGATTTTTATTAAATTCTTTCCGATTTGAATAATGAAGATATGTATATAAAATAAATTTCATTGCCATTTGATTTTGGACTGGATAATATCAATTATACTCTTCAGGTTTAAACATTATTATTATCGATATTTTCCGGAATTATAGATTCAGTGATTATTGATATTTTTAAGTTATTTCGCCATTGTTTTATTGCGGCAAAAATTGCTGACACACGCATATTGTACGTTGTACGAGTAATCTTCTAGGAAGTACGAGTAATAATCTAGGGTATATCTTCTAACCTACGAGAATATAAGTAGTACAGGTATATTGGCATATATTTTGACATATATTGGCATATATATTGGAATCAAGTACAGTCTTCTGGTATGAAGATTAAGGGGATTAATTATATATTCAATTTATTACGTCGTCTGTTGTATTTTACCAAAAAACATTTGAGACTCATATTGCAAAACGGGTAATCTTCTACTAATAATCGGACATTATAAGTAGTACGCGTATATCTTCCCATGTAATTTTAGCACTTTAATTTTGACATATATTGGAATAAATGACTGTCTTCAGATTTAAAGATTACGGGTTTATTGGTATTTTCAATTTATACATGTAATCTACTAATACAGGTTATATTTTCTAATATTCGCGTATATAATTAGTACGGGTCCCATAGAATTTTAACGCTTTTATTTTGCATATATTGATTCAATTCCATATTTTTTTTTATATTTGCTTACATAAGGGGTCCAAGATGTTTTATTCTTCAGATATGTCCATGAAGATAATTTTATATAGCGAGAACAGATATTCTTAAACTTCTTTTTAGGAGCATTATATTAAATATTTTAACAGAATATTTTGATTAAACATGTCATTTAGTATACTATAAGAATTTGGGCATGATTATGAATTTCAAGTTTCTTTATATTATATACTCCGTACGAAGAACGGGTATGCTGCTAGTCTATATATATAAAGAAGAAAAGTGTGTATGTATGTATGATTTACCATAACTGGAGAACGGCTGAACCGATTTTCATGAAATTTGTCTTGGTAGCCTTGAAATCACCCCACAAAAAACATAGGCCATTTCTCGAGTTTCTACGACCAGTGGTTCTCGGGATATTAATGAAAAACGACACTTTTTCCTAAGAGTTCTACTCACTAACTCCATGATTCACAACGAAAAAGGTTGGACATTGTTGGTTTAAAACGTGAAAGTCAATTAAATCTCTGAGTTTTGTGGGAGTTTATTGAACATATTAGACACTTTTGAAAATCGCAGGTTTGAGATATGAATTTAAATGGAAACTTTCACCATGGTTTATTTCTCACAGGCTTACTCAACACTGAGTTTTGTAGGAGTTTATTGAACGAATTAGACAATTATGAAAATCGCAGGTTTGAGATATGAATTTAAATGGAAACTTTCACCATGGTTTATTTCTCACAGACTTACTCAACACTGAGTTTTATGGGGATTTATTGAATGTATTAGACAATTTTGAAAATCGCAGGTTTAAGATATGAATTTAAATAAAAACTTTAACCATGATTTATTTCTCACAGGCTTACTAAACACTGAGTTTTGTGGAAGTTTATTGAACGTATTAGACAATTTTTAAAATCGCAGGTTTGAGATGTGAATTTAAATGGAAACTTTCACTATGGTTTATTTCTCACAGGCTTACTCAACACTGAGTTTTGTGGGAATTTATTGAACGCACTTTTGAAAATCGCAGGTTTGAGATATAAATTTAAATGTCACCATGGTTTATTTCTCACAGGCTTACTTAACAACGAAAAGTATTAAGGAATCACAAGAAAGATCAATCATGCATAAAGCATTGATTATGAAACGCTTTCCAACTTTAATTTTATTTAAACATCTCTAAAATTCGATACATTCAGCGGTAATATATCACAATCGACCCTATATGTTCCGGTGTAATTTTTATCATAGTTTTGCATGATAAATCCCGAGCAACGGCGGGTAATCGTTGCTAGTGTATATATAGAAGCGAAGTTGAATATTGGACTCTTTTTAACTATCTTACAACAATGGGAATTTTGCGAGCCATTTCGCGCAAATAAAATTCCAGTTGTATTTTTCGAGGATCCACCAAATTTTTGTAGAATAAAATGTTCTACTAAACTAAGCTGTGTACCAGCACACTAGAACGTAGGAAAGTATGTTTAAAATGCCATCAAATAAGTTGAAACTGACAACCACATATCGGTCATGACGAGTTAAATAAAAGCTTTAAGAAACAATAGAGTACATTTTATACTTACATTTATCCATGCATGTAGTTAGAGACACATGTGAGCTTCAGAGATTTCAGTTTCATATCTTTAAGGTTATTTTAAAGCATTGAAGCAATATAGTACATTTTATACTTGTATTTATTAATGTATGTATATGTGCAATTAGTGTTGTGACACTAAAACATCAGAGTTTCTTCATACAACTTTTGTTCATCTTTCTGTTGTGCGGTAATTGTTATTTAAGGTTTATTTAACTTATGGCAAATTACACAAAATTTTTAATTATATTTATTACAGTTAACACCAATACAATATACACTCTTTTATCATGATTTTCAAAGAATGTTTAAACAAATTACAATTATTAAATCCGATACGCTATTGCTACATTTTACAGTGAAAACAAATGATTTTGTTATTTAAATTATAAAAAATGTAATTAAATTTATGGAAAGTTCAGACAAAGAAATTCAATGCACTGGTTTCCCTCTTTGTGATTGAGCCTTAAAAATGCGTTTACAGGAAAAGAAATTAAAAACAATCGAAGCAATTAAGAACCCATTACACAAGCTACTGAATATGATAAAACTCAAATTTCAATACTTTTTAACAAAATCTTCATAATTGCGATAAATAATTGTATGTAATCAACAAAATTTAAAAATGATGCTTGAGAAGAATAATTAAATACTTCATGCTCGGTGGATAATTTATTCTTTTCTATAACGCTGTTATTCACCGCTACTCTAAATTCACCGAACGATCGGCTTCACTGTTATTTGAAAATGTTTTTTCCCGGGATATTCATTAATTAAGAATTTAAAAATGAAAGCAAGGCTGAATAAAATCTAGAAAGTTTGTAAAGCTTCAAAATTTTTTGAATTAAGATTATTTTTAATAACCTTGTCTGTACAATGTGCCTTTTTGTTTTAGTCTAACATCTTTCTCATAAGTAATTAAAATTATGTGCGTTTTCTGCAGTGTACTTTAAATTCTAATCAGGTTCATTTTGTGTTTTCTGTAAGTATGGATGACATTACAAAAAAATCTGATGTGGGCTTTCCTTATATAATGCAATGAATTTACTACTTTTACAATAAAACAAGAAAGATCAATCATGCTTAAAGCATTGATTATGAAACACTTTCCAACTTCAATGCAATTTTATTTAAACATGTCTAAAATACAATACATTCCTCCGTAATATTTTAAAACTTATCACAATACTACATTGATTTATTATATTTGAAAACTTAAACCTTCATCGAAAAAAATGAACTTTATTCAAATGACGGCATTGAAATATAAATTGCCTGGTTTAAACATTTCTAAAATGTGATATATTACTCGGCAATAATTTTAGAATTATCATAATACCATGATAATTTATTATATTTAAAAACTTCATCGAAAACAACTGAAATTCATTCAAATGATGTCATAGAAAAAATAACACGCCTGGCTCTTTCTAAAAAAGCAGTATTTCAATCATAAATAATTTCCCATTCATGTCATTCATCACAATATTATAATAATGTATTTTATTTAAAAATTAAGACCATGGAGCTACAAGTAATTTAACTCTATGCTTAAAACTTCATCGCGAAAAATCGTCCTTCTCTCGGTAAAGTCAATGAATATTTCTTTCATATCAGCTATGCAGACTCCATGAGCTAAATTCTTTAGCGTTAAAAAAGTACAGCAATTCCTATACAACTCATCCTACATATTTTGCTGTTTACATTTTACATAAGTGAAAAATAGGCTTCGTTGTAGAAATAATCAAATTTGGATGAGCATTTAAACTCATATATATTGTAATTGCGTTGTTTTAGTATGTAGATGCACAGAATTTAAACCAAAATAAAGTGGTTTTAGGACGGATACAACACTCAATATGAAATAAAAAGAACTTTAAAAATCACGATTTTGAGACAAGATGGATGCCATATATCATTTTGAAGTGGCTCACGTAATACTTTCATATCATTGTCACGTGATCGTTTCATTTAAGAGGGGTTATTATTATTTTAATTTTTATTTAAAAAAACTACTGAATATATTTCGCTGAATTTTTTTTTATATATTTTATGGAACAATTTGAATATTACCTAAAAATTTCGAAGCAATTTGTGAATTTTAAATCCGCTTAAAAAATGTTTGACAAATTAGGTTCCATAGGGCTCACTGTATTTCATTTTTTCTACCCGGGTTCAATCCAAAACTAATTGGGTGATATTATTCATTTATATTCCCATAGGCGCTACAGACCGTCTGAACAACATACTAAAATTTCATTTTGATTAAGTCATTTTTACGGCAGTTATCGTGCTAAAGGACAGACAGACAGACAGACAGACAGACAGAATGAACAAAGTCATAAACACTTTTCAACTTTGTTGTAAGGTGTTAATAGAAATAGGTTTTTCTTATAGTAGATATATATATTCTTTCCAAGATATTGAATTTTCGCCAATTAGTCGTCATTTTCATTGTATTGATTTAGTGTCACTTTTATCAATTTGGCGAGATTTTCGTTAATTTGGCAACATTAAAAAGTCGCAAAGTTGGCGGCATTCCGCCAAATTCGGCGCCAAAATCTCGCCAAGCTTTATGGACAGAGAAATAAGTTATTCTTATAACAATAATAATAACTAATAAATAACTATTAGCGTTCAAATACGAAAGCATTATTCAAAGTATCTTTTCTCATGAATGGAACAAGCTAGATCCACGAGAATAATATCACCAAATTTATCACATGATATTACATATGAAAAGTGAAAATGTTTCTCAACAGTTAATACATATTTTTTAATTTATGAGTTTTTTTGATAAATCTATTTAAAAAATGTGCAATATCTCGAGAACGGTTCATGCTAGCGTTCTAAAGTTTATGTCAATCGTTTTCTAAGGAAATTTACATAAGAAATGACTATTTGCGTAACTTTATTAAAAGTTTTGATTTTTTGATGATTTCTTCAAAATTTTACTCGAAAATTGAGGGAGGTTCTGAACATTCGATTACGTTTAAAAACAATAGGCTTCCAATATTCATGGATTGTGATTTTTGTACCAAATTTCATTCGAATTGCTCTATTTATTCGTGAGATATAGTCTCCACAGACTCACTGACACACACACACTCACACAAACACAGACATCACCTCAAAAATGTTTGATTCGTGATCAGAGATGCTTGAAACGTGCTATCCCGTCGAAAACTTGAATTCGAAATTTCGACCCCGTCGCAGTACTTTCCTTATACGTTATGTATATAAGGAAAGTAAATATACGCAAAATAACGCAAAATTATCATTTGAAGTTAGTGTGGTTGAGGTTTTAATTCGTATATCTTTCATCACTTTAAAAATATACGTTTTTACTTTCCTTATATACATAATGTATAAGGAAAGTATTGTGACGGGGTCGAAAATTCGAATTCGAGTTTTCGACGGGGAAGCACGTTTCAAGCATCCCTGATCACGAATCGAACATTTTTGAAGTGATGTCTCTGTGTGTGTGTGTGTGTCAGTGAGGCTGTGGAGACGATAACTGACGAACGAATGGACCGATACGAACGAAATTTGGTACAAAAATTACAATCCGTAAACACTGGAAGCCTATTGTTTTCATATGCAATCGAATGTTCAGAACCCCCCTAAATTTTCGAGTGAAATTTTGAAAAAAATCTTCAAAAAATTAAAACCTCTAATAAAGTTACGCAAATAGACATACAGTGTCATTTTTCATTAGCAAACGATTGACATAAATTTTAGAGCGCTAACATGAACCATTCTCGAGATATTGCACATTTTTCAAATAAATTTATCAGAAATCCCTTAAATAGAAAACATATATTAACCATTGAAAAACATGTTCACTTTTTATATGTAATATCATGCGATCCATTTCGTGACATCATTCTCGTGGATCTAGCTCGTTCCATTCATGAGAAAAGATACTTTGAGGAATACTTTTGTATTTGAACGCCAATAGTCGTTTATCTGCTATAAGAATAACTTATTTCTCCGTCCATAATGATTGGCGAGATTTTGGCGAAGAATTTGGTGGAATGTCGCCAACTTGGCGACTTTTTGAAATGTTGCCAAATTAACGAAAATCGCCATCAGGATAAAAAATGACGCTAAATCCATGAAAATGACGAATAATTGTCGAAAACTCAATATCTTGGAAAGAATATAAGTATCTACTATAAGAAACACCTATTTTTTTTACTGTAAAAGTAGTAAATTCATTGCATTATATAAGGAAAGTCATGTGTTGCCGACATCAGATTTTTTATGTAGCTTTCAAAGTTTCCAGTTTTCATCTGTCTGTGTTTGCTTTGTAAGAGAGCAAAATCTTCGTTTACAACCTTTACTTTAAAATATACATAGACTTATGAAGTAATATTAGTACCTGCATAATTTACTATAGGTCTGAACAAATATTAAACGTCATGTCGTCATAAAACCTAAAATGTTTAACTAGGCCTTGACTATTTAAACAGTTTTGGTTTGCTAAAAATTTCATGTTTACAGACCCATGCAAACGCAAGTTCACATCGGGGTGGATCTACAAATAAACAGACTAATCAACGACTTGAGGCCCTCTGATTTCTTAATACATTATTACTTTCCTTATATACATAGTATAATGTATAAGAAAAGTATTGTGACGGGGTCAAAAATTCGAATTCGAGTTTTCGACAGGAGAGTATGTTTCAAGCCTTCCCGTAAACGAATCAAACGTTTTTGAGGTGATGTCTGTGTGCATGTGTGTGTCAGTGAGTCTGTGGCGACGATATCTCACGAACGAATGGAGTGATTCGAACGAAATTTAGTACAGAAATTGCAATCCGTGAATATTGGAAGTCTATTGTTTTGAAACGCAGTCGAATGTTCAAAATCTCTCTAAATTGTCGAGAGAAATTTTGAAAAAATCATAAATTCAAAACCTTTAATAATGTTACACAAATAGTCATTTCTTACGTAATTTTTTATTATAAAACGATTGACACAAACGTTAGAACGCTAGCATGAACCGTTCTCTACATATTGGACACTTTTCAAATAAATTTATCGAAAATCGCATAAAAAAAAATATTAACTATTGTGAAATATGTTAACTTTTCATATGTAATATAATACGATAAATTTGGTGACATCATTCTCATGAATCTCGTTCCATACATGAGAAAAGATACTTTGGATAATACTTTTGTATTTAGACGCCAATAGTCATTTATATGCTACAAGAATAACTTATTTCTCAGTCTATAACACTTGGCGAGATTTTGGTGACGAATTTGGCAGAATATCGCCAACGTGGTGGCTTTTTAAAATGTTGCCAAATTAACGAAAATGTCTCCAAATTGTTAAAAATGACGACTAATTGACGGAAATTCAATATCTTGGAAAGAAAATAAGAATGTATTATAAGAATAACCCACTTTTCTGTCCGTAACGTTTTGTCAAAATTTTGATGACGGATTTGTTGGAATATATCAAACTTGCTGAGTTTTTAGATGTTGCCAAATTGACGAAAATGTCATCCAATTGATAAAAATTCGCCAAATTGATGAAACCGACGCTAAATCAATGAAATGACGACTAATTGATGAAAGTTCAATATCTTGGAAAGAACATAAGAGTAGACTGTAAGAATAACCCATTTTTCCGTCCGTAACGCTTGGCGAGAAATGTAGCGGGACGTTGCCAACTTGACGACTTTTCTAAATGTTACCAAAGTAACAAAAATGTCGCCATATTGATAAAAATGATGCCAAATGGGAAGTAATATTTCGCAAATTCTGATTTCCGTTATATGACGGGCATACCTTCCAGTATATAAAAAATGCTCTTCTCTCCGTTTGTCAGTAACACTTTGGAATGCATTTGGCGAACTTGGCGAATAATCTAGCAAAGTATCGCCAACTTTATTTCATCTCAGATTGACGAAAATATCGTCAAGATTGCAAAAATGACGCCAAATTAATGAAAATTACACCAAATTGATGAATTAATTATTAAAATATTTTTATAGATGGACTGTATCTCTTATTGAGGATGCTATCAATATTGATAAATATTTTTTAGTGTTGCGCGAAATATAAGTTAACTGGGTACTTTGAAATAGTTTTACATGTTGTCAACTGAAATATCGCCAAATGTACAAATCAACGTTTAAAACACAGTTCCTTGGATATTATACATTATTTTATTACTGTAACAGGAGTAAATTCATTGCATTGTATAAGGAAAGTAATGTGCAACCCACATCAGATTTTTTAATTTAAAATTATTGCAATTTTTTTCAATTACGTGAATAACTTTTTATTTAATTGGTCATTTTTTAAATTATAGATCCATGGGTTTATAATCAATAGTTCAAGATATATTTAGTCATGCAATTTTTTTCTGATACTGTGTATATCTTATTTCTGATATAAATTATTTATAAAAAGTTATACTTAGTTCTTAAACATATATACATAGGAAACATTTTAGTTTTTTGAAGCAGTTGTAAAGAACTCATATCCCAACCGGTATTCAAACCCGAGATCTCTCCCTGATTAGATGACACTGTAACCAGTTAATTACTAAAGTCTTATATACTACAATTAAAGTGTATTCTGTTCAGATTTTAGATCAAAGTGAAATTTTAGATCTGTATGACCGCCTCATTGCTTCTAAATGACGAATAAGATGCTATCCTTTGTTTAAACAGGATAGCATCTTATTCGTCTTAACTCTTATGAATTGAAAATTGCCCTTATAAGTAGTAGGGTCCTTATAAAAATAAAACTTATTTTAAGACCTCATTGATTCCCTGCTTCTAACCTAAGTAGTTAGGTTACTTATAGGTTACTTGCAAAGTGATTTGACAGCTTCAGAGCAACGGATAATATCCCGAGAAAGATGTGGGATAACCATCTTATCTGTCCATATTTCGTTGTCATTTCTGCACTTTTAGCATTAATATTCAACAAAAATTACACCACAAAATAATTGTGTTCATAAAAAGTTGACTTCCTTTGGTGTTAATTGTATACACACATGTAATGTTTTTTGATAATTTATTATGATTCCAATTTAAAACTTTTACAAAAAATTGTGAACGAATAAATAAAATTGGCATCACGTCTGATGTCAACCAGCAGAAACAACAAGAGGAACAACAAGTTTTATTTTCAATCTTGGCTATGAGGCTGCCTATTCCTTTGAATTTATACATAAGGTTTTTTCCCATGTTCGCCGTAAATTTTTCTCAAATTGATACTAAACTTATTTCTTTAAAAGATCGTTTGAAACATAAATCTAGTTTCCCGTACCATCCTAGGATTTTCCGTCCCTTTATTCAGTTCTGCTCTGAATTTGGTTTCAGGCCTGCTCACTCTATTGTTTCTTCTTTATTTAACCGGATTCGGTCTGATAAGCTGGGTGATAAGGAAGACTTTAAAAGCTTTGCTGGGGTGTATGTGATGCCCTGTTGTCCATCTATGGTAACTTTAAATTTTATATTGGCAGTACAAAACGTACTATTGGTATCCGTTTTCAGAACATGCTAGGGATGTCAAAGGTGGTAAACTTTCTACGGCCCTTGCTCATATTGTTGTTAAAGAAAATTTCCGTCCCATTTTTGAAAGAACTTTCCTTCTTATGCGTTGTAATAACCCCCGTAATATTCTCCTTTTTGAGTCCCTCTTTATTTATGTTTACCGCGAGTCGATTTGTAATTTTGACCCCGTTCAGTTTTTAAGTTATGCTTGGCGACTCATTCTCGACTCCATGCAATTCAAGTCTCTTCATAGTTATCTTTGACGTCATCCTCTCGGGGATTGGACCTGATTGCCCCCATTTTTTAAAATTTTTTGAATTTGAAAATTCTGTAATAAAATTGTAAATTTTTACTGTTCTTTTTGTGATTTATGCTCGATTTTTTGAATCTGTGCAAAATGTTTTGTATTTTTGGATTCTCCTTAGATAAACGTAATTTTATTGATAATTGTATTTATGCAAATTTGTCACCTTTTCTGGTCTATATATGAACGATCATTCCTATTTCCATGTAGCCACTTATGAAGAGCGTATTTACGCTTGAAAGCGCTCTGGCCTTTTTAAGTTTTATAAGTCTTAAAGAAGTGAAATAAAGACCTTCTATTATAGTTGTGATCTTGTTGTTTCTGCTAATTGTGAACGAATTTATAATATTTTTGCAGCCTGAGTTCTGATAAAGAGAAAAACAAAATGACAACTTGCGAAATTATTCCCTCTTTTATTATATTTGACATTGAAAATATCGCTTCTTTGTTCAAGTTGCAGAAAAATAAATTAATAAAATAAATTAAATAAATTGACGCACAAATCTGCCATGGAAATTCGATGTACTTATTTATATTTAAGAGTTTTGTTAAAAAAATAGCTTACCAGACGGAAATCAAGCCATTAAATTTTCCCCAAAGTTGCTTATTGTCAAAACTGAAATTTCAATATTTTTTCGTACAGTACTTATAATTGCGATAAATAATTGCATATAATTAAGAAAAATTTAAAAATGACTAAATATTTCATGCTGTATGGACATTTTGCTCCTTTTAGTTACGATATTATTCGTTGGTATTTTAAATTCTTCTCTCACATCTGCATTAACTGTTATTTTGAAAATGTCTTTTTTCTCTTGCTATTCATTAATTAAGGGCTATACAATGAAATGCAGAAGAATTCTAGGAAAAGAAAACTTACAATGCTTCAGAACTTATAGAATTGTTTTCATTTACGATAATTTCTGTCTGTGTCATGCTGTGTTTCAGTTTATGTTTCTAAATAAGATATCGTCAACATAATGTGCTGAATTCTCCCGCAGTTTCCTCGTAAATTCTAGCCTAGTTTTGTTTAGTTCTTATTTTCAGTAATCAGTGGTATTTCAAATATATTATTACAATGTAAACAGAAACCGAAAATTTTAAAAACGCAAAGTACTTTATTTCCTGTCTAATTATACGTATTCGTTACCAGTTTCAGCCAACTTTGAACATAATTGAATCAAAAAATGGATTTTAGAATATGACATAATAAGCAAATTTTTGCGTTTTCGAACATAATACTTAACGAAATAATACTTAAGAAACATAATACTTAAAGAAATAGTCCTAACATAATACTTAAAGAAATAGTCCTAAATGTTACTTTTAAAACAGAATGATTTTCGATAGATCTTCGTGGTGCTTCACGAAAAGAATATATAACCAACAGTTTGTCGTAATAAATTAAGTGAAACGTGAAAAATAATTAGCATGATAAATAAAAGTAATTAGCATTAGAAAATTAATTAGTTATGTCTAGCACTATACCCGTTTATTTTGTATGGAACATACTATATAAAGAAACTTACTTGTACACTTACTTTTCACATGATTGCACTTAAAATGCACAATCGTCTGCAAATTCCTATAGTATTCTAAATGATATTGTTACTCAAAACATTCTATTAAAATACTTAAATTAATGTTCCTGAAAGGAAGTTTACTGGAATGGTATTGATCTGTTTTTGTTATATGAAATTATCTTCACAGGCAGAGCTGAAAAATTAAACATATCGGTCCCGTTTGTAAATAAATTTACGAAAAATATGAAATTGAATTAATATATACCAAAAAGAATTCGCTAAAATTGTATTGGCAGATATATCTGTACTACTTATATTGTTATAGATAAGAAGATATATCCGTGTATTAGAAGATATATCCGTGTACTAAAAGATATATTCATGCTACAATATATGAGTTTGAAAATTATTTGCAAAAATAAAATCGATGACGTATGAAATTGAAAATATCAATTATCCCCATCATCTTTAAACCAGAAGGTCGAAATGAATTTTTTTTTTTTTTTAATCAAATGGCCAAGCACTTAACTTCCATCATTCGCCTATACATCGGCCAGGAACGTGAACCATTTAGTCGTCCTAGGACGTTGCCCCCAGACGCACCAGAGGGGGGCGGCACACGCTGCGCCCAACAACACAACATCCATGCCTTATGTGGGACTCGAACCCACAACGCGGCGGTCGAACGATCGCTTGGAAACGCTCGCCTTGACCGCTCGACCACCGCGTCGGCTCGAAATGAATATAATCCAGTCAAAAATGCAATTGCGATAAAATTTATTTTATATACATTTCTTTATTATATAAATGGGAAAAGATTTAATAGAAATTCGCTTCTGTATAAACACATTGGATTTAATTCCTTTGCTAATGGTATTGACCTGTTAACAGAAACTTGTGGTATGTGGAGAGTCCCCTTTGACGACAAGAGCCTACGGCGTTAGCTGGCTAGTTCGAGAAAGATTCGTAGTTCGATACCCGGTTTGGGGCAGCAAGATTCTTTACAATGGTGCCCTAACATATCGATCGTATAGGTTGGTGCAAGATGTCGGATGCAAGATCTCGGAGGTCTGAAAGTGACCCTAGTTTGGATTTAGTGGACTCTGGGATATTGGACTCCGATTTCAAATTGGGAGAACAACGATCACGCAGGAAATTAATCAGGAGGATAAAGAATAACATCGGAAGGCTAATCTGAGTTAAAAATAGAAGGCTAATCAGATTGTGAGCTGCAATTTGACATTAGAGGGAGGGATAATGCGGAGTCCATTTCGACAAGAGTTTGTAAATCCGTCCCAGTAGCTCAGCGGTAGAGTGTCGGTTGGCCATATCCTTGGTTCGATTTCCGGTTGGATAGCAAGATTCTTTACATATGCCCCAACACTACGTTGAACCTAGATAAAACATTGAAAATTCTATATTAATATTTTCATAAAATATTCAAAATATTCTAATTTAATGCAGATAATTTTGCGCATAGATTTGAATGGACACACTTTGCTGAAAACCGGAAAAACTATATTTTTAAATAATAGTGCAGAGAATAAACAAACATACAGAATTAATACGAGTTTATCCGTTTGCTTCATTTGACATTAAAAATATCATCTTTTGTTTCACCCAATTTATAAAATAATTATGAAGTTGGGGCAGCTTCCAAACAAAGAAATTCAATGCATTAGTTTATATTTAGTATTCATTTTCAAAAGTATTCGCTTACGAATCAAGTAATCAAGAACGCATTACAAACAAGCTACTGAATTAAAAGTCAAAACTCAAATTCAAATAGTTTAAAAAAAAATCTTTATAATTGAGATAAATAATTGCGTATAATTAACAAAAATTTTAAAATAAAGTTTGAGAAAAATAATTAAATAATTCTCAGTGTAAAATGTGTTTTTTTCCGTTATTCTATTATTTATCAGCATTTAAAATTAATCGCATGCATCGGGGTTTTCTGGTATTTTGAATTTTTCTACTAGGTACTCATTAATTAAGAACTTAACAATGAAAGGCAGACAGCGGAATGATGCCTAGAAAAAGAAAATATACAATGGTCGAGAACGTTTCGAATTGTTCCGATTTGCGATAATTTGTGCTTGAGTAACATAATTTTTTTTTTTTCATTTAATGAAAATTCCTAATATTTGCTTTATAAATTGTTGACTACATTTTCTAAAATTTCACAAATTTCGAACGGATTTCTCTTAGATTTTGTTTTTAGTAGCCTGCTTCAGCGCCCAGTGCTGTCGCTTTTTGAGAAAATTCTGCGATGTATTCAATACGTACAATACTCCTTGAGCTAACCACTGCTTTACCCCACTCAATCTATTCTTACCAAAGAATGCAATACTTGGCAGATTTTTTTTTTAAAATTGGAAAATGCAAAGTACTGAAAGCTCCTTGAGCTAATCACTGCTTTACCCCACGCAATCTATACTTACCAAAGAATGAAATAGAGGGTAGATTTTTTAAACTGGGAAAATGTAAAGTACTGAAGCCCTTTGAGCTAACCACTGCTTTACCCCATGTAGTCTATTCTTACCAAAGAATGAAATACAGAGTAGATATTTTAAAATAGGAACTTTCGAGATCCCTACGAGCTGACCACTGCTTTGGTCCACGCAATCTGTACTCACCAAAGAATGCAATACTTGGCAGGTATTTTAAAATGGGAATTGCCGACACCCCCACAAGCTAACCACTGCTTTACCCCATCTAGTCTATTTTTACTAAAGAATGAAATACAGGGTAGATATTTTAAAATAGGAACTATCGACACTCCTACAAGCTAACCACTGATTTGGCACATGCAATCTGTTTATAGCAAAGAACTTGATACTTGGTGGATATTTTAAAATGGGAAAATACTTACATTAGAAATAGCGAGTGACATATATTTAGAATTGTACATATCCCGCTTCCGGGATCCCTTTCCTGAATGAATCCTTTAAAAATCCTCTCCCCAGAATCCAACAAAATAGAATGAAAAAAATTCCTCTTTGAATAAAATCCTAACTCGCATATTAACCCTTTCGGGACGGCGGCATTCCGAAACCGCCGTGGCCTAAAAGACGGAGCGCTTTGTTTCCGAACTTTTCCCAAAAGACGGCTAATTTTTTGCTCTAAGCCTAACTGTCGAAAAAAATTCACTAAAAATCACCCGTTCAACACAGCATTCTACTTTTTTCAGGAAGAAAGGAAATACTTATTTTCTATTTGATGTATATTTTTTATATAAATTTTCTTTTATCAAAATATTAAAAATTTTAGTGTATATATGTTTTAGGTACAGATGGATTATTCTTTGGCATGTCCTTCTGATTTTTTAAAACTGTACCACATATATGCATATTCTTAGACAACAAATACTTTGCAAGTACAGGAGAGGTAAAAAATATATACAAATACAAAGTATATCCTTTTCCTGAAAGTTCATTTAGAAATGTTTTCACAACGCGTTCTCCATACCCACCATCAGAGTTTGATAATTCCGTGTCCTTTCCAGTATACACAAGGAAATTCCATTTATAGCCTGATTCCGATTCTGACAATTTATATATTTTTATTCCATATCTGGACCTTTTAGAGTGGATATATTGACGAAATCCCAGCCTTCCTTTCCATGAGAACAAAGATTCATCAATGAACACATTTCTTCTAGGAGTGTATAAAGATTTAAATTTTGAAACTAATGCATCTAACACGGGTTTCAATTTATCTAGTTTTTGGGCATTACTATCAAGAGTAAAATAAAGGTAACGTAATATTCCTATAAATCGATCGCGACTCATAACTGTATTAAAAAATGGAGTACTGATAATTGGATTCTTAGAAAAATACATTTTAAGATTTGGTTTTCTGACAATGCTCGTCAAAATAACTAATGCGAGAAACACACTAAATTCGTTTCCTGTCACAGGTGAAAATACATTTCAGTTCCTGTCACAGGTGTAAATACACACACACAGGTGTTAAATACATTAATACATTTAGGTGGAGTCTTCGATGTGGAAGGAGAGAGGAGATTTTTCTCCCATTTTTTCTGCTTTTACGAAAAATTCTACTAGTTCATCATCAAAAATATGCTAAAAAAATCAAGTTCCTTATCTAAATTAGGCAGCATGCTATTGTGATTTATTCCAGGTATGTTAAAAAACTCCAAAGAATTCAGATCTTTCAAATCACATGTCCAAACGTGATTCGAAAAAACAGCAACTGAAGCTGGCGGCGTTGTAATAATAGTACGCTCAGAATCTGAAGAATCAATTGCATTTTCAGATTCATCATCAGAAATACCACTGTTCCACGAATTTTCCTTATCTGCTTTGCTTTCATTACTGTCTGGTTCGTTTACCATGCGCGTATATTCTTCCACAGAAAGAAAAAGTCTCAAACCTCCCATATTTTTATTCGAAATAGCCTAATCATTTCACTGTCGCACATTCCTTTAACTCCCCTCGTCCCCCCCCCCCCCCCCTTAAAAAAAAATACTCTCTTATATTCCTGTAATTCACCAACAAAATCATTAAAAGCTAAAATCAAAAGGAAACCCGGAACTCAATTATAAAATTGTTGATGCTGCGAGAAGTGCTCTGTTTATTTACTTTACAGAACCATGTTTCCCCGCTCCGAATGGAGAAATAATTCTTTGGATTCTCCTTGTGCCAAGGTCAAACATCTATAAAATACATTTAAGTTGCTTCCACGGGCATTTAACGCCATCTAGTAGACAAATAAATTCAAATGAAAACGTTCCACGTAGAAACACCAATACGTGCCACTCGGCGTTTAGGGTAAAGTTCTCTCCGGCACCAGTGAGTGCCGAACGTCCTTGAATGCAAGCTCGCAGCTGGCACGCGGGCGTGTTAACCGTCGCGAAAGGGCTTTGAATAAAATCTTAACTCGCATATTAACATCAACATAAAATCCTAACTCATGCAATTATTAGCAGAATCTCATGAGTTGTGTACACGTTACTATTAGTAATGAAATATGCCAACATATCTGGTTTGAAACATTTACAGTAAAGCGAATTCTGACCTACAGCATGGCGTTACATAATAGTAGCAAGAGGGCTAACAGAAATTTCCCATGGGGTGTATTTTTAGTCATGGTCAATTAAAAAAATTGCATACGACTAAAACGGGCTACGTGTGATTTCGTGGAGGGTTAAGATAATTCGGTAGGATATGCCCTAGATTTGAACAAACCATTTTGAGCTTTCGTAACTTATTTGGAAGGAATATTTTGTTTTTTGTACTTGGCGGTGAGTTAGTTCTTTACCTCGAAGTGGTGTTTTTAGAGATTAGTGGATAGCTATCTGATCATTTTAACTGTGTCATAATTAAAACAAGAAAGATCAATCATGCATAAAGCATTGATTATGACACACTTTCCTACTGCAATGCAATTTTATTTAAACATCTCTAAAATGCGATACATTCAGGACGGATATATTTTCAATTATCGCAGTACTACAGTAATTTCTTATATTTGAATTTCTTATATTGCGTTGCTTCAGAATATAGATGCACATAAATTAAGCAAAATAAAGCTGTTTTAGGACGGATGCAACACTAAATATGAATTCAAAAGAACTTTAAAAATCACGATTTTGACACATGATGGATGAAATATTTTATTTTGAAGTGGGTGACGTAATCTCTTCATATAATATGGGTGTAATTATTATTTTAATTTTTATTTAAAAAACTACCGAATATATTTCGCTGAAATTTTTTTCATATTTTCTATGGGATAATTTGAATATTTCCTAAAACTTTCGAAGCAATTTGTGCATTTTAAATTCGCTTAAAAATGTTTGAAAAATTAGATCCTATAGGGTTCATTGTATTTCATTTTTCCACCAGGGTTCAATCCAAAACTAATTGGATGATATTATTAATTTATATTCCCGTAGGTCCCACAGACAGTCTGAACAATTTCATTTTGATAAAGTCATTTTTACGGCAGTTATCATGCGAACAGACATACTGACAGACGGAATAAATGAAGTCATAAGCATTTTTCAACTATGTTGTAAAATGTTCAAAAGAATTGCAAAAATGACACACATACCTTTATTTTACTTAATAAAAGATGTCTGTGCAGGCTGGAAATTTGAACATTGTATGACCATGAAATCTGATATAAGGTACGTACTTCAAGTAAGTACTTTAGGACTCGAATAGGTGCACCTCGGTGTTATTTTTTAAATTTTGTATTAGTTTTTCAGTTATTTTATAGGCTCGAATTTTCTTTTTAACCACTAAAAACATAATAAAACGCGTGAAGAAAAATGCCGCTCAAATTTCATTTGAAGAATGGCAGCAAGATCATAGACAAGTATCTCGCTGGCGAAACCGGGAATTTCAGACAACTGGCGTTTCGGTAGTAAGATTTAAAGTTCCGAAATTTACATATAGAGATTTGAATGTTTAAATATAAGATTGTAACAGTATTATAAGCATTCGCTTAAACAATCACGTTTCTACGGTAATAGCTTCTCAAGTTAGTAATCAAGAATTTAAATGACCGTAAAAGACTTTTTGATACGGTCTTGCCGGGAGGGGAGGAGATTTTTTAAATCTTCAGCATTCTAACAAAATACTTTTTTTTTTTAAATTTCATGGACCTGACCATCGCCGGGTAATTCGTTCTAGTAAATTATATTTAAGATTATATTGTAGAATAATTCGCATTTGTACTTGCATTTATATCCACGCACTTATATTTATTTATTCTTCATGTTCTTACATTTCCAATTCAAACGTATTTCTACTAAAAATAAACCCTCTTCGAACTTTCTCTGATCTTTTCAATTACCCGCTCTGTTTACTTTAATGTTACCCTCCAGAGCTCTTGAGAGTCATTCCTTTGAAGTCATTCATACGCATTTACAAATATTCAATTTGAGAATGCGTAAGATGACAGACTTATATTGTAAACATTTAATTCACGGCGATGATGAACTGAACTGAATACTAATTAGCTACTTTGATATATTCTCCAAGTTCCTGATGTAAAAAAAGCTGACATTGATCGATGTATTATATATACCAGTATATTTAAACCACAGTATTTATTCTAAGATATATGTCGTTGTTCTGAGAAATTTTATCGGATAGAATAGTCAGTTATTCTAGAAATGTTTCATGTTGTGTATGAAATATATATCGCTACTGTAGAATTGTCTAACGTGTTTAACTTATTTTTGTTATTACAGATTCTCCAAAAGCCCCGCGGTGACCTTAAAGGCTGAATCTCTGCACACTTATAGTATCAACTACGATACAGAATCTAAGTAAGCGGGATTTTTTTATTATTTACTCCTCCCCCAGAGAGCAGAGAAAATTTTCGGAAAGTCTTTAGGCTCTCCTCAATTCGCCTGATGACCTAGCCCTCACAGCAAAGATCGTCACATGTGTGACAGTGACGTTGTAGCCACGTGACACCTGGGTCACAATGTGACATCATATTTGTGACTTCTATGCGACGTTACGTATTAGTAACTTTGTAACTTCATTGTGACTATATTCTGTGACGTTTCCACAATTTAATTAACACGTAACAATGTGACGACATTACAATGACAATTACAATGTGACGCCACAAACAAGTTAATATGCGAGGTCACAAACGACCATGAAAATGACCAAAATGACTTCACTGTGACCTCAATATAACATTGCCGAGACGTACTGCGACGTCCTGTGACGTCCCAAAGTCACAGTGTGACATAAATCTTACGTCACTGTGAAAAAAAATGCTGTTAGGGAGGTAGCTGAATATTCAACTTCCCCCCCTTCCCCCGTGGACAAAGAAAATGGAGATATTTCAAAAAGTTTTTTCAGTTCCCCTAGAAGTCCCCTGGGAAACTAGGCGGCTGAATTTTTGCATACTTATATTATAGACCATGGGACAAAAACTCAACGTAGATAGTTTTCAATTTAATACCCCTCCGGAGGCGAAGAAAATGGAGTGTTCCTAAAAATATTTTCATACCCTCCATAGTCCTTGGTGACCTAGAAGGCTGAATCTTTGCAAACATAGTATCGACTATCAAACGAATACAAGGTAGTCGGATTTTCGAGTCCCTTCCCTCGGGGCGGAGATTGTGAGTTTTTTAAGTCTTTCTAGACCCTTAAACATCACTCCAGTGGCTTTGAAGGCTGAATCTTTGCACACTTATAGTAACGACCACTGGACTGAATCTAACGGTTTAGGTTTTTCGATGTATTCCCTGGACTGAAGGAAATGGGGGGGAGGGGGGGGGGGGTAAAGCATCTTAGAACCCTTACGAAGCTAGACATGAAAGGCTTAACTCGACGACGGGACAAAACCAAATTCGGCTAATTTTCAATTAAAACAACTGTTTCGACGCTAAGCACCCTATATTATTATTAAACAAAATAATACTTATTTTGAAAAGTTGTAGCTTATTTCGTTAGTTTCATTGGCCCCTGATGTTTTTCGATTGATGTAATCGTTGTGAATATTATTTTATTTAGTCAATTCTTTCTATAGATATATCATAGACACAGACTCACACTCATACAAACATCGTGGATAAAATGCTCGATTTGCTTTCAAGGATGCTCAAAAGTATAGATTCATTAAAATCGAAGCGTCGGACTTTTACCCTCCAAAAAATACTTTCACTTTACATACATTAGATATTATAGGAAAAGTAAACATATACATTTCTGTACCATCGGTGGCAACAGGCGTGGCTCCATTGTAATTGGTGAGGTTCCAATAATTATATTAAAAACTAGCCATATCACCCGAGCTTCGCGCATTTTCAAAGGCTAGTGGTCACTCAATGTGCCACCTACACACTTAATAAAAATTCTGAATATCAAAAGCCGTTTCAAATTTGAGCATAAAAATAGAATGGCGCACATTTTTGAGTGGCAAAGTTGTTGTTGTTGAAACCCAGACCGTCCGACCTACCAGAAAGGTGTAGAAGACCCAGACCGTCCGACTCATCCAGAGGACACGAGCAACCATTTGGACGGCCGTACCAGGAAGGTGTAAGGTACCAGGAAGGTGTAAGGTAACAGTTTGGACGGTCGGGAAGTGCCACCCAATTTAGACCGGAACCCAGTGGGGAGGCATCTACAGGGACCGTACCCTCCTTCCCCTACCACCAACCTCTCGGAAGGACTTTCGGACCCACATGTTTAACGTGATCGTACTCCGCATGAACACGGCGGCAGTTTTGGCAGTGGCTGGAATCGAACTTGGGCCTACCGAGTGCAACTCCAGCGCGCTAACCAATGGGCTACCGCGCCCGAGTGGCAAAGTTGTGTAAGTTTTCTTGAAAATTCCTTCGTATCGTCACCTCTAATTTGAATTTTCTAAATTTTCGATTTTTTCGTTGATTTGATGTTCAGGTGGATGGATTAAGACAAAATCCGAGATTCTGGCTCGACTGGAAGCAATCGATAATTAAGCAAAGTGGCTTTGAGTTTTTCCTTTTTTTTTTTTTTGCTATTTTTTTGCTTCCCTAATTCGAATTTTTGAAATTACATTTTCTCCTGGTCTCGCACCTGAATCTGATTGGACTAAAACCTAGTTTCTTCTTCAAAATAGTGGAAGCTCTCCATAATTTTGATTCACCACCCCGTCAACGTCATTCACTGACTCTGTCAGTCAGTTCAGTACATGTTAAAAAATCTGATGTGGGCAGCACATGACTTTCCTTATATAATGCAATGAATTTACTACTTTTACAGTAAAAAAAAAATACGTTATTCATATAGTAGATACTTATATTCTTTCCAAGATATTGAATATTCGTCCATTACTCGTCATTTTCATTCATTTAGTGTCATTATTCTACATTTGGGGAGATTTTCGTTAATTTGACAACATTTAAAAAAGTCACCAAGTTGACGACATTCCGCCAAATTCGTCGCCAAAATCTCGCCAAACGTTATGAATGGAGAAATAAGTTATCCTTATAGCAGATAAATGAATATTGGCGTTAAAATACAAAAGTATTACTCAAAGTATATTTTCTCCTGAATGGAATGAGCTAGATCCACGAGAATGATGTCACCACATTTATCGCGTGATATTACATATAAAAAGTGAACATGTTTCTCAACAGTTAATATTTTTTTAATTTAGGGGATTTTTTGATAAATGTATTTGAAAAATATGCAATATCTCAAGAACGGTTCATGCTAGCGTTCTAAAGTTTATGTCAATCGTTTTCTAAGGTTCTATAATCGTTGTCTACGTATATAGCGAAACTAATACATGTTTTAGATAACACCTCTTCATTCTGACACTATACACTACGTGGCAGTGAAAATGAGACACCAAGAAGGAATGGGCAGAAAATAATGAAAAGCGGTAAACAGAGAGAGGCAACAACGAACAATAAGTGATGTTTATTCCAACATGATAGACATATACACTGAACGATAACACCGTCTGATCAGTAGGTTGCAGGACCAACGCGGTTGGCCATACAGGCAGCAATACGTCTGGGTACAGGGTCAATAAGCGTGCTGATGGTGACTTGAGAGTTGGTTGCCTATTCCCTGCCAATCAGTTGCCAGAGTTCGTCTTCTAAACGCGGCGGTGGCAGATCACGCAAGTGCCGTCCAATCACGTCCCAGACGTGTTCTATTGGTGAGAGATCAAGGCAGACTGGTGACCAGGGAAGTACCTGAGTGCCTTGCAGGGCATGCTGGCTGATGCGTGCCGTGTGTGGTCAGACGTTATCCTGCTGGTTAATCGCACAGGGCACCCCCTGAAGGAAGGGTAGTGTCACCGGCCGCAGCACATCATCCACGTATCGTTGGGTCGTCATAGCGCCCTCAATACGGACCAAAGGGCACCTGGTATCGTAGGCGATGGCGCCCGCCGCGTTGTCGTGCGGTGTGGCGTTCCACAGATGCGCCCGGATTGAACCTGCCACCACTTCGGCGCCAGACTCGTACACAGCGACTGTCATTGCTAAAACAGAAGCGTGACTCGTCTGAGAACACGACCCTGTACCATTCCGCCGTCCACGTGACTCTATCTCAACACCATTGCAAACGGAGGCGTCTGTGCTGTTGGGTCAATGACAGTCTTCTTAACGGGCGCCATGAGTGCGCGGTCGCCAGCAATCAATCGGCGGATAATGGTCCTGGTCGTTATGGGAGAATCAAGGGTGTCCTGCACATGCTGCAAAAGGGCGACGGAAATGGCCTGCGGGGCCGCCAACGCTTGCCGGCGGATGCGTCGGTCCACGCGTGCTGACGTCGCTTTGGCCGTAACGGCACCCCTCAAACGTGCCACATTCCCTTGTTCCAACCATCTTCGCCACGGCCGGTGCACCATGAACGCCTGTAGGTGGCTGTCCACTGAGATTTTACGTATGGACCAACCTGCCCTTCTGAGTCCGATCACCATACGCCTCGTGAAATCGTCTGTCTGCTGGAACTGCCTCGGTCAGCCCCGTTGGCGGCGGCCTGGCATTCTCTGCTACTACACGTTTCCTCTGAGACAAAAAAAAATTGCAAAATGATTTCTCTGGCAGACAGAGCGACACGACTATTGCCGATTCTGTAGATTCCTTCCTTTATATCTCACTCAGCAGCTGCGCATTTCGCATCATTTACATAAATCGGTGAGCTACGTCTACCCTGAAATTTGCATATTTTTCTGCCCACTCCTTCTTGGTGTCTCATTTTCATTGTCATGTAGTGTAGAAAACCCAGACCACACGACCAAACTGTCACGTAGTGTATAAAAGCGAGAATCTTCTTACTGAATACGACTGAGGTACCTCTCTGTTGTCAGCACAATGTTGTTGTTGAGACCCAGACCCGTCCGACCTACCAGAAATGTGTAAGGTAACTGTTTTGGACGGCCGAGAAGTGCCACCCAATTTAGAACGGAGCCCGGTGGGAGAGGTATCCACAGAGACCGTACCCTCCTTCCCCTACCACCAACCTCTCGGGAGGACGTACGGACTCACATGTTTAACGGGATCGTACTCCGCGTGAACACGACGGTAGTTTTGGCAGTAGCGGGAATCGAACCCGGGCCTGCCGAGTGCATGCTAACGGGGGCTACCGCACCCCTTGCAGCACAATGTGAAAAAATTGTATCTTTTACAACGTGGATTAAAATATTTTCCTTTGTTATTTAAGATGACGAAAACTCAATCAAATTAAAGGAAATATAATTGAAGAGAATAAAAAGGAAATCCTAAGAAAAGATTACACAAACTTCAGAATGAAATGTCAAAACTCAATTTCCAATACTTGACAGAATACAGAAAACAAAAAAAAAAATACTCTTCTTAATTGCGATACATAGTTGCATGAAATGAAAATTTCTTGAAAATGATGTTTGAGAAAAGAAAATTAAATATTTAATGTTCTTTGGAAAACGTGTTCTTTTCCGCTACGCTATTATTCAACGGTGTTTTAAATTCACCTCACGCATCGGCGTTTGCCGTTCTTTTGAAAATGCTTTTTTATTTTACTGGGTAATCATTAACAAAGATGTTAACAATGAAAGGCAGGTAACGAATTAAATCTGTCAGAATTTGCAGTACTATAAAGCTCCTTGAATTGTTGTGATAAGCGATAATTTTCTTGTATATAATTTAGTCCCGCTAATTAATACTTTTTAATGGAATATTTATTTCAAAAAGCCAGAATGCCAGAAATTCTATGTTGGCTTTTTGTTCACAATTTCATGGAACGATGGTATTACTTTCCTTATATACATAGTATAATGTATAAGAAAAGTATTGTGACGTGGTCGAAAATTCGAATTCGAGTTTTCGACAGGAGAACACGTTTCAAGTACCCCAGAACACTAATCAAACGTTTTTGATGTGATGTCCGCGTGCGTGTGTGTGTGTATGTGTATGTGTGTCAGTGAGTCTGTGGAGACGATATCTCAAGAACGAATGGAGCAATTCGAATAACATTTGGTACAGAAATTGCAATCCGTGAATACTGGAAGCCTATTGTTTTTAATTGCAATGGAATGTTCAAAAACCGCCAAGATTTTCGAGTGAAACTTTGAAAAAATCATCAAAACATCAAAACCTTTAATAAAGTTACGTAAACCATCATTCCGTATGTAATTTTTCATTAGAAAACGATTGACATGAACTTTAGAACTCTAGCTCGAACCGTTCTCGAGATATTGCAAATTTTCCAAATAAATTTACCAATAAATAACATAAAAGAAATATTTTTAACTATTATCAAATATGTTCACTTTTCATATGTAATATAAGGCGATACATTTGTTGGCATGATTCTCGTGGATGTACCGCGTTCCATTCATGAGAAAATATACTTTGGGTAATAGTTTTATATTTGGACACCAATAGTCATTTATCGACTAAGAATAACCTATTTCTATGTCCATAACGCTTGGCGATATTTTGGCGATAAATTTGACGGAATGTCGCCACTTAGCGACTATTTTCAATGTTGCTAAATTAACGAAAATTTCGCCAAATTGATAAAAATGACGCTAAATCAGTAAAAATGACGACTAATTGATGAAAATTCAATGTCTTCAGCGGGATGCCGCCAACTTGGCGACCTTTTGAATATTGCATAATTAACGAAAGTGCCGCAGAATTGATAAAAATATCGCCAAATTGATAAAAATGACTCCAAATCAGTGAAAATGACGTCTAATTGATGAAAATTCAATGTCTTCAGCGGGATGCCGCCAACTTGGCGACCTTTCGAATATTGCATAATTAACGAAAGTGCCGCTCAAATTGATAAAAATATCGCCAAATTGATAAAAATGACGCTAAATGGGAGGTAATGTTTTGCAAATTTTTAATTCCGTCATATGACGGGCATACCTTTTAGTATACTCCTTCCTATCAGAGAGCCCTTCTCCCCATTTGTCTGAAACACTTGGCGATACAATTAGCGAACTTTGAGAATAATCTAATGACATATCGCCAACTTATTAATATTTAGCCCCAGATTTACAAAAATATCATCAAAATTGTAAAAATGACGCCAAGTTAATGAAATTTGATGAATTCATTATTTATACATTTTAATATATGGACTATATTGCATATTGAGGATGAGAAGAACGTTTCTTCAAAGCACGTTTCTTCAAATTGATAATTATTAATTTGAAGTTGCGCGAAATATAAGTACGAAAAAGTTTTCTTTTACAGTTGTCATCCCGAAAAGCCACAAATATACAATTCAACGTTAAATACAGTGTGTCGTGGGTCTTATACATACAGTTCGACAATAAAATCTTGCAATTTCGTCCCCAGTAGCTCAACGGTAAAGCGTCGCCTGGCCTGTTCGTAGATCCAGGTTCTATTCCGGGTTGGAACTAGGTTCTTTAGAATCTTATACATCATTTTTTCACTGTGAGAAAAGTAAATTCATTGCATTATATTAGGAAAGACATGTGCAGCCCACATCACATTTTATACATAATGTGTAAGTAAAGTATTGTGACGGGGTCGAAAATTCGAAATCGAATTTTCGACGGGAAAGCACGTTTCATGCAACCCTGAACACGAATCAAACGTTTTTGAGATGATGTCTGTGTGTGTGTCAGTGAATCTGTGGAAACGATATCTCAGGAACGAATGGAGCGATTCGAACGAAATTTGGTACAAATATTACAATCTATGAATACTGGAAGGCTATTATTTTTAAATACAATCGTTAAGTAAATAGTCATTTTTTATGTAATTTTTTATTAGAAAAACGATTGACATAAATTTAAGAATGCTATCACGAACCGTTCTCGAGATATTGCACATTTTTCTAATGAATTTATCAAAAAATCCCATAAAATAAAAAAAAATTAACTATTGTGAAAAATGTTCACTTTTCATGTGTGATACCATGCAATAAATATGGTGAAATCATTCTCGTGGATTTAGCTCGTTCCATTCATAAGAAAAGAGACTTTGGGGTAATAGTACTTTTGTATTTGGACGTCAATAGTTATTTATCTGTTATAAGAATAATTTACTTCTCCGTCCATAACGCTTTGCGAGATTTTGGTGACGAATTTGACGGAATGTCGCCACTTAGCGACTTTTTTGAGTATTGCCAAATTAAGAAAAATGTTGTCAAATTGATAAAAATGACGACTAATTGATAAAAATTCAATATCTTTAGCTGGATGTCGCCAACTTGGCGATTTTTTGGATAATGCTCAATTAACGATTGATAATTAACGATTATTAACGATAATTAACGATATTGCATAATTAACGATTGATTTGGATATTGCATAATTAACAAAATTGATAAAAAATACAGCCAAATTGATAAAAAGGACGCTAATTGATGTAAGTTCAATATCTTGGAAAGGATACAAGAATAGACTATAAGGATAACCCATTTCTCCGTTCGTCCGTAGCCCTCGGCGAGAAATTTGGCGAAACGTCGCCAACTTGGCGACTCTTTTAAATGTTCTAAAGGGACAAAATGCTTTTCTAACGTTCTAAATGCTAAAGTGACAAAAATGTCACCAAATTGATAAAAATGACTCCAAATGAGAAGTAATTTTTTTTTCAAATTCTGATTTCCGTCATATGACGGGCATAATACATTCTAGTATTTAAGAAATGCTCTTATCTCCGTTTATTTGTAACACTTGGTGATGTATTTGGGAAACTTGGCGAATAATCTAGCAAAGTATCGCCAAGTTGGTGATATTTCGCTATAATTTCACAAATGACTCTAAATTGATGAAAATGACGCCTAATTGATGAATTAATTATTAAAATATTTTAATATATTGACTATATCGCCTATTGAGGATGCTATCAAAATTGATAATTGTTAATTTAGAGTTTTGTGAAACAAGTTACTTGGGTACTTTGAAATAGTATTACATGTTGTCATCCGGAAAATCGTCAAATGTACGTCAACGTTAAAAACACAGTTACCGTGTATCTTATGCATTATTTTTTGACTGTAAAAGGAGTAAATTTATTGCATTATATAAGGAAAGCCGTGTTGCCTATATCGGATATTTTTTATATGTATTTCGGAAGGAACAGAAGCATAAAGTTTACATTTTTTTTAATTTGCATTACATATATATATATATATATATATATATATTGTTTCGCCCATGTGGCTGTATCGTTGAGCGAAGCACATTTGGTACCTCTGTGGATGCAAAGATCCTTGAAAAGCTGGATCTGCAGAGGTTCTATCCAATTTCATTTTTTTGGACTGCATCTTTTATTTTATTTTTATTTTTTGTCATTTTAATATTTCGAGCCTCCTGATTTTGATAATCATTTGGTGTTTGATCTTGATTTGTATGTATCGCTCTTGATGAATGTTGACAAATTCATGTGTATTATTGATAATTTAAAATTAAGATAATTTTGCCTTATTTGGTAGCATCGTCGACCAGTTAGTTCTCACCAAATCTGTGTGCCGTCTGCGTAGTTCTTCACAAGTGCAAAATACATTTTCATCAGAAGTGGAGGAAGGATATGAGGCATGTGACTGCTATCTTAACTGTTTAGGCTTTAAAAATATGATTGGGAATGCAGTTTCAATGAGAACGTTTACATAGGGTTAAGTTTAGTTACCATATATAGTATGATCGAGAAAACGAGGAAGTGTCTGCAGACTTGTTAATATTAGTGGCGTGGAATTTAATGTGGCGTGGAAACATTGCACCTGCTGCAGCAGGTGCAATGCTTCTGCCGGCGATTTCCATGGACGCCAATGTCTGCAAAGGGTGTCGAACTGTTTGGGATAGGGTATGTCAAATACCTGTCTTTTTGGGAGGTTCTTCGTTTGGGATGGACGCTGTCCCACCCGTAAGCAAAAGGTTAAATGCATTTTTTTCGAAACCGAATTTTCAAAGGTTTTACATTTTTAAAATGCTCCATGCGTCTTAATTTTTGTTTGAGATGCATGAAATTTGGGAAGAAGACACCTTTCATACTTTTTAATGAAATTGGGTATGCATTTTATAATTGAACTTTATTAATGTAATTAAAAGTGAATAATAACCCAATTAAATGATGAAAATTAAGTTTTAAATCAGAAAGATATTTTTAAAAAATTCACTTTCTAAGGGATTTAAAAATGAATACCCAAATTTGTTCATAATGTGTTTTTGAGTGATCATAATGTAAAATTAATCAAAAATGTGAACAAATGGCACGCTAGGAGCATTTTCAAATTTTCGTTAAAAAAATTAAATTAAAAAAAAACAAAACAAAATTATAACAAAATTGAAAAAAATTGAATGGTATTTTATATAGTAATGTTAAAAAGAATATGTATACAAATTTTCATGTTTCTAAGTCAATAAATATATAAAAAAATTTTAACGTCCTCCGTCCCCTTAAGTCTCGTAAACATTGAGCTATAAATAATTCATGTTATGCATGACTGTGTCAAATTTTGTCCTATGCTGTCATGTTAATAAAAATATAAAATTTTGAATAAATTTGACGAGTTTTCGAATTTAACAAAAATTATGTCTAGTTCTAGATTTTTCGATAACAAAGCCAGATATGAAGTTTAGTGGAAATCCAATAATATTTGTAAGTAGCTATCGTGTACATATGAAATTGATCACAGACATCAGACAGATAGACGAGCATCACTCCAAAAATAGTCAAAACGCGTTTAGGAGGTCTTAAAACGTATATTGGCATTAAACTCTCGAAATCAAAATTTTTCGTGAAAGCAATACTTTCTAAATTCTACGTATGAGAAAGTTAAAAATAATAAAATGAAATTCTATCAAAAATCCTCTGAGCAGGCCAGCTAGTTATAGTATATTTCATCATTTTTAGTCAAATATAAAGTCAACTACTACAAAACTCTTTTATGCACAAAATCCTTTGTGCGTAAAATATTTTATACACAAAGCAAAAATAGTAAAACTTTTTGCGCAGCATTGTCTATGAAAATGCAAATATTTTATGCCAAGAACTTACCTAGAGTAATGCTCTAAGTATCTGATCAACACCAAGCAACTCGCATTCATTTTGGCTAAATGGTGTATCTTAAAAATAAGAGGACGAAATTTCAATTTTAAAAATTGGAAGATATATTGTAGTCCTTAGATATAATAGAGGATACGCATTTAATTTATCAGGAGTTATTATTAAGTATTAATGTATCACCATTTATTTAAATTTTATATTTATGTTCACTCTGTTTGCCATTTTATTTTACAAGCAATTCTACCTATTCTATTCGTGACTTAAAAGAAGTTGTGCATCAATTATGATGTTCGTTATAACGAATATTCGCAAAGCGAATGTTACCTGTATCGTTGAAATCTATTATTTCATAATTTCAATATTATTACTTTTCCTACATACTTATTACGTTTACTTACGAAGGGGACGAAAATTCAAATTCGATTTTTCGATGGATGAGCATGTTTTAAGCCTGTCTGAACTCACATCGAACGTTTTTGAGGTGATAGCTACGTGTGTATCTATATTAGTGTGTGTGTATGTATGTAATTGTGTGCATATGTGTGTATGATAGTGTATATGTCTATGGCTCTGTGGGCGCGATATCTCACGAACGAATATAACGTTTCATACATATAAAGTCTCATAGGGTTTCATACAAAGTTGTTACAATCATTGAATACTGGAACTTTATTGATTCTTAAAGTATTCGAATTCCCTCCCTCCCCCTCTTCTCAATTTTAGAATGGCCTTTTGAAAAAGTTATTAAAATATATTTTACACCATTATTGTACAGGCCAACGGCCCTACCGTGCTGAAAACACCGGTTCTCGTTAGATCACTGAAGTCAAGCAGCATCGGGCGAGGTTAGTACTTGGGTGGGTGACCACCTGGGAACACTGCGTGCTGTTGGCACATTTCGGGCGCGGTACCGCGGTGATTTGCGCGCTGGATTTGCACGCTGCCACAACTACTGCCGTGTTCATGCGGAGTACGATCACGTTAAACATGCGGGTCCGTAAGTCCTTCCGAGAGGTTGGTGGTAGGGGAAGGAGGGTACGGTCCCTGTGGATGCCTCCCCCACTGGCTCCCGGTTTGAATTGGGTGGCACTTCCCGGCCGTCCAAACGGTTACCTTACACCTTTCTGGTAGGTCGGACGGTCTGGGTCTCAACAACAACACCATTATTGTGCTGTAAGCATTATGTTGGGAAAGTCATGTGCTGTCTACATCAGATTCTTTAGGTCATCTATAACAGTCTTTCAATGATTGTAGTAGACATACATTATAAAGGGAAATAAAAAAAAATACGTTTATAAGATAGTTAAAAAACTTTTGTTTTTCTTCCCAGCATTAAAATATGCAATCATGATTAGAGAAAATTATTCTTTATATGTAGTTTAGTTGCTATATGTTTAAAGACATTTTCTCCAAAACGTTTTGCCGGCAACATTTTCCTTACATTGCTTTTACCATTCTACAGTTTTTGAACTCGAAGAACTATTATATTACTCTTTCAAAAATGAAAGGTATACTTGAGCACAAGACAGTAAAAAAAAAAGGAAAATTGTCCAGAATTTAAAAGTTTTATGTTGGTGTTACTGAATACTAAAGCAGTATTTAAAATATCTTAGAATAGGGGAAAACAGTTAAAAATGTATGAAAGTTTCACGTTTAATAATAATACATAAAGGTTCCCTACAATTACTTATACGAAATTTGTAAATGGAGAATTTTCAAATTTATTTTACTGTAAAACTAGTAAAAATACCACTTCTACTAAAAGAAATACCTTATTTTTTTACCATTCCCTTTATTTTTGCATTTCTCAGTTTACCCAGTATGTAAATTTAAGGTTATTGTGATATCTTTTATATTTAATTATAGTACTTGCATGTGTAAGCAGCAATTTTGGAACATAGGAAACTACACAACGGCTCTGCTGGATTCCTCTCCCATTTAACGAAATTGCACAAAACGATTAAAATCATTGTTGCTGTTGCATATATTGTTCACAATTTGCAAACTATGTATTGCGACCGATACAATTTTCCAGACTTTAACGTTTATTTCTAAAATGATAATTTAAAGTTTCGTTTTTAAAGATATGTGGTTGAAATCCAAAATATGTGGCAAAATATTTTTTTGTGTGTTTACCAATAATAAATATAAAATTTAACATTTAATAAAAAATCTTACTTTTGTGCATGAGGTATTTATCCTGACCATGACTAATTTCATTATTTTTACTTGCTCTACGTATATAACGACATGGGAATAAGTACGCACGCATTTTATTCTTGGGCACTCAAGAGGGGCCGATCTCATTAACTGCCAAGGTAAATTGCATATTTACGGTCTTTGGTTAACTGTGACTGTCACCTTATTCTACCGACGCCATTAAATTTCCTTGGACGCCATTGGATCCTGTGAGCACGCTTTAAAATCTTTTCACAAGTTGTTTACGCCTGGATATTGTCACTTCAAAATTTACAATTTTTAACTGTAATAATGGGGAAACTTTTTGCGTTTTGGCAATTCCTCTCGTTCTCTGGACCGTAACAAGACGAATGACGAAATTCAGTTCCCATTACGTCAAGCTGGCAACTTTTTGATTGGTTACTGGGTTGAGTGCTCAACATTAAAAGAATCTTGCAAGGGTGTATGTCTCAATGACAGAGCTAGCTATATTTAAGGAAAAACAAATACTTGTACTTTCTAAAAGCAGAAATATGATAAAAAATGTACATATTTCATTCTCATAGGTTGAAGTTATAATCATTGTGATATTTAAGGACTTAATATATAATACTTTTATTATTATTTTCACACAAAATATTAATTCATTATCCAGAACAACAAGTTATGAAATACGGGAAAAAAGAATACTTGTTTGCTAAAAATCAAAGTTAATGGTAAAAAGGATGTGCAAAGATTAAGGGTTTACACTATTGAAGCACAAACAAAAGGGTTTTTAAATGAAGTTTTAAATAAATTCAACTAGCGCCTTTCTCTGTTTTGATTTCTCTACAAATCAATGGGAATTTGAGATTTATCAATTCATTTCTCCAATTTGGTCAATTTGTTTGAGATATAAATAACTTACAGATTTGCAGACAGATAAATATTATTGATATTTATTACTATTTGTATTTAGGGGTGCTGAAAATGTGCTGATCCACCAAAATGCGGATTTTTACTTTCCTTTTATAATGACTATGTATTGTGAAGAAATTAAAAATTCATTACCCTCTATTTAGTAGTTTTATCAAATCTTAGACTTGCATAGTGTTTCTTCTTCTTCAAACCTGACCGTCAGACCTACCCGAAGGTGTAAGGTATGTGTTTGGCCAGCCGGGATAGTGTTACGCAATTTAGACCGGAACCCTGTGGGGTCGGCATCTACAGGGACTGTACCTTTCTTTCCCTACCACAAACCCCTCGGAAGGATTTACGGACCCACATATTTAACGTGCCTGTACTCCGTGTGATCACGGGGACAGTTAGAACAGAAGCGGAAATCGAACTTGGGTTTGCGTAGTGTTTGAAATAATGTCTGATATATATTTTAATTGCCGACGTGGTGGTCGAATGGTCAAACGCAAGCGTTGCCTCGTACTCGTTCGATCGCCGGGTTGTGGGTTCGAGTCCCACTTCAGGCATGAATGTTTGTGTTGTTGGGAGCAATGTGTTCCCACCCCCACTGGTGCGCTGGGGCAACGTCATATGACGGCTAAGAGGTTCACGGTTCTGGCCGATGTATAGGCGAAGATGAAAGAGTCAGTGCCTGGCCATTGGAAAAAAAAAAAATTTTTTTAATTTTTTCTTATCAAGCCTATTCCAATTTTTTTTTTTTTTAAAGAAAATTTGGGGGAAAGGTGTTGTCAATCCGAACGCAATAAATATTAAACTAGGGCATGAAACGAAAAGAATAAGAATACCAAAAGTTCTCTGTAAATATTGCAAAAAGTAACTGAACATACAAGGTCCGAAATGAAGTAATATCTAACACCATTGAAATGAAACAACATTCGCTGTCTTGTATATTTAAAGTTATTTTTTATATTCTTCTACTGTTCGTATCACCTTCTGATTTTATTGCTAAATAGCTATTCTCTCTCTTTTCACTAGAGAACTATGATTTAGGCCAGATAGTTACGGGTGAATATTTACACAATTCTAAACGTGGTCGGAACAATATGTTTATCGGGACATATTCAGAGCGTTAAAGTTACAGTGTTGATTATTGCAACGGGGAAATTTTTTTCTCTCGCTATCATCTCAAACATGTAAAACTCTTATAAATTGAAAAACATACATCAAACATGGTTTTGCCTTTATGTGTTTCAAACTTGTATTATAAAAATAAATTTATAATTTAAGAAAAAATCTCGATTTGTTTTCTTAAGGTTTTCTTGATTTTTGAAGACAATAAAATAATATAAGAATAGAATAAAATGATTTTCCATTTATAAGAAATGTATTAAAAAGAAAAAAAATGTATAAAAAGTACTGGTATTAAATAATAATTCGGTTATAATTAAAGAAAAAACTAGTTAAATAATTTATTATTTGTTTCTCTAAACGAGAAAAATCATCTAATTTTTTTCATGGTAATAAAATTATGAACGTAACGGAATACTTTTAACAAATAATGAGGACATGAAATTAGCAAAAAATTACATGCAAAAACTCTTTGCCCTTCTGGTTTTTACAAAAGAGTTAGTTCTCAAATATTGTACATGTTTCGGATATATGCAAATGTTTCGGATTTTAAAATATTCAGAAATTTTTTCCCATATCATTTTATTAAGTAACTTCAATGCTTTAAAAGTCTATTTCCGTTGATAAGCAGACACAATCATAGAATTAATATTTTTGACGTGAATGCCGTATATGGTCAGGAAATTTCTTTGAGAAATCGTCTTGTTCAGTTGAAGAAGCTTGAAAATGTTTTGTTTTTAAAATTTGTAATGCCTGTATCTCGTAAACTAAAAGTGCTAGTTATGAACAGTAGAAAAATAATTTATAGTACTTTGAAAGCCCTTCAGTGATGTATAATTGGATTTCGGATTGAATTCTTAGTTTACAAATTATAGATGTTGTAATTGTATATAAAGCTTTTATAATCTAGGAAATCGTCTTGTTCATTTGAAGAGGATTAAACATTTTCCGTTTTTAAAATTTGTAATGCCTGTATCTCGTAAACTAAAAGTGCTAGTTATGAACAGTAGAAAAATAATTTATAGTCTTTGAAAATCCTTCAGTGATGCATAATTGGATTTCAGATTGAATTTTTAGTTTACAAATTATAGTAGTTGTAATTGTGTACAAAGCTTTTATAATCTTTGGGAAATCGTGTTGTTCATTTAACGAGGATTAAAAATTTTTCGTCCAATAATGATGTATAATTGGATTTCGAATCGAATTCTTACTTTACGAATTATAGTGGTTGTAATTTTTATGTTTTAATAATTTTCACTATTTTGAAAAAGCAATTCTAATTTCGATATTTTAATATTTTAAACTATTCGTTCATAACTTAAAGATTAAGTTGCTTCATTTATGTACTATCTTACTTTACCACAATCCCATATTACATGTTGCAAACGATACAAATGAGACTGCAAGCAGCGAACAAACTTATTAAACTTTATTGGAGTTTTATTTTACACGACGTAATTCACTCCCGATTTTTTGCTCGTATATTAATGTCAGATAAAAATACGATGTTCTTATTTGCAGAACACCGAATTCGTGCTTACTCGGAATTGAAATAATTGCAATAGAAACATTTATTTTTACAACAAACAGCGCCTGCATTTTTACAGAGCCTACAGAACTTTTTCAGGCGGGTGAGTTTGGGGGATCAAATTCAAGGATGAAAAGTATCACCCACTCGCTTGATATCTACCTTTGGGACGAACGTCCATTCTTACTTTACGAATTATAGTGGTTGTAATTTTTATATTTTAATAATTTGCACTATTTTGAAAAGCAATTCTAATTTCGATATTTTAATATTTTCAACTATTCGCTCATAACTTAAAGATTAAGTTGCTTCATTTATGTACTATCTTACTTTGCCACAATCCCATATTACGTGTCGCAAACGATACAAATGAGACTGCAAGCAGCGAACAAACTTATTAAACTTTATTGGAGTTTTATTTTACACGACGTAATTCACTCAAAACCATCTCAACTTAAGGCACCGCCGATTTTTTGCTCGTATATTAATGTCAGATAAAAATACGATGTTCTTATTTGCAGAACACCGAATTCGTGCTTACTTGGAATTGAAATAATTGCAATAGAAACATTTATTTTTACAACAAACAGCGCCTGTATTTTTACAGAGCCTACAGAACTTTTTCAGGCGGGTGAGTTTGGGGGATCAAATTCAAGGATGAAAAGTATCACCCACTCGCTTGATATCTACCTTTGGGACGAACGTCCAGGGGAAGGCAAGTGAAAGTCCCCCCCCCCTTGTTTTCCCCTATGGGCGCCCATGACAACAGAAATACTCAAACGACTTCTGAAGTATTGAAGACCCAGACCGTCCGACTCATCCTGAGGACTTGAGCAACTAATTGGACGGCCGGGACTTCTGAAGTGTGAAAGCCCCAGGCCGTCCGGCTCGTCCAGAGGACTTGGAGCAACAAAATGGACGACCGGGAAGGGGACTTCTGAAGTGTGAAAATTTTCATTTATTCAAATGAATTTTTGTATCTCAAAGGCTGAATATGAATTGTAACCTTTTAAAAAGGACTCTAACATCAGGATTACATTAGTTTACTTTTTGCAACCAAGAACACTGCATCTTCTGTTGATGAACGACATATTTCCATTCAAATATATTCATATAAATGTAAACAGTGTTGCAATAGTTATGTTTCTAAGTTAACCGTTTTCTTTTAATTCGCAACGAAAAGCATAAAATACTAGCAATATATTAGATGAATTGATGATAAAAGATTTTATTATGGAATATAGGATTGTAACGTACGTCTATTTCCGGAAAATGAAATTGTTAGCATATAACGGAATTTCAAAGGCACCCTTATTGCAGATGCAGGCATCCATGTACCTGTTTCATGCTTATTATGGACTCATCAGCATGGAATAGCAGATATCTGCCACGGTAGCAAGAAACAACTAGCTATAAGTCACAAATTTTGGGAACTTCTATGAGAACTGACAATTTCAGTCCTTTCACGTAGCCGACATAAAATGTGATTTGGATCAAATTTCCCGGCTACGTGGAAGAATTGAAATTGTTAGTTCGCAGAAATTACTAATTTCTTCTTCTTCTTCTTGAGACCCAGACCATCCGACCTACCAGAAAGGTGTGAAATTGCTAATTTGATGCCGGCTACGGGGAAGAACTGAAATTGCCAATTCGTAAAATTTGAGTAATTTGATGTCGATTACGGGGAAGGACTGAAATTGTCAGTTCACAAAAATTGCGTAATTTGATGCCGGCTACGGGGAAAGGCTGAAATTGTCTGTTCGAAAAAATCGCATAATTTGATGCCGGTTACGTGGAAGGACGGAAATTGCCAGTTCGTAAAAATTGAGTAATTTGATGCCGACTACGGGGAAGGACTGAAATTGTCAGTTCGCAAAAATTGCGTAATGTGATGTCGGCTACGGGTAAAGACTGAAATTGTCAGTTACCAAAGTGAAAGTTCACAAAAATTGTGGCTTGTAGAAAGTTTCTTTTGCTACCATTGTATGGGCGCAAACCAGTTCATGGACGTTGCTATCTGCAATGAAAGGGTCTTTCAAAAATTTGAAAATATCCTTTACAGACTGGTTTTATGAATAAGATATAACTGAATCACGAAATTGAAGATTTTATAATGCATAAATATTGAATTCAAATTTAAAAGTTGGAATTTACATATCAGAAACAAGATTGTTCATAATATTTCTCAGCCCTTTTATTCATACTACTTGAGAAATATGTAGGCCATTCTAAATTAGTTTGGGTTTAAGTTATTTATCCTAAAATATAACATAGAATACCGAATTTCGTTGTTAAATTTTAGACTGCATCGAATTATTTTTTTTAATTTTATAACATCTATTGAAAGAATGTTAGTTACTGTTTAATAAATTGTGAATAGAAAATTTAAAAGAATAGAATCAAATAGTTTTCAAATTATAAAAAATCGTTAAAACAATGAATTTCTGAATTTAAAATGTACTATTATTAAAAAAATAATTGATTAATATTTAAAAAACTAATTAATTAATTTAAAATTTGCTATCTTTGGAATAAAATTAATTGAACTCCTTTTATGATAAAATTGCAAACGCAAATAAATGTTTATGACCAAAAATTACTCACGTGAAATCAACGAGACATATATAAAAACTCTTCAAACGAAATCGCTTCAGATGAAAAAATGTATTTATCTTTATATTGCTAAGATTTTTTTTAACTATAGCATTTTATTAATTAACTTCAATGCTTTAAACTTTATTTGACACAATCATGGAATTTATATTTTTGTTCACGAACGAATTTCAAATAAAAGTTACATTTACTTTGCAGAACATCTAATTTTTGTTTACTCGAAATTAAAATAATTAAAATGATGAACTTTTATTTTTACAACAGAAATGTTTAAAGCTACTTCTAAAACATAAAAGGTTCCATTCATCAAATTAATTGTGATTTATTTTTGGCATCGTGAAAGCTAAAAGTGAGTTGTAACCATTTTAAAGGCAAAATATTAAGCCAGAGTTAAATTTGTTCACTGTTTTCAATCGAGAATACAGATTTTATATATCCGTCTGTGTTGCAGCAGATATATATTTTTCTCAAGTGAGCAAAACTTTCTATAAATTTCCAGTAAAAAGCATGAAAAATAAATGAAATATTTAATGAATAAATTTAGCAGATGAAAAATGATTTAACAACAGAAAATGGGGGTTGTAGTTTAATCCGATTTCCAGAAAGTAAAGCAGGAAGTATATAACTGTATCGCGAAATCGGAAATTTTATGATGCAAAAATACTGCTCAAGTCCAGTTATAAAGTTTAATATTTTATGAAATATACATCTTAGCAGCAAAGTTCATAATTTTTTTCTTATTCACTCAAATCATACAACTCACAGAAATATATGGATCATTAAAAATAATTCACACTCACAGAATCCGCTTATAGAGAGAGTCTCTATATCTAGGATAGCGCTACAATTGCAAATAATAACATCCTGAATTGATTTAAACTTTTTATGCACTCGCCAGCATGAAATATCCAATACCTTCAATAGTAAGAAATCTTGTTAGATTCCAAAATTTTGCACACAACTATAGATAGCCCTACTATCAGCCAGCTTCAAATTTCTCATTTTTTTCCTTGTTAGCATTGTAGGTAGTGGCTGTTCCAACGAGGAAGAACATATGAAGCTCGAAAAATCGGTCCATGGATGCTGCTATCTGCAATGAAAGAATGATCCATTATGAATAAGTTTATGGCGTTTCTAGAGATTAAAAGATACTAGTTGAGAAAGCTTCGAAATTAATGGTTGGTTATAACATTTTTTTCCCAAACGAATTTACCAGTGAAATTTACCAATTTATCCGATATATTAGCTGCACAGTATTACATACATACATAGATAGTGTAATGTCAGATGCAGGATCAAATTGGGATGAGTTCTTTTGTTGACTTTCAAATGTTATTGCACGATTAACTTAATAAATTTAATAGTACTAATCTATATAGAAAAGAACGTTGTTTGTTAACAAGAATTGATTTTCAAAATAAAATAAAAGTTAGTTTTTACATGCGGCAACACATGCAGAACTGATTGTTGCTTACAATCCAGTTAAAATGTTGACAAAAAAACATCACCTAGTCAAATGTAAAATAAAATCTGATGTGGGCAGCACATGACTTTCCTTATATAATGCAATGAATTTACTACTTTTATAGTAAAAAAATAGGTTATTTTTTATAGTTGATACTTATATTCTTTCCAAGATATTGAATTTTCGTCAATGAGTCGTCATTTTCATTGATTTAGCGTCATTTTTATCCATTCAGCGAAATTTTCGTTAATTTGGCAACATTTAAAAAAGTCGCCGAATTGGCGACATTCCGCCAAATTCGTCGCCAAAATCTCGCCTAGCGTTGTGGACGGAGAAATAAATTATTCTTATATTTTAAATATAAGAATTATATTTAAATATATATATAAATAAGAAATATTTAAATATATATAAATATATATAAATAAAATATATTTAAATAAGAAATATAAGAATTATATTTTAAATATAAGAATCTTATATAATAAATTATTTTCGATTCTCGATCAGGACTGCTTGAAACGTGTTCGCCCGTCTAAAGCTCGAATTCGAATTTTCGACCCTGTCACAATACTTTCCGTATACATTATACTAGAGCTCCTCTACTACAAACTGACTTATAAAGCATATTGAAGCCCATAGGGTTCCATACTACAGTTACAGAAATTATACAATAAGTGTTTAAAAAAAATTATATAAAAAAAGAAGTTTCAAATAGAATATTGTAGAACTTAGCTCGCACAAGTATGCTCCAGTACCGGGTATTTAATTATTTATTAGCCATTGTTTTCTTCTTTCTTCGTTTCTAGTAAGCGAAATAGTCCCAAACTCTTTCTAGAATGATTAGAGCAGTTCGGTGCAGAGCAACCATCCATAATTATTTCAATTATACTTCCTAAAGTGAAAATACGAATAGAGCTAATGCTAATGGATTGTGCTTCCAGCTATGGTGGGCTTCAATATGCTTGATGAGTCAGCTCGTATATAGAGCAGCCTTACATTATACTATGTATATAAGGAGAGTAAAAATAAACAAACCAACGTAAATCCATAAATTGCAACTTTTTGGGTGATGATATTTTGTGAATGAGACTTGATGAGATCCCGGAAATTTTGCACCAAAAGCTAGGATCCACAATAAAATACTTACAAAAATCATATAAAGTTCACACTGGACAATAAATTTTAGCTTTTCGTGCATCTCTGAAATTAAATCAAGTTACCTTTATGTTGTTTGATCTCTGACCAATATGAAAATGACCATAAAAACACCAGATTAATTCTAATTGTTGAAATATTTATAAAATAAGATTTGCACATTTGTATATACATACTATTATAATCCTCATACAGGTAACTTATCGCTTTTAATGACTGTCTGGAACATCTCTCGCAAAGGTCTAACAATAGTCTGCTAACATTGCTGTATTGCATTTTTGGTACCTGTTTTTAAGGCTAGTGATATGTATCCTGATGAAAGTGTTCCCCGTGCTCGTCACTGACAGCAAGGCCTCCCAAACAAATTGTGGGGCTACTTATAAACATTTATCTACATATTTGATTATTTTCTTCGTAAATTTTTCATGTCTTCTTAAGCCTAATATGTTATTGGAGGTAAAGGAGGTAAGGTACTAACCCCCATGGATCCTGGCTCCCCTTCGATTAGCATGCATCCCCTCTATGAATGCCCCAGGATATCTAAGGGTGGCCCTGCTGACAACACCGTAGTTAGCTGCGTAGAAATCCAGATGCGAGTGTAAATAGTGTATTCCATCCCCTCAGATTGCACCCTAGTCTCTCGTAGCATCTCTCGTAACCCTGTAAGAGAGTTTCTATAACTAATGCAGAGCATTTATTGCTACTGAACTGTACACCTGTATTTTCAAAACTGGGGGCAATCCACGATTTTTTAGTTCATATTCGTGATCAGCATGTCTAAATTAGAGAAATATAGCTACTTTTGTCACAAACATTTTGGCTGCTGTCTAGTGTCTCTGAGGCAAAGTCTAAACAGTCGTAAACAGATGTTGCCTAAACAATTTATACAGTGTAAACAGTTGTAAAGTTTTTCGAAAGTAGAATATTCGTTTTGAGATATTGGTAAATAGGTTCAATTGTTGCTGATACTAAAACTTCACAACTGGACTGAATGTTGCTAAAACTTTTAATGTGATCAGGATAAACATTTGTTTTTTACTGAGCTATTTTTGCACATCGTTATACAAAGTAAATTTAATATAGACTTATTTTTCTTAAATTAAAAATAAATTTTGCATTTTGCGTTCTTTTATTACAGATGTAATTTCGCTATTTCTGATATCTTTATGAAAATATTTAATCTTACATTTAAATCGCTAATTGCACGCACACAAAAAAAGACCCAAGTAAGATTTTCTACATTTTACAGGAGATGGAAAAAACGTTTCAGGATCTCATTAAATTTTATATAATCAGCAAATTGTCACAATCACTATACTATCACAGAATCTAATTCATAGGTTAAGTACCCTAGATTAATAGTAAATATAATAAAAGTAAATAATAGTAAATATAATAGTAATAAATCAAAATTTAAGAGTATTAAAAAATACTCTTAAATTTTGGTTAAATTTAAAGCTGACATGCTTCCGTTTCACTCTTAATTTACATTCATAATCTTAATTGTGTGGGAAAATATTGTTTTACAATTTAGATTTCGAATGACAAGAATTAACTCATTTGAATATTTTATTCTACAATAAAATAAATGTATTTTCAAATGTACAGGAACGTGAATAAAAGAATATTTCAACCATGAGAAAACAGAATATTCGTCTTTTCTTTCCACTTCTGTGGTAAGATGAGAATTTTTTTTTTTTTTTGTCCGAAAACTTTTTACTGTCATTTGGAATGTATTTTGTAGTCATTTGCAAATCTTCCATTTTTATTCGGAAGAGTGACATTTCCCCCTGATAAACATTTTTATAAATCTATTAACGGGGTTCTTGTGTCTCCCTCAAATCGGAAGCTTTTATGGCAGTTCCATTGATGTAAGGTATACCCTGTACGATGGGACCCATTCTTTGTGATGTCAAATTGATGAAAGTTAGAAATTAAACATTTTTCTCCTTAGGTATATTTTTCTCTAATTGCCTAATGCACACACTGATTGACGAAAGGAATGTTCAAAATGGATTCAGGTTGTCCTTAAACGAGCTTATACGTCAAAATTTTGAATTCGAAAATTTTCAGGAACACAGTAATTTTTCTGTTAAATAGTATTAAAAAGCAAAAATCAACGGTTTGTATTTGATTTTACATTTCTGATTAAATAAATCTACCGTACCAGTTAACCAGTGAACCTAATAAGTAGTGGCTATGTTATTTGTAATAAGATAAAATTAATAAATTTATAAGCTGCAGTTTAGATGACAAAAGAGAAAGCTCAAAAACTGGTCATATTATACTTTTATGTATTTAAGGCGGTTTCCATTGATACGCATTTATCTTTATTTTATCATTCCACCCCAGTGGGATAATTTAATGATCAATCATAATAAAAACTTCGTATTTAGAAATACGTTTTTTAAATGAAACGTACGAACGTTCATAAAATATTTTTTTAGTTTAATTTTTTTTCCAATGTTTGAGAATAATTTAATTATGGAATATTTGCTCCACGTCAAGAATTTATTTCTGTGTTCCTTCAGCGTTCATATTTGCTTTAAACTCTCATTAATAATTTAAATAAATTCTGGGTTTTTGTAAAGTGTTTTTTATAAGGTCGGTACGTATTAATTTAGAATTTAATTTTCGAGTTTCATTTTGAGAATGAGAAAAATATATAAAAGACAATGAAAACGAATATATTAAACGTAATAGATGGATAACACCAGAGAATAAATTTTAAATGACTGTGGGATATAAACATATGCAGGATAGAACGTTCAATATATATTTTTTAATATTCTGTATAGGTCTCGCTGCTCCAGATGGGGATCGAACAGCTGATATTCGAATTGCGATTTTTAACCGATGTGCCTTGGCACCTAAAGGTGTCGTGAAATTCATCAACGGTGCCGCTAAAATTAAGAAAAAAAAAAGTACTTTTCAATCTAATAAATTACTTTCAAAAAGAAAAATTATTACATTTGTGACATTCCATCTAAGAAATAGTAATGTGATGCAATTTTACGTAAATATTATAAACAACCGGTATCTGATTCATACAGGACCTTGGTTCTAACTTAATATAAATGTATTGTATTATTATATAGTATATAAATATATTGTATTATTATATAGTATATAAATATATTGTGTTGTTATATAGTATATAAATATATTATTTTCCTTTATATCATTTAACAGTATTGGTAAATTTCTGTTTTGCTACACAAATCTTTTTAATACATATTTAGTTTGGTGTTCACAACTTTACATAAATGGCAAATGAAAGTTTACTGAGAAACCGGAAATATGTGAAAAATCCAAAAGATACAGCGAGTGCAAAAGCATATTCATATGGGTGTCGTAGACCCAAAAATGTTGAGAATCAGTGTTCTAACAATTAAGCTACTGAGAAAAGATTCCAAAATTCTTCTCCTCGAAGTCCCCTCTTTGATTCTGAAAATAATAATTAGTTGTTGCTACATTTTTATATTGTATGGATCGTCCGCAATAAATTTTTAATTAAACACTTACTCTGACAAATGAAATGTAGCGATGCGCATGCCACAATTCCTAGAAGTATTGTGTGATAGACAAATCGTTGGACGGATTTTTTTCAATTTCTTTGACATAAAAAGCTTCAAAGAAACCCAAATACAAAAACTGATGCACATTTTTGTATAATAAGAGGCAGAGGGAAAATATAAAATGACATACATAGTCTTGCATACATAGCCATACGAAATGGCATACATAGTCTTGCATACATAGGCATACGAAATGGCATACACAGTCTTGCATACATAGGCATACGAAATGGCATACATAGTCGTATACAGAGAGAAAGTTATAAAAGTAAAATTATGGCCTGGAGTTCTTAGAATGCTTTTGTTTAATTTTGAGCACTAATTTATATTTAAAATATAATCGATTTGAGAAATCATAAATGAAGTTAAATCTGTTCGAAATTTGCTGAACATTAGAAATCGTATTCAGCAATTTATAAAAGCTATTATTAGAAATATTTATTAAATTAAAAAATATATATGACGTTGAACAAGCACAAATAATTACAAATCAGTACCGTTCTAGTCGTCTCTAGAGCATTATATATAATTTATTCTGCTGCTTACTTTCCTTTGTTTAATTTATTAATAAATACCAAGTACAAAAAAATCAAAATAGATGTATGCCGTAAATTTAAAAAGCTGGTGAATAATGGCATAACGGAAAAGAACACATTTTCTGCTACGAATGAAATATTTGATTATTTTTCTCAAACTTTATTTTAAATTTATTGCTAATTATACGCAATTATTTATTGCAATTACACAGACTTTTTTTAAACGGTTGAAACTTGAGTTATGACATTTAATTTAGCAGCTTCTGTAATGCTTTTTCAATTACTTCATTCCTTTTCTCATAAGATAATATTTTTAAAAAAAACTAAATTTAAAAAATAATACAGTAGAAACGAATGTACTGAAATTTTTGTTTTGAAAGATGAAATAATTTAATAATTATTTTATGAATTTAGTAAAGTGAAAGATTATAGAATCCTGTAACTTTTATTCCCGTTTACTTTAATGTGTATCTGTTCGAATCTACATGCAAAATGCGTACTAGATTTGAATGTCTACATGCGCACATGGATTCGAATGTCTACATGTGCACATGGATTCGAATATCTATATGTGGTGCTAATTGCCTAATGTGTTTTCGTCTTTTCAAACTCTCCAGACGTGATCCCCCTCCAGTGACCCAGTAGGCTTAAATCCTTGTTCACCTGTAGGATCGACCACGGGACAGAAATTAAAAAAGCCGGATTTTCGATTTCTCCCTCCCCGGGGGTAAATAAAATGTGTTTTTAGTTCTTCCAGAATCCGCCCCCCCCCCCCCCCCCCGCTAATTGAAGGAGAAATTAGAGGATGAATGAAGGAATTGGAGGTTGAATCTTTACACACTTATAATAGTCCCGGCCATACATCAAACTGCCGTAAACCCCTGGGTTGGCTGTATGGTCTGGGCCTTTCACACTTATAATAGTGACCACTGGACAACGAAGCTAGATTTTCGATTTCCCTGCCGGGGAAGGAGAAAAGGGGAGATTTTCAAATAAGTCTTTCGCGACCCGCCCCAGTGACCTAGAAGGCTGAATTTTTGCATACTTTTGGTATCGTTCATGAAACAGAACCTAACCAAGCCAGATTTTTTATTCCTCTCTGGACCCATTTTATTACGAGCGTTTATTAAAGCGTTTGTTTACGACCGTTTATTATACAGAAGCGTTTGTTTACGGACGTTTATTGAAGTGTTTGTGTACTAGCGTTTATTATAGCGTTTGTTTACGAGCGTTTATTAAAGCGTTTGTTTGCGAACGTTTATTAAAGCATTTTTAAGAAACTGGATCTGTTACAGACAAAGCGAGGGCATTCCATTTTAACTCAGGGTAAACTATAATTGTTAAATTGTTAGGGGTTTTAAACATAGGTATTTCTTCTGAAATAGCACTCTCATAAGAATTGCTAGAGAAACATTGCTCGAAAATAAAAAATCTGATGTGGGCAACACATGACTTTCCTTATATAGTGCAATGAATTTACTACTTTTGCAGTTAAAAACAATGTTATTCCTATAGTAGATACTTATATGCTTTCCAAGATATTGAATTTCTTCAAACAGTCGTCATTTTCATTGATTTAGCGTCATTTTTATCCATTTGGCGAGATTTTTGTTAATTTGGCAACAATTAAAAATATCGCCAAGTTGGCAACATTCCGCCAAATTCGGAGCCAAAATCTCGCCAAGCGTTATGGACGGAGAAATAAGTTATTCTTACAGCAGATAAATAGCTATTAGCGTTCAAATACAAAAGTATTACTCAAAATATCTTCTTTCTTGAATGGAACGAGCTAGTTCCACGAGAATGATGTCATCAAATTTATTGCATGGTATTACATATGAAAAGTGAACATGTTTCTCAATAAGAAATATTTTTTCTAATTTTATATGACTTTTTGATAATTTTTTTGAAAAATGTGCAATATATCGAGAACGGTTCATGTTAGCGTTCTAAAATTTATGTCAATCGTTTTCTAAAGAAAAATTACATAAGAAATGTCTATTTACGTAACTTTATTAGCGATTTTGACTTTTTGACGATATTTTCAAAATTTCACTCGAAAATTTAGGGGGGGTTCTGAACATTCGATTGCGTATAAAAACAATAGGCTTCCAGTGTTTACGGATTGTGATTTTTGTACCAAATTTCGTTCGAATCGGTCCATTCGTTCGTCAGTTATCATCTCCACAGACTCACTGACACACACACACACAGACATCACTTCAGTAATGTTTGATTCGTGATCAGGGATGGTTGAAACGTGCTTTCCCATCGAAAACTCGAATTCGAATTTTCGACTCCTTCACAATATTTTCCTTATACATTATGTAAATAAGGAAAGTAAACATAAAGTAATCAACCTGCTTCTTTATGTTGACGTTTGAATTGATATGTTTCTCAAATAAACAAATATTATATTAAATAAATAAAATAAATATCTATTTGGATTGTAACATAGACATGTTGCCAATTCCTTCCAGTAGGAGATAGATACTTCGTCTACTTTTGCGGGATGTAATTTTTCGCAACACCTATAGTAGAACGGCGCGTTATCCATCCAGTTTTGCTATAAATCTCTTCTTCAAAATCCATTATTAAAAATAGCAGACGATATATCTGATATAAGGGTCTTTTTAATTAAAGTTCCACTTTGAAATGGCCATAAAAGGAAAACTATTGGACAGAATGTTATCAAACTTGGTAATAGTTTGCAGGAGGTCATGGGATTTTATTTTCCGCGAAAAAAAAGTTCAAAAACTCACCGTCAGCGGGGAATGGCGATGTATGCAATATTGTTACATCAAATAAGACATGAAGACATCGGTTTAAAAAGTTTTTAATCGTTTCTAAAACGTGTTACAAATCATGTTCAATGTGGCTTCCACTATTTTCTGAAAGCAAGTTACATCGCATTACTGCGTTCTCAACAGTAGCTCTTAGCACATCAGGAGGAATGTTACGGACATGTCGGTGTATCACATTTTTCAATTCCGCCAAATTGTTTATCATCATAAACAGTGGCTTAGATACCACGATTTTTATGCAGGACGGGGTTCCACCTCACATTGGTACATGTGTCAAACAGTTACTTAAGCAACATTTCACGGATGACCGGATTGTAAGCCGACACTTCCCCATTTCTTGACCACCCCGGTCACCAAACCTCAACCCCTATGACTCTGACTATGGGGTTACCTCAAAGCCACTGTTTATGGTGATAACATGAACAATTTGACGGAATTGAAAAATGTGATACACCGACATGTTGTTGTTGAGACCCAGACCGTCCGACCTACCAGAAAGGTGTAAGGTAACTGACACCGACATGTCGGTAACATTCCTCCTGATGTGCTAAAAGCTACTGTTGAGAACGCAGTAATGCGATTTAACTTGCTTTCAGAAAATAGTGGAAGCCACATTGAACATGATTTGTAACACGTTTTAGAAACGATTAAAAACTTTTTGTACTGATGTCTTCATGTCTTATTTGATTTAACAATATTGCATACAGCGCCATTCCCCGCTGACGGTGAGCTTTGAACTTTTTTTTTTTTTTTTTTTTTTATTTTACGGAAAATAAAATCCGATGACCTCCTGCAAACTATTACCAAGTTTGATAACATTCTGTACAATAGTTTTCCTTTTATGGCCATTTCAAAGTGGAACTTTAATTATAAAGACCCTGTATTTTTGAGGGTATATTACGTTAAAGAATTTTAAATTTTGATGTGTGCTAATTTTCAATCACCCTGTTGTATAGGTATAGTACTTAGAAATTTTATGAATATTTTAAAGAAAATATTGTAAACAGTAATTTTGCGCTGTTATAAATATTTTAGAAGTAGTAGCTAAATTCACTATTCAGTAAAGCAGAAAATGGTAAACGTAAAAGTTTAAAACTTGTGTTGGGTGTGCCTTCTGCATCGAAAAATCAAATTTTCGGACAGCCTTCAAATTCGGTGCAGAAGTAGCTGAACACCCGGGACGAAAGACCTCGTCTTTTTTTATTTTTTTAAATTCGAATTGAGATAAAGTTTATGCACTTAAAAATTGAAATGTGGTCGAATTTTCGCCGTTTGTTAATTAAATTTATTGAGCAGACGGTTCGGCTCTTTTGGCAGATGTTTTACGAACGTTTCAGACTTTGAGTGCTATAAATTTCGCGATTTTCTAATTTCGTAGATTTAGCAGATAAATTTACAAATTTTGAAATATAGAAATATTTCAATTTTATAAGTGTCGCTGAAAATTCTAACTTTAATCCGACGTAAACTTTTGAAAATAGAATATAGAATTTTATTTTTACTTTCGGCTCCAAAATTTAATTAATTTATTACAGCAGATGAAAGGAGGAAAGGATAACTTTCTCTTCGAATCAACTGTGAGCTGCAGACTTCAATCGCAGAACATTAAAGTTACGGAAGATAAACAAATCAAAATTCTAACCTAGCAGCAAATGATAATTTTTGTAACTGTTTACAAATATTTTTGCAATGACATCAACTTATACAAAAAGGCGGAGTTAACCTGACCAGAAATACTGTAGAAAATGTACTCGAAAATTCATGATGCTAATTACTTGTTATAATGATAATAAATTACAACAAAAAATAACATTACGCAGACACGAAAGTTATCGCAAATTATGTTAATTTTGAGAAGTTTTGAAGCATTGTAAACTTTCTACTCTATTCAGCTTCGTCTTTCATTTTTTAATTGTTAATTTTATGAATATCCAAGAGAATAATCATTTTAAAAATAACATTGGACGTTGAATCATGCGGTGAATTTAAAGTAGCGGTGGAAAAATAGTGTAGCAGAAAAGAATAAACTATCCACAGAGCATGAAATATTTAATTCATTTTCTCAAAAATCATTTTTAAATCTTGTTGATTATATGCAATTGCTTATCGTAATTAAAGATTTTGTGAGAAACTATTGAAATTTGAGTTTTACTAAATTCGTTTGTTTGTCTAATATGTTCTTAATGGTTTAATTGGCTTAATTGGTTTTAATTTCTTTTCTTGTAAGCGGATTTTTAATGATCAATCACAAAGGGGGAAACGAGGTCATTGAATTTCTTTGTCTAAATGTTTCATAAATATAATAACATATTTCTTACTTAAATTGCAAAAGCCTTCATTTTCAATAAAAAATGTAGTAAAAGCGTAACTAATTTGATATTTGAAATTTGTTTTTCTATTGTGTGTGAAAATTATGATAAAAAAGGATATCTTATACATAATAAAAGACTTTGTGTGTGTGTGTGTGTGCGTTTTTTGTGGCGGAAAATCGAAGCTTCGGACAGCCGCGAAATTCGATGCAAAAAAACTCCGGAGACGAAAGATCTCGTTATTTTTTTAAATTCGAATTTGTTTAATAGTTATGAACATGAGAGTTAGAAAGAAGAAGATAAAACTGCTATGGATGAAACGCTTGAAAATGCCATAATGTTTTGAGAATGATATCTATGTGTCGCTAGTGTTAGTAGCGTAGTTGTTTAAATAAATATTTTAGGCCTTTCGCCATATAAATGCATACAATGCAGGACTATTTATCTTATCCTAGCGCCACCTTAATTATTATCTCAAACGATATTGGCGTTTTATTAACGTGAAGTTTTAACTTCTTACTTTTATCTATATGGTTATGAACTTACAAATAGAAATTCGGCCGAATTTTTCGGCATTTTTTAATCCAATTTATTGAGCAGATGATTCTGCTAGAATGCGAACTATTATTTTCGCAGGTGTTTTGTGAACGTTTTGGACTTTCGGTGTAGACTTTTAGTATATTATAAATTTTGCAATTTTCTGATTTCGTGGATTTTACAGATACATTTTCAAATTTTGAAATACAGAAGAATTTCAATTTTGGGGTGAGTGTAGGCAATGTGGTACACAACGTAATATGGTACACCTCGATATCTGGACAGACAAGTAGCGACATTGATTTGAATTTATATAAATTGCTTCTTTGTAGGTAGAAGGTAGCTATATTGTGTTTTGATTGTCAGTGGAAAATCATTTGTTGAAAAGAAAGTATGTTTGCTTTTCGACGTACTAAAAATAGTTTGGAAGCAATAGCCAATTATTTGAGAGAAGGTAAGATTGAAAATACTTTTTCTTGTATGATTCATCGTTAAATATGTTTGTTTGTGAATGTTCAATACTATTTTGCCATTAATATTTTTATTGGGTGCCAATCTGACTCTTTCTTCGAAACTATTCTAATTAAACTGCATAATATATTATAATTTAATAATATACAGTTAATAATATAATAAAACCAGCACTATATTATATAATATGGAAAATACACGCAAAATGAAACATGTTCCATTTTGCATATCTTCACATTGTGCGCATTTTCTACATTATATAATATAGTGTAGATTTTATCATATTATTTTCTTTATATTAGTAAATTAAAATGTATTATAAAGAAAGCTAGAGCAACGTAAATAAGCATAAATAATACAATAAGGCAGCATACAGCTGTTTCTAGGATACGCTGGATTCCCTTCGTCAGTTAAGTAAAATACACTTTGTGCGAAGGATAAAGAAAACTAGAGTAACGCAAATAAGCACAAATAACACAATGCAGTATACAGCTGTTTCGAGGATACGCTGTATCTCTTTCGTCGTTGACGAAGTCAATAAGAATAGGAGTTTAGGTTGAAATTCAAAGAAGCTAGCACATTGGGGTAGATTGGGGAATATCTAAGTGAACCATTTTACCACGTCACCTTCAAATTACAATTTTGAATATTGAGACGGGCCCCCGATGGATTTTTCGTATACTATCTCTTTTAAATATGGTCAGAGTTGCACAAAAACGTATATGTAGCATAATTACGATGTGACAGGTCTTTTAAGCACATAAAAAGTGGGTCTTGCCATTTAAAATTTCGGAAATTACATAAAAATAAATATGAAGATGGCCTTTTATGCAAATTAGATGTATACACATTTAGAGCCGGTATTATTCCAAGTCTAATGATATTTTTGGTTCGTCTTTACAACACAAAAGGGCGTGAATAACGCACAGTGATCGGATACTTTTTTGACCGATTAACATTAGCACAATGTAATATGAACGCCAACAAAATAGTCATAGAGGCGTTTAAATGAGTCTACATGAAAACATTTCTATCTTTCAATATTGTTGTTATAAGAGTTTATAAATTCATTCAATTATTAGATTTACGTTTCAACATCTCGTAAAAGTGTTGCATAACGACAGGAGCGCCAAATTGTAATTTACTAGAAGTTGATTGAACGTGAATTATTCTATTGATCGTATACGTGTCTTTTAAGCTGTAAAAAAGGAAATTCATACCAGTCATGTGCTTTCTATATCAGCCGAATTTTTAATTATTTGTGTCAAGTATTTTGACAAAAAAATTTGATTTTGCGCACATATCTTTTGGTAAAATATTGCTGATCACTAATACTATGAACAAACATCAATCATACATATGGACTTCTATTTACGGATAGTATTTCTAGTTCTAAAATGCTGGTACTTTCGCAAGCGAGATAATCAGATTTAAAATATTTAATATGATTAAGAACTCTTTCAGTGTTCTGGGTTTATTTATTTATCTGTCCCACTGAGAAATTTTCTGATCACCGAATTCTATTGGCAGCTATAATTCAGATTTTGTCAGCTCATGAATTTTAATGTACCTTTAATGTGTGACACACGTCTCTTAAAACTTCCAAAGAGAGTGAAATGTTCCTTTTATAGGAAGAAGACTTGTCAATTTGTCAATGAAGAATGCAAGAGTGTCATGCATAGTTCAAATCGATTGATAAAAACTCTCGTTTAAAACTCACTAACCTTAAATTTCGTTTCAATCTTGGACATAGTTCAACGTTCAATTTTTTATTAAATTCTTTCTTTTCCCCCTGCACCTCTTATTAATGTGGACTCCGGCTCTTTGTTCAACATATCTGATGGGCTCGTTCTCAGCTCTCATATCACATAGGGAGCTGAAACTCGGAATTCTAGTTCCATCTTGCAGAACATTTTCATTAATTAAATTTTTATATTGCCTTTTTGCACCATTTGTGTACATGATGATTATGTTTCTGTCCTTTCCAAGCATTTACTTCGCGAATGAATGTGCAGTGTTTGCAGATGAAATGCTTTTCTGGTTCTAACGCTTCTACTCATGTATAAAGCCGACGTGGTTGTCGAGTGGTCAAGGCGAGCGTTTCCACAGCAATCGCTCGACCGCCGCGTTGTGGGTTCGAGTCCCACGTAAGGTATGGATGTTTGTGTTGTGGGCGCAGTGTGTTCCGCCCCCCTCTGGTGCGCCTGGGGCAACGTTCTAGGGCGACTAAATGGTTCACGTTCTGGCCGCTGACAAAGGCGAATGATGATGAGTCAAGTGCCTGGCCATTTGATAAAAAAAAATAAAAATAAAAAAAAACCCTCATATATTTATACATAGGTATTATTACGTACATTACGACAAAAAAAAAAGTAAAAACCGAAAAGTAAAAAGAAAAATCGGATGTGTGAGCACATGACTTTCTCTGCAGACTCATATTCACATTCTCTTTATGTCTTCAATAATTCATTAAATTGAGTTTAATTGTACAAAATAACAGCCATAATTATTTCAAATTACACTGAATTTGCACTTTTAATTCAATTTTCTCTGTCATTGGGTGACTGGACTTATTTTCAAAGGTGGCTTAGCGGAAATGCAAAAAAAAGCGAAAATATATCTAGAACGGCTAGTCCTAGACTAATAGGATTGGTCTTGTTCTTTTCATCGTTAAAAATTACGTATAAAACGAGAATATAATTGCCACATTTGGGAATATATATTCTTTCGTTTCATATTTTGACGATTTCTGAGGGCCATATCATAAAAAAGGCAGGGTTTTTCCCCCGAATAATACCAAAATCTAATCAGCACCAGTGTAACCTACGAGTGACTTATCTACAAAATTTTGTAAAATTTGATCTAACAGTTTTTCAGCTAGAGTGAATACAGGCAATTTTTGCGATCCATTTCGCAGAAAAAAGGCAGGTTCTTTTATTCCGAATCGTGCCAAAATCTAATCAGCACCAGAGTAATAGACAAACGACTTACCTGCAAAATTTTATGAAATTTGGTCTATTAGTTTTCGAGTTAGAGTGGATAAATGCATTGTACAGACAGACACACACACACACACAGATGTCAAGGAAAAATATATACATTTCGTATGCCAGAGGTCTTAAACGTGTAGATTTGTCGAAAACAAAAAAATTTATAATGTTTTGAATTGAATATGCCTACACCCCAATTTGGTTTGGTACAATTACGTCTGTGATAAAAATTTATTTTCTATTTTTCTATGGGTTACTGTTGTGCAGGAGAGGACATTGGAAAACTTATCTTTTCTCATAATTTATTTATTTATTTATTTTTTACTTTTTTTATAAACGCAACCGTTGTAAAATTTTTCTTTAACCCTTTAATGTCCTTAGCAGAATATCTGCTACCACAAACAAAATCCAGGGAGAAAATTGAGAATTAATTATCTCCGGAAATAACAGATTTTTCCCGGATTAATCACGGTTTATTTTTAATTTGTAATGGTAGAAATTTTATCGAATTTAATATGATAAGTTTCAATTTCAAATTATACTATGGGAAATTTTGAGTACCACAAGCCTCAAAGTTAACGGTCAAGCAAATGCAACATTTTTTTCAAACATTTTATTTTTTTTCAAAAGTAGAAACTGTTCAGATTTCTCTTTTTTATCAATAGTGAATCGAAACCGACTATAAAAATGCCATTTGTATAGCGTTCCCTCTTAAATGCTTATGTATCCCTTTAAGTTCAAAATTAAGTTTTTGTTCTAGAGCTGCAGAAGAAGGGTCCTAATAGAAAAGCTAGTATGCGCTATCTATTGAGAAAGTTTGCAATGCCTCTAAAAGCGAGTTATTAGAATTTTATCTCAAAAACGAAGCAAGTTAGGCAGACATTTTTCAATTGCAAATTTGTAGAACGTTTTTTATTTAGCACTAGCCGCCTTTAGCGATCGGCCTGTTCGCTACCCTTGAAAAGTCTGACCGTAGCAAACTCGACTCCCCGTAATAATCCCCGTAAAACTTTGATAAATAAAATACACTATAAACGTGCAAATACCCTTAATACGTAATGTTATAAAAAAGAGAAAGATAAGTTTATGTTCTTAAAAGAAAAATAAAGTAAAATAAATTCTGATCTTGATACGGACAAACCGCTCTAAAGAAACTGCTAACGCAACAAAGTGAAAGGTTTGGGTTGAGTTGTAAGAAAAAGTGACGTTTTTAAAAAATTAATAAATGCATTTCAGGCAATTTAAAGTGAAAAGTAATTTATTTCGAAAATAATAATTTATTCCAATAAAATGGATGAATAATTTATTCAAATAAAATGGATGGTTTGTTTTAGTTTAATGACGTACATTCATTATTTGTCAGGCACAAATATCGAATGTTCCATTCGATTTCACTATGCGTATCTGACGCAACCTCGTCAGAACTAAGACTCCTCTATATACGAGCTGACTCATCAAGCATATTGAAGCCTACCATAGCTTGAAGCGCAATCCATTAACATTAGCTCAATTCGTATTTTCACCTAAAGAAGTATAATTGAAATAATTATGGGTGGTTATTCTGCACCGAACTGCTCTAATCATTCAAGAAAGGGTTTTAGGCTATTTCGCTTTCCTAGATACAAAGAAAGAAGAAAACAATGGCTAATAAATAATTGGATACTCGGTACTGGAGCATACTTGTGCGAGCTAAGTTCTACAATATTCTAATTGAAACTTCCTTTTATTATATAAATTATTTGTTTTAAACACTTATTTTATAATTTCTGTAACTGTAGTATGGAACTGTATGGGCTTCAATATGCTTGATAAGTCAGCCTGTAGTAGAGGAGCTCTAGTCAGAACTAAAAAAAAAAACTGAGTTTTTCTTTATTTTACCTTTTAATTATTGGCATTAAATGGCATTTCATTCATGCAGACATTTTATTTATCCAAAAAATAAGGTTCTACCGAGATTTGAACTCGGATCGCTGGATTCAAAGTCCAGAGTGCTAACCATTACACCATCTTCCCATGCCGGGAATCGAACCCGGGCCGCCTGGGTGAAAGCCAGGAATCCTAACCACTAGACCACATGGGAGTCGGAAGGCGAAGACGAAAGGAGAAAATCCAACGAGAAAAAACATATACAGCGGAACGCCACGGAAGGTATTTAAAACGATTTAACGTAGAACGTCTGATACAAGATACGTTACAAAATACTTAGTGATATTTTCTATCTCTAAGGGACCGATTTGTATGAAATATAGAAAATAAGTATAGAGATTAATAAATAAATTTATATAGTTTGCCTTAGCCGTTTCATGCTCTTAAAAGTCGTTGTGACGCGCTTTTCTGTGAAAGACTGTTAGCTACCCAGAAATGAAAACTATAATGACACAAATCAGATTTATCTTTCTATCTATCTGTCTATCTGGAGCACACAAAAATTGGTGATATTTGCGACGGATTTGGCGATGTTTTTAATGACGCCAAATTGATGATAGTGACACACAATAAAAAAAAAAACGAATTAATAAAATTTAAAGTCAAAGCATAAATAGGCCAGAGCTTTCTAAAAATGTAAATTTTAGTAAGCTTTGGCCTATTTATGCCTTTCTGTGAAAGACTGTTAGCTACACAAAAATGAAAACTATAATGACACAGATCAGATTATTTATCTTTCTATCTAGCTGTCTATCCGGAGCACACAAAAATTGGTGATATTTGCGACGGATTTGGCGATGATTTTACTGTCGCCAAATTGATGATAGTGACACACAATAAAAAAAAAAAGAATTAATAAAATTTAAAATCAAAGCATAAATAGGCCAGAGCGGCTGCGTAATGCCACCTCATAGACCTAGAATTCCTTGTCCCGCTTCGTTTCTCGTCATGCCACAATAAACAGGGAAATAATTTCGCAGCTGAATAGTTCGTACCACAGACTAATATACGGAATACACACATATACACAGACTAATATATACACACACTGACACTTAGACTATAATATACACACATAGTATAGTATTCTGTGGTTCGTAAACTGCAAAAAAAAACGGAGTTTTTACAGTAAAAATCACTGTATTTATTTGAAAATATATCTGCCAAAATTTTTACAGGGAAGTTACTGTAAAAAATTTAGCGCCATCTGTCGGTGAAATTGAGCGATCTTCGGAATCGGCACAAGATGACCGCCATTGGATTAGTCTGTAGGATATATAAACAAGGTTGGTCTTTATTTAATTTTATTAATAAGGTATTTATTTGTTTATATTGAATTTTAATTTCCTTAGACATATATTAGCTAGTGTTTGAAAATTACTTTAAAGTACTTTAGCGCTGCTGCTTTTCTAAAAGCAGGTAGAAATTAGTAGGCTTAGTATAATAATTGTATTTTAGGTTTGTTAATGCCTATTTTTAAATGAATTTTAACTGAATTCAATTTCATATGTGTTGCATGGCTATTTTATGAATTATAAGGTTTTATATAAATGTGGTTATGTTTAAAATAAGCATAAAGTATAATACTTTTTATATAATCAAATTAGGTGCTATTGGCCGTATACTACTGTAAAATTTAAATGAGACAATCTCAAACTCCCCCTTCTTTAAATACGCCCTTGCTAATAGTTCTTAATTCACAGATATTAAATGTACACAGATATTGCTTTGCTCAACTGTACAAGGCAGTAAAATATCGTGCTCTGAATGTAAACAAACAGCTTTAGCTTACTTCTTTTCACCTTCTTGGAAGTCCGTGTAGCATACAGCTTATGAAACCTGAATACAAAATAAACTCGTACAAAATAAACTTGTATGTTGTCCCTATAAATCCCTATGCGATTATTTTACCCAGGATTATTTAAAGCATGGAATAATTGAATTCATTGTTTTTCAAAAAGCATCACATCCATGTGCTTTATTAAAACATTTAAATCTTATCTCGAAAAATCTTAATCAGAACTGTGCCATATTATAGCATAAACTTGTGTTCAGTGGCGAAGAGTTATAAAACAATTTGGGGAGACAGAAAACCAAAATTTTAGAACCAAAATTTGCAAATAGAATTTTATGCTATGTACTTTAGCTAGGTTGCAACTAAAATATAGTAAATATCTGTTCATTTTCGTTAAAAGTATGTATGTAAAACATTAACTCATTTGATAATACTGGGCTTATTTTAATTTTTCCCAGTGAAGATGAAGTATCACAAGAATGGTGCGCATGTTATTATATTATAAATGATGGCATTCACATTTAAATAAAAATTGCATATTGAATACCTATTTTCGTAACAGTTTTATAAATTATTATTTTAGATATCCTTAAACTGATACTGGTATACCAGTAGTAGTTCGCAAGGTACAACGTAATGAGAGTGAACAATGTGCTAGATATCTGTGTTAATTAAACATATTATATGGAAGATAATATTAAAAAATCTGATGTGGACAGCACATGACTTTCCTTATATAATGCAATGAATTTACTACTTTTACAGTAAAAAAAGAAGATTATTTTTATAGTAGTTATTTTTAGTCTTTCCAAGATATTGAATTTACGTCAATGAGTCGTCATTTTCCATGTCGTCATCATCAATGAGTCGTCATTGATTTAGCGCCATTTTTATCCATTTGGCGAGTTTTTCGGTAATTTAGCAACATTTTAAAAAGTCGCCAAGTTGGCGACATTCCACCAAATTCGTCGCCAAAATCTCGCCAAGTGTTACGGACGAAGAAATAAGTTATTCTTGCAGCAGATAAATGACTATTGGCGTTCAAATACAAAAGTATTACTCAATGTATCTTTTTTCATGAATGGAACGAGATAGATCCACGAGAATGATGTCACCAAATTTATCGCATGGTATTACATATGAAAAGTGAACATGTTTCTCAGTTGGAAATATTTTTATTTTTATTTTATATGACTTTTTGATAATATTTTTGAAAAATGCGCAATATCCCGAGAACGGTTCATGTTAGAGTTCTAAAATTTATGTCAATCGTTTTCTAATGAAAAATTACATAAGAAATGTCTACTTGCGTAACTTTATTAGCGGTTTTGATTTTTTGACGATTTTTTCAAAATTTCACTCGAAAATTTAGGGGGGTTCTGAACATTCGATTGCGTATGAAACAATAGGCTTCCAGTGTTTACAGATTGTGATTTGTGTACCAAATTTCGCTTGAATCGGTTCATTCGTTCGTCAGTTATCGTCTCCACAGTCTCACTGACACACACACACTCTCACACACACACATACTTTCACACACACACACACAGACATGTCTTCAAAAATGTTTGATTCGTGATCAGGGATACTTGAAACGTGCTTTCCCGTCGAAAACTCGAATTCGAATTTTCGACCCCGTCACAATACTTTCCTTATACATTATGTATATAAGGAAAGTAATAACTATATAATGATGGTATACACTTGCTGTGTGCCACTCTGCAAACGGAACTGCTCTAATACCCAGAAAGCACTACTGTTTTCGTTTCCTAAGAATTCTACATTTCATCAAAAATAGATTAAGCCTATTCTCAGATAGGACTTAATTTTCACAAAATACTCCATGGGCAGTACTATCTTACATTATTTTTACTTAATTTTTCTATTAATTCATGTAGCTAGCAGGTCAAATTATTCTAAAAATAAGATTTTAATTAAAGTTATTTATATTGATAAAGTTGTCATTCTACTGAATGCTATTATATATATTTTTCTTCATCACCAGTATCCTATCGGCTGTAAAAATGCTATGAATATTCATTACTTATTCGTAATTAAACATTCGTTGTGAAATTGACAAGTTATATGTTTTCTGTTGTGCCTACTACTTATGCTCTTATTTGTCAAGTTACTTTATATTATTTATTTTGTTATTACTTTCTTTATATACACAATAAGGTAAGTATTGTGACGGGTCGAAAATTCGAATTCGAGATTTCAACGGGAGAGTACGTTTCAAGCATCCCTGATCGCGAATCGAACATTTTTGAAGTGATGTCTGTGTGTGTGTGTGAAAGTATGTGTGTGTGTGTGTGTGAGAAAGTATGTGTGTGTGTGTGTGAAAGTATGTGTGTGAATGTGTGTGTGTGTGTGTGTGTGTGTGTGTGTGTCAGTGAGTCTGTGGAGACGGTATCTCACGAACGAATGAAGCGATTCGAATGAAATTTGGTACAAAAATCACAATTCGTGAATAATGGTTTTAAAACATAATCGAATGTTCAGAACCCTCCTAAATTTCGAGTGCAATTTTGAAAAAATCATTAAAAAATCAAAACCTTGAATGAAGTTACGCAAATAGACATTTCTTATGTAATTTTTCCTTAGAAAACGATTGACATAAACTTTAGAACGCTAGCATGAACCGTTCTCGAAATATCGCATATTTTTCAAATAAATTTATCAAAACATCCCATAAATTAAAAAAATATATAAACTGTTAAGAAACATGTTCACTTTTCATATGTAATATCATGCGATAAATTTGGTGACTTCATTCTCGTGGATCTAACTCGTTCCATTCACGAGAAAAGATACTTTGAGTATTACTTTTGTATTTGAACGCCAATATTAATTTATCTGCTGTAAGAATAACTTATTTCTCCATCCATTGCGCTTGGCGAGATTTTGGCGACGAATTTGGCGGATTGTCGCCAACTTGCCGACATTTTTAAATGTTCAAATTAACGAAAATCTCGCCAAATGGATAAAAATGACGCTAAATCAATGAAAATGACGACTAATTGAAGAAAATTCAATATCTTGTAAAGAATATGAGTATCTACTAAAAGAATAACATTTTTTTTTACTGTAAAGGTAATAAATTCATTGCATTATATAAGGAACGTCATGTGCTGCCCACATCAGATTTTTTTTTATATTAGTATAGTTTTGGGCAATTTTATGAGTTGATATAAGTAGTTGGGGAAGTTGTGTTCATTGTCAGTGGAGGGAGCAGAGAGAGCAAAATGGCCGCCATCTAGGAATTTGGCAATCGTAGACGGGGGTATTTTGGCAAAATGGAAAATTTTTGTGTTTTCAGTTTTCAGAAACCTTTTTTCCGGGGTGACAACGGTATTGTTTTCGTGTTTTTGTCATAGGTGAAAAATAATAATCTCTGAGCTGCAGAAGCAGGGTCTACTAATAGAAAAGCCAGTATACCCTATCTATTGAGAAAGTTTGCAATAACTCTAGAGGCGAATTAAAGAAGTTAGATTTTCTATCTCAAAAATGAAGCAAGATAGACAAGCATTTTTCAATTGCAAATTCGCAAAACGTTTTTTATTTAGTATGAAATTATGTGCAGTTTGTACATACGATTAAAAATCTGATGTGAGCAGCACATGAACTTCCCTGCAGACTCAAATTCATTTTCTCTTTATTTCATTAATAATTCATTAAATGGAGTATAATTGCACTAAATAACAATCATAATTACCTGAAATTACACTGATGTGACATTTTTAATTCAGCTTTCGTTTGCATTTGGTAACGGAACTGATTCTCAAAACCAGCGAAGCAAGAATGCGAAGAAAATAAAATATCTCGAGAACGGCTAGGTCTAGAATAATGAGGTTGGTCTTATTCTTTTCATTGTCAAACATTACATATAAATCAAGCATTTAATTGATACATTTGAGCATGTGTAGTTTTTTATTTCAGATTTTGACGGTTTTTGCAGGCCATTTCCCAAAAAAGGCAGGTTATTTTTTTTCTCGAATCATACCAAAATCTAATCAATATCTGTGGTCAATTAATTTTTCAGTTAGAGTGGATACATGCAATGTACAGACAGACACTCACACAGACGTCACGCTAAAAATAGTTTTTCGTGTTCTAGAGGTTCCAAAACGTTACACGTTTTGGAACCTCTATCCGTCGAAAACTCCATATGCGATTTTTAACATGATTCAAATACTTTACCTATACATTACCATATATTGCAGGGATAGTAAAAATGAAGTCAGCGATAATTATGCAAATGTTTCATTTACTACTGAAGTACTTCTGAAGGAAATGACGAGAAATACGCATTGAAAAATAATAATCTGTGAGCTGCAGAAGCAGAGTCTATTAATAAAAAAGGTAGTATGCGCTATCCATTGAGAAATTTTGCATCTGTGAGCTGCATAAAATAATAATCTGTGGGCTGCATAAGCAGGGTCTACTAATAAAAAAGCTAGTATGCGCTATCTATTGAGAAATTTTGCATCTGTGAGCTGTATAAAATAATAATCTGTAAGCTGCAGAAGCAAGGTCTACTAATGAGAAAGCTAGTATGCTCTACCTATTGAGAAAGTTTGCATCTGTGAGTTGCATAAAATAATAATCTGTGAGCTGCATAAAATAATAATCTGTGAGCTGCATAAAATAATAATCTGTGAGCTGCAGAAGCAGGGTCTACTAATAAAAAAGACAGTATGCTCTGTCTATTGAGAAATTTTGCTGTGCCTCTAGAGGCTAATTGGAGAAGTTATAATTCCTATCTCAAGAACGAAGCAGGATAGGCACACATTTTTCAATGTATGAAAAGATGTGCAGTTTGTACATACGATTAAAAATGAGGTCAACGATAATTATGCAAATGCTTCGTTTACTCCTGAAGTATTTCTGGAAGAAATGACGAGAAATACGCTTGGAAAAATAATAATCTGTATGTGTAATAAGGTAATTTTAATTTATTTAAAACTATTATTTTTGCAGTAAACAATAAATGTTGTATAAAAATTGCAGACAAATGATGCAGTGCAAAAGTTATCCTTATACTCTGTATACTGAACTTTTTTTCCCACACTAAATAGATGACTCTCTACAACTATGCAATTGAAAAATTTTGTTTATCTTTTCGAGATAGACATTCTAATTTATTCAATTCGCAGCTAGATACGCTGTAAAATTTCTCAATCCGTAGCGAATAGTCGCTTTCTTATTAATAGTATGAGAAAATAAAGATTTTTTTTTTTTCTGAAATATCGAAATTCCAAAGAAACTAACGAAAAAAACCTGATCTTGATGTAGATTATTTTTCCGCGCTATGTTGCGATAATATTCATATTTTCCTAGTTCATGAATTTTAATAACTGTCTGATATCTGACACGTGTCTTTAAACTTCCGAAAGCGTAAAATGTTGTTTTTGTTAGAAGTTTGCCTCATTTTCAAAAAGCGGAAGATGTACAGAAAGATCGATTTATCGATCGAGAGTGAGAGTGTAGTGCTCCCTGCTTTCTTACACTTTTCTCTAGATATTTTGCTTCAGTTTACGAGAATATGCTTTGGAGATGTAAAATATTAATATTATGTATAAATAATTTGCCAATATAAGCAATTAGGACTTTCTTTCAATGCAGATGGTGTTCTCATTTCTAAATAAAGATTCTTTTTTTTTCATTTTACTTATTTGGGTTACTTTTGTAATGATTCGCGTATGCATATTATACTAAGAAACTTAAACATATGTAAGGAAGCTACTTCAGTTAAAATTTTTTATAAAAGCGCAGCGGCCATGTGCGTTTTTTTTACTTTCCCTGCAATACATGGTAATGTATAGGGAAAGTATTGGAATCATGCCGAAAATCACAACTCGAGTTTTCGACGGATCTATACGTTTCGAGACCTCTAGAATACAAAAAAACTATTTTTAGCGTGACGTCTGTGTGTCTGTCTGTCTGTCTGTCTGTCTGTGTAGATTTTGTATCCACTCTAACTAAAAAACTAATGGACCGAATTTCACAAAATTTGGTAGGTAAGTTACTTGTGAGCGAGTCTGGTGCTGATTAGTTTTGGGTACGATTCGGAATAAAAGAACCCGCCTTTTTTTGCGAAATGGCCCGCAAAAGCTTGTATCCACTCTAACTGAAAAACTGATGGACCGAATTTCACAAAATTCAGTAGATGAGTCACTTGTGGGTTACTGTGGTGCTGATTAGATTTTGGTATGATTCGAAAAAAAATGACCTGCCTTTTTTTGCAAAATGGCCCGCAAAAATCGTCCAAATCTAAACTAAAGAACTGGGTATACTCAAATATATCCATTAAATGCTGATTTAATACGTAATTTTTAACGACGAAAAGAATAAGACCAACCCCATTACACTAGGACTAGCCGTTCTCGAGATATTTTAGTTTTTCGTACTTTCCCTACGCCACCTTTGAAAATAAGCCCGGTTACGAACGAAATTGAATTAAAAGTGAAATAAATTTAGTTAAAATAAAGAGAACGTTAATATAAGTCTGCAGGGAAAGTCATGTGCTGCCCACATGAGATTTTTTATTTTCCCTGCAGTGAATGGTAATGTATAGGGAAAGTATTGAAATCATACCGAAAATCGCAACTCGAGTTTTTGACGGATCTACACGTTTCGAGACCTCTAGAATACAAAAAAAAATATTTTTAGCATGACGTCTGTGTGTGTATGTCTGTCTGTCTGTCTGTCTGTAGAATGTATGTGTCCACTCTAACTAAAAAACTAATGGGCCGAATTTCATAAAATTGGGTATGTAAGTCACTTAGGTGAAACCCTGGTGCTGATTAGTTTTCGGTAGGATTCGTAAAAACAGAACCCTCCTTTTTTTGCGAAATGGCTCGTAGAAATTTCATGTATCCACCCTAGCTAAAATACTAATTGACCAAATTTCACAAAATTTGGTATATAAGTTACTTGTGGGACCCTCTGGTGTTGATTAGATTTTGGTACGATTTAAAAAAAAACAACCTGCCCTTTTTACGAAATGACCCGCAAAAATCCCAAAATCTAAGGGGAAAAAAAAAGACTACGTATGCTGAAATGTATCAATTAAATTAATTCTTGTTTTACACGCAATTTTTGACGAGGAAAAGAATAAAACACACTCCATTATATTTTAGGACTAACCGTTCTTAAGATATTTGAGATTTCTTGCATTTTTGTTACGCCGCTTTCGGAGAAATGTCCAATTGCCAAATAAAAACAAAAATTGAATCAAAAATGCAAATTTAGTGTTATTTGGTGCAATTAAACTCGATCTAATGAATTATTAAAGAAATAAAGTAAATATGAATTTGAGTCTGCAGGGAAGGTCATGTGCTGCCTACACCAGAACTTTTTTTTTTTGTGTGTGTGTGTGTGTGTTAGTAGTTGTATTGTTGGAGCGTTCTTTAGTTTTCGGGAATTGATATTCTCAGTGAGTTCGCGTGTAATTTTAATTAGGGGTCTGCATTTTAAATTCCGGGCAACAGGTACATTCTCTAATTATGAGATTCAAATGATTATCCTCCTATTACGCATTATATATTTAAATCTATTACAAATGACATGAGAATATTTTCTAAATCATCTTTTGAAATTAAGTTTCAAATAACTCACTTCTTTATTCAATGGTACTTTGAAAAGCTTTTAAGGTAAAGCCCCTAGAGATCCCTATGCAATAGCTCATATTCAATTTTGGTTCATTATAAAGGAGACAAATTGATTCAGTACATATTTAACTATTTGAATATGATAAACAGGAGCGAAAGAAAGTGATGCATATTTGAAAATGCCACGTTTGTGAAATACAGTTTATTTTGAAATAAGAAATGGAATTTGAGAATAAATATAAGGTTAGTTGGAGTGAGATACCGTAGTTAAGAAAAATTATAGAAATATGAACAAACCAATAGTCACAATGCTTCGGAAATTGTGCAAGATGATATGAAAGCTTGCACCTAGCGGTGCTAAAATTTGTCAAAAATGTTGTAATTTTCTGTATTTAAATTTGAAAAACTGGCATTTTACCCTTATACATGAGTAAGGTGCCACCTGTATTGGGGTAAAATGCAAGTAATATATGAGGGATATGTAGCACACTATATATGAAGTGTAATACAAAGCAGTGATTTATTATTATTATTATTATTATTTTCTATTTTATTATTAACAGTTGAAAAACACGATTTCATTGGATAGTTTTTATCGGAATTATAAGTAAATTAATTTTAATATTAGCTTCAACTGGTCAACAATCCTGTTATAACAATTTTTAACAAGTTATTTATGTAAAATATTGTTTGTCGCGCATTACACTTAAAACAGTATTGTCTACTATTTACACATTTTTTGTGAAACAATTTATTGCAAGTAAGAAATACATAGTATCCAGTCACATTTAGAATCTCGCATGTCATAAAGTCATATCTGTCAGAAATAGTAGTAATATTGTTTTGGACACATTTAACGAAAATTGTAGTATTCATTATTTTTTTAAGCTGACACTTAATATAAGAATACAAATATTGTCAGTTGTAAAGAACCTTGCTGTGTCATCCGGGAATGAACCACTGATCTTTGTATTGGCCAGCCGACGCTCTACCGTTGAGCTACCGGAACGGAATTGCAAGTTCTTATCGTCGATGTGGACTCTGTACTGTATTCGTGTAAATAAAATAGTCTGTACCACTAATGCTGTTTTATCCTAGGTATCATCTTTCACTAATGGCGAGAAGAAGATACCCCCTTCTGATTTGTCATGCACTGACTTCATAGAAGAAATTGCTATTCTAGTCTTGAGACAGTCATTTCATGACATTTCAAAAAATATGCTATTTAAATACATCTTCAATGAAAATAAATTATGAAATATTTTAACGAGAATACAATATTATAAAAAGCCTGTTTATCGCTTGGTTCGAACATATCTTAGAATATAAAATCTGATAATTTTGCACTCGACATTCTATGCGAGAGAAATATCATGCTAACGACTAGAAAGTACCTCCATTTATTCATCAATGTACAAAATATTAACAAGGTGGCATCTTAGAACATCCCGTCTATCGTATATGATTCATTTACATTGTAGCAGCATTAAGAATTTATTTGTACCCTGACTGAAGGAAAACTGCCACATGTGGCTCGACAGCCCAGTGGTTAGTTCGAGGGGATTGCATTCGGATGACCCGAGTTTGATTCCCGCCTCTGCCCAAACTGTCGCCGTGTTAACGCGGAGTACGATCACGTTAAACATGTGGGTCCATAAGTTCTTCCGAGAGGTTGGTGGTAAAGGAAGGAGGGGATACGGTCCCCCACTGGGTTCCGGTCTAAATTGGGTGGCACTTTCTGGCTGTCCAAACATATATCTTACACTTTCGGGTAGGTTAGACGGACTGGGTCGAACAAATAAGCAAATACATGTGATACAAGGGTGGGGAAGCCCAGTGGTTAAGTCACGAGGATTGCACTCGGATGACTCAAGTTCGATTCTTGGCTCTGCGCAAACTGTCCCCGTGTTCACGCGGAGTGCGGGCATGTTAAATACGTGGGTTCGTAAGTCCTTTCGAGAGGTTGGTAGCAGGGAAAGGAGGGTACGGTCACTGTGGATGCCGCCTCTACTGGATTCCGGTCTAAATTGGGTGGAACTGTTCCGATTGTCCAAACCTTACACCTTCTGATAGGTCGGGCGGTTTGGATTGAGAGAACAAAAGAGCGACCGGACACGTGATATAGTTTTTTACCCAATGCCTATATGACTCCATCTTGTTCTAGTTTTATATAATGTATCCACACATAAAACTTCATAGCTGTACAAACAGGGTTTCCAATTTAGCCATTTTAAGGCTATATCCAGTCATTTTTTGGAACACTAAGTACCTCAAAATGGCTGAAGTAGTTTCATCTGCATATAATGGGCATATATGATCCACTTTTTTCTACAATTCTAGCCAGAAGGTTCAGTTAAGTATTGGCAACCCTGTGTACAAATGTTCCTTCTTAAATTCTCATGCTCACATTTCACAGACATACATATGTATTTCCAAAAATGTTCAAGTCTTAAATCTTAAGTGTTTGTCTGACGAAATCACCATGGTATGTGGAAGTACAAATACTGTAACAACAGGAATCCTTATTACAATCGATATTAGTAAAAAATATTATACTAAACTCATTTGTAGTCATTTACGGGAAAAGATTTTATAAAATTTAACGTTTTTTATTAAAGTATATATTAAAACATTAGATTATTTTTTATCAATCAGTTCTGGAAACAAGGATTATTTTCAGATATAGAAAGACAATCACAAATGCTGTTTAAAATAGTCTTTATGTTCTATGTACATCTGTGGACAATTCCACATCTTATGTTTAGTCACATAATAAACATGTATAAACTAAAATGAGTTCTATAACAGTGGATCCCTCCTATGGATCTGCAGTAGTTATTGCATGCAGTCTGCTAAAAATCGTGTAATTATTCTTTTAAATACATTTTCTGATGATGAGCATACGCATACAGAAAAAAATTCTTAGCAAAATGATTGAAGTACATTATTAAGGAAAGACAGTCGTCAGTTCCAATTTGAGACTACTTGGTAGTAGCTACTTCATTTGAAAAATTCAGATGTGTAGGCTGAGGCTCATAATAACAGCATTATTTTGGGCGTGACTTGCAAAAAAAGTATTTTGCTTGAAATTTTTGCTAGTCCTAAAAGGTTGAGAAACTCTAATCTATATCAATGGAATAGTTTTATTCACTTTAAGAAAATTCCCCATGACTTCTTCATGAAAGAGAGGATTTTTTTTAAGCTCTTTTAAGTATTTCGACTCAACGCAGAGAACACTAACATCACCGGAAGTGACAACATCTTCTGACGTGTAACACCAGTCTGTAATCTTTGTAATTTTGGATACACCTTCCTCACGCGAGCTTCCCTTCAGTGGCAATGTCATTATCAGTTCTGTTAGCTTGTAGAGATCTGTGAAGATATTTTTAAGATTGTTTTCCACGAAAACATCGAACAAGGCACTTATAGATGTGTAGGGAATTTCTGAAGCATTTTTCCTTAAAATTTCCAACTCTGCCCTTATAGCGTCGTTCAGAAAAAAAGGTCCGTGCACATTACAAAGCTTCACTCTGTAGTAATTTCTTTCATTGATATTGAGTTCGGGCTTGAGCAGGTTAATAAAGTCTAATGAATGGATATTATCAAACCTTACTTCTTCTTCATAAATTATGTGGTTCATAAGGGATTTAAACTGTTCATGGCACTCACCGTGTTTCGATTCTACATCAATGCATTTAGGAGTTGCTTCATAGTCTTTAAGAGTATAAGCCCATATTTTTGGGAAACCATTTACCTTTTCTCCGATAAGAGTGTTCCTGATTCTATGCGAAAATTCTCGTTCAGTTGTTTCGTTTCTTAATGTACTGCTGAAGTGAGCAAGAATGTCGAACAATCTGCAAAATACATTCAAGAGAAACACCGTTTCGAAATCTTTCAGGAATTTTCGAAATGCAAAGGCTTTTGTAATGTCCTCGGTTCCCCATCTTGTAGAGTTGTTCAAGATGGAATCGAACACTCGGATGAAGTACTTTCTTTGATTAATGAACCATTTATTTAAAGTAACAACATTATCATGTGAGAAGTGTTCTAAAGCATCCCATCGTTTGTGGTATTTATGAAAAAAAGCGCCAATTGCATCCAAATTCTTGAAAAAATGGTAAAATTTTTTTAAACGTGACAAACTCTTCTTCAGAACGTTCTCCAGTGGATGATCATACCACGGGGCAAAAAATGTATATGGATAATTTACTTTCAACTTTTTGACTAAGTCCTGTAATTCAGATGTTATCAGTATTCCTCCATCAATAGAATATGCTAAAAATCTGTCTGAAATGTCAAATTGAATGAGGGGTTTTATAAAGTTGGCATATGCTAAAAGTGCCTTTCTGGAGGATGACCAATCAGAAAATCCCACAAATCTCTCGCACACTTTGCCATTTTTAAGGTAACGTAAAACTGTGGAAACTAACGATTTTTCAAAGTCACCAAAATGCCCGCTTATAATTACAGATACGTAGGTGGACATTTTTGTTTCTTTTTTAATTGACGTCCTCATAACTTCTGTGATAGCATCTACGATATCGTTGAGTATATTAGGCGATTTTTCAATCAGTGCAATTGCTAAGTCTATTAAATCAGTGTTTAGAGCATCGTAGTCGCGCAGCAGTCGCAGCATTTTCATACAGTCCTGAAGTTGTAATTGACCACTGTCATTTCCTTTGCGAGGGGGCTGTCTTTTAAAAACACAAATGCACACAGCATCTATCAATCGTTTCAAAACGTTCCTATGCTTTATGACAAGTTTGGAACGTTGTTGAACTGTGAAATTCTGGGCAAAATTGGGAGAACGCGCAGAACGTCCATATTTATTGGAAAAAATATGTAAATCTAAGGTGGCTTGAATATGTCCAGACGTCATCTGGTGTAAATAAATTACGTTTTTGCAAAATGTGCGGTTCAGCACTCCAGATTTATTCCACAATCCTATTGTCCCATTAAACAGAAGACAGGGCCAACAGAAGAAGCTATCACGTTTTGAATCACCAGTTAGCCATGGAACTTGATCATACAATGCCAAATTAAATTCTGGGTTGCCAAGTGTCACTGTATATACTTGGCCGTCACTGTTCCGCACCGCTAAACGTCTTAAATTGGCATCGCAATAGTTCTTTTCTATTCGTTGAATTCCGCTTTCCGTTATAGATAATTTTGGGCGAGGCTTTCCCGCCAGTATTATGCGTATCTGTTCTTCCAATTCTCGATACGAGAACGGCACCTTGATAAGATCGGTTACTGTGATTGCCATTTTGAATACTGAAGTTTAAAACACACTACTCACACAAAACCCAATTCATGTCTTCACACAGCAAATTCATTTTCGAAAGACCAAAATAAGAGAATTAATTCGTTAAGAAACATTTTCTACGCATTGCAGCACGTCTCTCATTCTCGGAAAATCAGACATGGAAATACGTTGAACAACAAAGAATGCTTTGAACTTACGAATATCCGCAGGGAAAGTAGGGTTATAATAAACTGACGTCACGCGAATCGATTCCCTTCTTAGCATGGCCGTGACGCTCTCATACCCTCGTAGATTTCGCTCACGCGAAGAAACGAAAGGAAGGCTACCAGGTTTCTCTGTTATCGCCACATTGGCTCAGTATTCAAGGTCTTATGCTTCCCGGAAGCAAGTAAGTGCTCTACCGTCGATATTCAGCCAGCCGTGAAATAGTGGCTGGAGTGTACGAAGGAGAAAAATATTGATCGCGGTGTGAGATATTTTTGGTAAACAATAAATTAAAAGGTCTTTTTTTTTGGGAGGGGGGGGGGGTTATAACCCCAAAGAGGACCAGATTACTCATTAAGACAAGTTCTCAAATGATTTCAAAATGATGTTGATATATAAACAATTTTGTATGTTAGAAAACTGTCTAAATATTCTCACGGTTTTGCTTATTGAAAGTGTGCTATTGAAATAAATTATTTAAAAAAAATAATGTATGAATTTATTAGAAAGAACCACATAATTTTTTCTAGATATAATCAATTGATTTTTTTTTAATCGAGGTTATTTTTAACACTTTCCAACATAGCTGAAAAGTGTTTATGACTTTGATCGTTCTGTTTATGGAGTTAGCGAATCTGGCGCTAAACCAAAAACTCAACGCTGCACACACAGCCCATCATGTCAGGCTCTCAGAACGACACGGAACACTTACACTTTTTCCAACATGGCGGTGCTCTTTAAGACGCCGTAGCACATATATGCCAAATATTAATATACATTTAATATACACTCCTGGAGATCCCAAGATGAGACTTAGCAAATTTTGATTGCTAACAGGCCACGACTATTTGCAAGCATATCAAAATAAAATTGGAAAAAAAGACAGTGTAAATCAATAAATTCTTGCTCGTTCTGTGATTACAATGCAGTTATGGAGGCCAACTATCTGAAAAAAAAAAATGTCAAAAATTATTTGCTATTAGTAAGACCACCTTTCTCGCCAAATGGCCTGCAAACTTGTGTCTCTGCAAATTTGATTTTATTCTGTTGCTAAGCAACATGATATAATTTTGATGAAATACATTTTTCAAAAATAATAGTATGCATAATGCGATTTCTATGGATGGTTTAATTTGAAGCTTTTTATCAGTTTATCGACAACCCCTGTTCCTAGAAACTTGAAACATGGAAGGGTTTATCAGCGGTGAAATATTTAATGACTATTATATGTATACGCGGTGAATAGTTAATGACTATTATATGTATACGCGGTGAATAGTTAACAACAGTCCGCAAGTAAACAAATAAATAAATTAATTAATTAATAGACTTTAAACGTTATATACTATATAAATATTCTGTTACGTGCAAAATTCCTGTTCCTCAATATTTCATTTGTTAACTTTTGATTTGGAAAATAAAAGACTTTAGAAACTGCGAATTTGTATATGGAATAGGCAATTAAACAAATAAATAAATAAATAGACTTTGAACTTTATATACTATATAGATATTTTGTTACGCTCTAAATTCCTGTTTCTCCATATTTTATTTAACGTTTGATTTGGAAAATAAAACTCCTCAAAAACTGCGGATTTGTATATGGAATAGACAATTAAATAAACAAATAAATAAATTAATAGACTTTCAACTTTATACTATATAGATATTCCGTTACACTCTAAATTCCTGTCCCTCAATATTTCACTTATTAACGTTTGGTTTGGAAAATTAAATACCTCAAAAACTGCGAATTTGTATATAGAACAGGCAATTAAACGAATAAATAAATAAATAGACTTTCAACTTTATATACCATATAGATATTCTGTTATGCGCTAAATTTATGTTCCTCAATATTTCATTTGGAAAATAAAACCCGTCAAAAACTGCGAATTTGTATATGGAGCAGGCAATTAAACAAACAAATAAATAAATAGACTTTCAACTTTATACACTATATAGATATTCTGTTAATCGCTGAATTCGTGTTCCTCAATAGTTCATTTCTTGATGTCTGGTTATAATTCTCATTATATTTCCCGATCATTATATTTCTCTTACGCATAATTTAGCATCCTAATCTTACAGCTATTTATAATATACAAAATGAAAGGAAATGCAAGTCATAAGTTCTACAATTCATAGCTAAATGTCAGATATTATTATCCGAAAAATGATTTTTCCCGTAGGACTTCATTTGTTAACGTTTGAAATAATTACATTACTCTTACCCATTACTCTTTTAAATGCATTGCAAATGGCAATAAAATGGAATTTAAACTTTCTTCTGAACTGATTATTTTAAATTAACCTCTTTGTTTATTCAATTGTTCTTTTGAGAACCTCTTTAAGTTAAATTGCTTGGAGTTATTCATTTTATTCGTTCATATTCAATTTCAACTCAGTACTGGGAAGAAGCAAATTATGTTGGTAAACATAAGAGTATTTGAAATTGAGCAGCACAAAGGATAAATAAGTATATTTATATATGCTTGGCACGCCAAAGAGTTTATTTGAAATGTGAAATCTGAAGTTTGTAATTGATTATATTTAAAGAAAAATCTCATGCGTTCAATTTTCTTTATTGATGAACAATTTTCGTTTAATTGGATAGAAAGGTGATATTTCTTTTTTATGTATGAATTAATCACATTGAAAATCAGTAGACTTATTGTTGTTATCGGTTAAAATAAATATACCAAATTTCATTAATCATTTTTGCTTTCTAATACGTAGTATTGAGAAAGTATTGTTTTCAAGAAAATTTTCGATTTCGAGATTTTTATGCCAATATAAGTTTCAAGACCTCCTGAACACGTTTTGACTATTTTTGGAGTGATGTCCGCCAGTTTGTGGTCGGTTTCTTGTATACACGATAATAGCCACAAATATTAATGTATTTTCCTTAAACTTTATATACGGTTTTGTTATAAAAAAAATCTAGAACTAGATAGAATTGTTTTTAAATTCGAGTGAACTATATATTTATAATTTTATAACATTTTTATAATTATAATTTTTTTAACATAGCAGCATAGGACAAAATTTGCCATAATCATACATAAAATGGTTTATTTATGGCTCAATGATCACAAGGTTTAATAGTTTCAATCATTGCTGTGAAAAATAAATAGCCGCGATACAATTGTCTTTGTTCGTGACGTTATTGCAAGCCCCCCCCCCTCCCCCAGGGGTACATTATCAAGTATGGTATCAATCGAAATATTTTTTTCAAACCCTTTAAAGAAAATGATAACACGCTGTATTTGTAATAATTTGAATCTGCGATACCGATTTTCTAAATATTTTCTTGTAAAATTTAAAAAAAAAAAGCAGCAATTTAATTCTGTTATGAAAAAGTCGAATTGAATTCCACTCTAGTTAATTTTTCTTTCTAAAGATCACTCTCAAACGGGAAGACAAATTTCTTATAAATCAAGAACGGCACGAGGATGCTTTAAATGTGCTTACAAATCTATTTATTTGATAATAATATTCCTATTTAGTTGTTATGATTTTTTTCCTTTAAGATAACAACGCTCGCATGTTAATATTACATAATGTAAAATGTGTCAGTCTTTCTGCTTATAGTGTTGTATGTGTTTTCTGTACATCGGAAAATCAAAGCTTCGGACAGCCAGGAAATTCGGTCCAGGAATAGCTGAACTCCCAAGACGACAGACCTCGAGTTTTTACTTTTTTTTATATTTTATTCAAATTTGTTTTTTAGTTATTTTATGTTGAAACACAATTTTGAGTGATTTTCACACAAATCGATTCTTTCCTTCCCGGCCGTCCAACTGGTTACTCTAAGTCCTCTGGACGAGTCGGACGGTCTGGGTCTTCAACAAATCGATTCTTTAGCGAAAATATTGCTACAGAGTTTCTATCTGAACACCATTGAAAAGATCTTAGAACGTCATCTCCAACGATATTTAACCCGAATCCGTATGATATTTACTTCTTATTTATTTGTTTATTTACTTTTAAATACATCGAAATATGCTTGTTTTGAGTAATCTAATATTTATTTCGTCAGCGCAATTCTATCCTTTGGTATAAATATGTATGTATGATACAGAAATTTTAAGCTTCTTCCAATAACGCTCCCTTTTCCTTCATAATTCCAAATTCCTATTTCATATCCAGCACGTATTGAAACTATATTAAATTCTATCCCACGCCACTAATTTTAACAAAATCTGCCACGTCACTAATATTAACAAAGTTTGCCTCTTTTCCCCGACCATACCACATATGGTCACTAACCTTAACCTCTGCGTAAACTTTCTCATATGAAACTGCTTCCCCATCACATTTTTAAAGCATAAAGTACGCGGAGGCAGCACATGTGTCTTATGTCGTCATATCCCCCCCCCCCCCCCTACGATGTAACTGTACATTGTGTGAACCAACGTAGACTGCATTGAGATGTCTTGAGAACTAACTGGTCGCTTATGAGGAGCGCGGCCTTATGTAACTAATCATGATTTTCGAGTGTCTTATAATAAGCTAGATTTTTGGTAACCTGAAAAGTCTCTTCACTGGACTATTATAGTTGTCATTACATGTATATCTTCGGAAAATAAATTATTTTAATTATTCTACATTTTTATTTTCTATGAATTATTAAACAGAAGCATAAAACTTGACACTGTCTATTTCCGAACAGATTGGAACTTTTCTGTGCTTTCGTTAGCTATGCTTCATGACATCACAATCTGGGCGTTTCTGATCTGTTGCTATGGGGTGCTGTGACGTATTTATAGAGTCAGAATTCCTGTGTTTTTGTAGCAGATTACTTAGTTTCTGGTAGATAAATTTCGATGAGTGTGCGTACTTGGAAAATTGATGTATTTTGTGGTCTGTTTTCATGATGTGAGGTTTTTGAAAACAATGTATTATTACGATTTTCGAAAATCTCCCCCCCCCCCCCCCCCCAATTTAGACATTTCACGAATTTGTTCATATCTCAGCTTCTAATTATGCTAGAGCTTAGTTTTAAAGACTATATTTTTTAGCTTTAGTTAACGCGGGCCGTGTATCCTGATTGCATTTGCTCCATGCGCTTATTTAGGACATATTATGAGTAGCATGTTATTTATTTTTGTTCTAAGCATCTGTATCGTAGAATACTCTATGCTTCGGTATAATTTTAATTAGAAGTTTACATATTAAATCCCTGGCAATGCCATGTACATTTTTTAGTAATCCTTATGTTGTGTTATTTGCTTTTTAAATAAGACATTACACATAAAAACTTTTAAATTACTCCACATATAACTTATGTTTACCAAATGTAATAATCGTACCAATTTTTGTTTGATTAATTCATTCTATACTAGAGTTATCATACTCACAAAATCACAGACAGATAACAGTAAAAAATGGTTGATTCATATTCGAGGATGCTTAAAACGTTTAAGTCTATCCAGATCCGATAACGGGAAGGTAATTAATTAATTAATTAATTTGACAATTTAAATAAATAAGTTTGTCATATTGATGAAGCTATTATATGTTGACAAACATTTGAATCACAACTGCACAATGAAATTTTATCTTAGAGCTTATATTCCTTTGAAATGCAAGATCTTGTGTAGAATATTCAGAATATAAAACAATAGTGGTCTAAAATATGTTAAACATATTTCTGATATATGTAACTTTCTTCTGAAGATTTCATTTGTTAACGTTTGAAATCATTTTCCTTGCGCAAGAATCCTTATAATCCATTACAAATGACAATAAAATGCATGTTAAACCTTTTCTTGAACTCGGCTTTTGAATTATTTTTTATTTTTTTTTTATTCAATAGGGTTTTGAAAAGCTATTTCGGTGAAGTTCTTCGAATTTATTTATATGCAAAGACTTATATTGGTTCACTACCGAGGTAAAGAATTAAAAATTTTAAAGTGTAAAACATGGACAAAAGAAAGTGAGGTATATTCAAATATGATCCATGTATAAAAGACAGTTATAATTGTGAAATATTAAAAGGAATTAAAATATGAGTATGCAATAAAGAAATCTTGAGCAATGTATATAAGCACAAATAACTCAGAAATTTAGCATACAGCTGTTTCGAGGATACGCAGGATCCTCTTCGTCAGTGCAAGAGAACCAACAAACCAAAGTCCAAAAGATAAATGGGCGCAAATAAAAAAAATCTGATGTGGGCAGCACATGACTTTCCTTATATAATGCAATGAATATACTACTTTTACAGTAAAAAAATCTGATGTGGGCAACACATGACTTTCCTTATATAATGTAATGAATTTACTACTTTTACAGTAAAAAAATAGGTTTTTCTTATAGTAGATACTAATATTCTTTCCAAGATATTGAATTTTCGACAATTAGTTGTCATTTTCATTGATTTAGCGTCATTTTTATCCATTTGACGAGATTTACGTTAATTTGGCAACATTTCAAAAAGTCGCCAAGTTGGCGACATTTCGCCAAATTCGTCGCCAAAATCTCGCCAAGAGTTATGCACTAAGAAAAAAGTTATTCTTACAGCAGATAAATGACTATTGGCGTTCAAATACAAAAGTATTATTCAAAGTATATTTTTTCATGAATGGAACGAGCTAGATCCACGAGAATGATGTCACTCAATTTACCGCATGGTATTACATATGAAAAGTGAACATGTTTCTCAATAGGAATTTTTTTTATGTGACTTTTTCATAATTTTTTTGAAAAATGTACAATATCTCGAGAACGGTTCATGTTAGCCTTCTAAAATTTATGCCAATCGTTTTCTAATGAAAAATTACATAAGAAATGTCTATTTGCGTAACTTTATTAGCGGTTTTGATTTTTTGACGATTTTTTCAAAATTTCATTCGAAAATTTAGGGAGGTTCTGAACATTCGATTACGTATAAAAACAATAGGCTTCCAGTGTTTACGGATTGTGATTTTTGTACCAAATTTGGTTCGAATCGGTCCATTCGTTCGTCTGTTATCGTCTCCACAGACTCACTGACACACACACATACACACATACTTTCACACACACACACACAGACATCACTCCAAAAATGTTTGATTCGTGATCAGGGATGCTTGAAACGTGCTCTCCCGTCGAAAACTCGAATTCGAATTTTCGACCCCGTCACAATACTTTCCTTATACATTATGTATATAAGGAAAGTAAAAATGGAGAGGGTTATATACCTAAAACCTGTATTAAGAGAGCCAATCAAAAAGCAGAATGGAAAATAGTTCAACCAATCCGAAGCGAGAAGTAATGCAGAAGATTGGCATGTGCCGATAACTCATAGTATATTTTCTATTAGCAAACCCGACTGTAGAACACTTCAATCTATAGAACACTTCAAGCTATAGAACACTTTAATCTATAGAACACTTCAGCTATAGAACATTTCATTCGAAAGTTAAAGGGATGCATACGAGGGGAGCCCTTTATATGATTCATTCTTCTATCATATTTGAGAATGTTTAAATTTATTTTGCTCTCATCTATTATTCATTTTTAATCATTTACTGAAGAAATGGCATTTATTTCAAATCTTCTCTTTGAATTGCGGATTTTCAATTATGTAATTTGTTTATTCGATGATAAATTGGAAATCTCTCCAAATCTTTTGATATCTTCCACTCCCGTTTGTTTGTGTTTATTTCTATTTTCTCTTCATGTAGAACAAATTGATGTAGAGAATATTTAATGTTGAGTAGGAGAAAGAGAACGTAAATCACGTAAATATAATTACGCTTCAAATGTCAGAGATTATTTATTACTAAATTTTTCTTGGATGTTATACATAGATACCAGTGGTGCGAAGATATTCTAGAGTCGATCAAAAATATAGAAGGCCAGATAATTGTTTCAGCCTTTATTTGGATATAGCGTCTTCTTGCCAGCCGAAGATTGGTGTTCGGCTTTCCGCTGAAACTTGATTGAATTATAACGGTACATGGCCGCCTATACAAATTGTGGGCCACTGTATCCGTGTTATATAACTGTATATAAAAATTGTATATAAAAATTGTGTAGTAAAAATCCACTGTATATAAAAATTGTGTAGTAAAGACTGGATTATTTGTATTTGGCTATATATTTAAAATATGGATTTGGTTTCATATTAGTTGAACTTAAAATTTTTTCTTAGTACGGAATATCAAAGAAAACCATCTGGTTTGAAAAGCTAATTTGCTCAAGCCCGCCATTGGTGAAATATTTTTGCGTACCTTCAAGTCTTCTTTCAACCACCCCAAGGGTACAGAGCCTCCCATAGAAATTGTGAACCCCGCTACAAACATTTATGACGGGTCTCCATATTTGATTTTTTTTTTTTTTTTGTACATTTCTCATGTCTTCTTCAACCTTATAACGAAAATATTGACGGTCCGGGTCCCTCCACTCTAGTGGTATCCGTCTCCCCCTTATAGGCAGTGTTTTCTTCAAGCATACATCCGAGGGAGGGGGGGGGGCGACGTACCCCCCGGAGACAATTATTCGTCCCAGCCCTCCTTATACATTTTATGTTAACCTAGTTTCTATTTATGTGGCAGCATTTAAATATATTTATATAGGGCAAATAGAAAACTCCACCCCCTTTAAAGTTTCATTCGCCCACCCCATCCCACCCCCGACCTAAAAGTCCTGAAAGAAACACTGCGCATGTTCCAGATTGGAAAACACTGGTTTATATTTTTAGCTGGTTTAGAAACTTTTTAAAATTTTTGAACTGGTAAAATTCGGATCTCCTAAATGTGGAAATCAGGTCTAAGGTCCTTGACGTCCATATGTAAGTCAGGTTCTCATAAGAGATGGGGGTTAATTAGATTTATATTAACCACTTAATCATACTTTTGCTGGATAAAATATATGTTTTGTTTTCCTAAAGTCTTAGAACTGCTCAAAAATTTCATTTAACACTGCAGAATGTTTTTACGTCTGCATGTTTTATGAATCATTCTACGCTTAAAAAAAAAACCCTGTTTAGAACTCGTTATTAAAGGACCTTGGACTTGTGGAAGTGGAGACGAGAGCCATTCCACTGTTTTTCATTTGTTGGGTTTTTTCCCCCTTCACCGCAGTCGCGCATGCGTAAAATGATCACCCAAGTGGATAGCGAAAATAGATTGCAAACGGTTACGCCATGATATAGAAATACTAGTTGCATCTATGTCTGGGCGGATGCTTTGATGCAAAATGTAGTTAATTCCCATGGTTTAAGTTGTATTAAATCAGAATCAACTCTACGAACGTATATTTATTGGAACATATAAGAAATTAAATCTAATGATCAGCATTTTAGGTTAGAAATGCTTTTGTAAAAACTGTTTAGATTTTGCTCTTGTGAACTGTACTGAAATGACCGAATTTTTAGAATGAGCTTAAATATTTATCCGATGTAATCTGGGGCAAAAAGATTGGAGGAAGTTTAATGTAAGTACTCAAGATATTAGCGTATTAGCTTTTAAAAGTTTCAGTGTGTAGAGAGAGGTGTCTGAAGTTGTTTAAATTAGACAGTGCAATGCATCTTGTGTCGGTTGTGATGCTTGAAAGGAGCATTTAAGTTGTCTGAATAAATTTTGTAATTGAAATATTTTTCAATATATTTAATTTTTATTTTATAAATAATTTGAGTTATTTAAATGTTACGGATTACGTGAAAAATATGTTATAAACATCCAGATATACTTTATAATGATATGCAATATCCATATATGCCATATTCAATAATAAATAAAATAAAACAATTAATTTAAAACTATTTTCAAAGATGATGTTTTTAAAGGCCAGAGGCCTCTTTATCAAACAGCTCGTCGGGCATAGCTGCCTAATTTAAGGTGTGTTTCAAATAAACTCATTTAATATTTTTTTAATGCTTATTATTTCTTTACAGTGCTAAATTTTATTTCTAAACATAGACTCAATGGAGAACTAATGAAATTGTTTGGCCAGTGGTGGGGAGGGATACTCACAAACACCCCATACAATACTTCTTTCAGGCTTTTTTGGCAGGGGAGTGGGGAGTTTTCTATTTGTCGTATATAAATGTATCGAAATAATAATATCGAAATAATAATATTTGTCCTATATAAATGTATCGAAATAATAATAAATGTTCGAATGATCACATAAATAGAAACTAGCTCAACATAAAATGGATCAAATGGTGGCATACCTCCGGAGGGGGATTCCGCCCCTCCGGAGGTATGCCGAAAGGAAACACCTGCAAAATATTAGGAGATGTTCATGGGTGTATGCAGGAATTTTTCCGGGGGGGGGGGAGGGGTTCTAAAATTGATTGCATTGAAAATATAGAAATTACTATCAACCTTGAAATATTTATTGTTACAAAGTAAATTTGAATAGGGTATGAGCATCACATTTTAGTATTTAGTGTGAATAGCACTTTTTAAAATTAATATGTACCAATTTTTAAAAATTAGTGTGTACCACCTTTTAAAACATATTCCTTCTTTCATAATATAATTCTATCCTTCTTGGAAACAGAGCAGCTAATGTCATCCATTGGATATACCGAATGCAGTAATCAATCCTAAGTTTTCAATTTAGGTTTAAGTTCACATTGTTTGTCACTTTACAACATAGTTGAAAAGTTTTTATGACTATTCTGTCTGTCTGTCCGTTCACACGATAACTGCCGTAAAAATGACTATCAGAATGGAATTTTAGTATGTTGTTGAGACGGTCTGTGGGACGTATGGGAATGTAAATGAATAATATCACCCAACTAGTTTTGGATTGAACGCGGGTTGAAAAAAATGAAATACAGTGAACCCTATGGGACCTAATTTTCAAACATTTTTAAGCGAATTTAAAATTAACAAATTGCGTCGAAACTTTTAGGAAATATTCAAATTATCCCATAAAATATATAAAAAAAAATTTCAGCAAAATATGTATGGTAATTATTTAAATAAAAATTAAAATATTAATTATACCCATATTATATGAAGATATCACATGACCCACTTCAAAATAAAATATGGCATCCATCTTTTTTCCAGTGTCAAAATTATGATTTTTAAAGTTCTTTTTAATTTATATTTAGTGTTGCATCCGTCCTAAAACCGCTTTATTTTTCCGCAGTTTCTGTGCATATATATTGTGCGCCAACGCAATTACAATGTTTTTGAGTTTAAATGATAATCAAACTTTAATTATTTCCTAATTTTAACAATAACCTAATTTTATCAATTAACCTAAATGTATGAAGAACGTAAATACATCAAGCTGGAAGATGAGTTGTATAAGAATTACCGAATTTTTTAACTAAATTATTTTGCTCTGGAGTCTGGAATATATCTCACATGAATGAAATATTCATTGATTTTACATAGAGAAGCAGACGATTTTATAGCATCGTCTTTTTCGATGAAGCATGGAGTTAGAAAGTACGTTTACCTCCATGGTTTTAAGTTTTTAATTAAAATAAATTATTGTAGTATTGTGATAATTTTATGAAAGGAATGGAATAAAAGTGTAGGAACGAAATATTCACTGCTTTTACGTAGAGAGCCAGGCGATTTATATTTCGATGACGTCATTTAAATAAAGTTCATTTTTTTTTCGTTGAAGTTTTCAGATATAATAAATTATTGTAGAATTGTAATAATTTTAAGAATATCATCCAACTGAATGTATATCGCATTTTAGAGATGTTTAAATAAAATTGTATTGCAGTTGGAAAGTGTTTCATAATCAATGTTTTATGCATGATTGATCTTTCTTGTTATTAATATACACATGGGAGAAACACACACACACAGTTGTGGTTGAATGCTCTAATTCCAAGAAGAAATTTTCTTATTTTGTCTTTCATATTGATTTTAAATTAAATTAACAATTTTCCAAGGGGGGGGGGGGGTGCTTTGGCACCCATGGAGCTGTTAAGACGCCCATGGAGCTGTTAAGATATATGATTGTATTTGTGGCAATGCGTATGATAAATATTTCATAATTATGATTTTTAATGCCCATATTAAATCAATCTTCTGTACGAGATATTGCATAATTGTGATTTAAATTGCAAAAATTCTTAAAAAAAAAAATATGTTTAGTATTATCAAATGATTGAATTTCTTTGTTTATTTTCAACAAATAAATGGATACCTTAGTTTAGCAGTCATCGCGATTCTTTCTGAGATACGTATTATAAATTTTACTTGTCCACAAACGGGCATCTCTCGAAATAATCAAGCGAATTACATGAAATTTGGAATATTTATTTTAATTGATGAAGACAAAAAGTCATTGATTTTCAGTTTAATCATGCAGCTCTAATTTCAATTATTGTTTCTCCATATCGAAGTTTTTTACTTTCCCTGCAATACATGGCAATGTATAGGGAAAGTATTGGAATCATGTCGAAAATCGCAACTCGAGTTTTCGACGGATCTACACGTTTCAAGACCTCTAGAATACGAAAAAACCATTTTTAGCGTGACGTCTGTGTGTGTGTCTGTGTGTGTGTCTGTGTGTCTGTCTGTATGTGTGTCTGTCTGTGTGTCTGTCTCTCTGTGCAGATTTTGTATCTACTCTAACTAAAAAACTAATGGACCGAATTTCACAAAATTTGGTATGTATATCACTTGGGAGCGAGTCTGGTGCTGATTAGTTTTGAGTACGATTTGGAATAAAAGAACCCGCCTTTTTTTTGCGAAATGGCCCGTAAAAGCTTGTATCCACTCTAACTGACGAACTACTGGACCGAATTTCACAAAATTCGGTAGATGAGTCACTTGTGAGTTGGTGCTGATTAGATTTTGGTACGATTCGGAAAAAGTAACCTGCCTTTTTTTGCAAAATGGCCCGCAAAAATCGCCAAAATCTGAAATAAATAACTACGTATGCTCAAATATATCCATAAAATGCATGTTTAATACGTAATTTTTAACGAAGAAAAGAATAAGACCAACCCCATTACACTAGGACTAGCCGTTCTCGAGATATTTTAGTTTTTTCGTTTTTTTCGCTACGTCACCTTTGAAAATGAGTCCAGTTATCAAACGAGAAAGAAAATTGAATTATAAGTGAATTAAATGTAATTAAAATAAAGAGAACGTGAATATAAGTTTGCAGGGAAAGTCATGTGCTGCCCACATCAGATTTTTTAATTTGTAGTAGAAGTTATATTTTGGACATATCAAATGTTTGGAGACTAATCCTTTAAGAAGTATGTGATTTTTTACCTATATGATGATTGATTGTCTACGACTAAAGGTAAATTGGTAGCTACATGTATGCTGAATATAACAATGACTTCAATGTCGTTCAACTTACATTTGACCTTTAATTGCAGAAAATAAATGTCCTTAGATCTTGTTGCAGGAAGTATATTTATATGTATAGGAGGTATATTTATGTGTCTATAGAACTTCTTTCAACGAAGGGGGAAGGCAAACTCAAGGTAATTTGTGAATATATTTTTATTTTTTTATTTTGAACATATTTAGTTTGTCATCTTCCCTCCACTTTTGGCACCCATGTTTGGTTCAACAATGTCTATGTATCGACATTTGTGAAATCATGGATATCTTAGTTACAAATTTTAAAGTAAATAATTTAATATACAGGGTGTCCAGAAAGTTCCGGAAAGACGCAATATCTCGAGAAATACACTTCGGATCAATAAATAAAAAACACGTATTCAGTATTTTTAGAAAAGCTATCCAATGATACCAAAATTGAACCCCCCCTCCCCCCCCCCTCCTGGGGGGGTTGGGCAACTTTGAAATTTCAATGGGAACCCCCATTTTTTATTGCAGATTTGGATTCTCCAGAAAAATTACATGCATTTGACCTACGATTTTTGATTTTTGCTCCCACAAACGGCGCTATAATCGAGAAAAACGGAAGTGGGGCACAAAAATGGGAATGACCACCTCGGAACACCGCGTGCTGTTGGCCATCTCGGGTGCGGTATCCCCGTGGTTTGCGCGCTAGATTTGCACGCTACCACAAATGCCGCCGTGTTCATGCGGAGTACGATCACGTTAAACATGTGGGTCCGTAAGTCCTTCCGAGAGGTTGGTGGTAGGGGAAGGAGGGTACGGTCCCTGTGGATGCCTCCCCCACTGGGTTCTGGTCTAAATTGGGTGGCACTTCCCGGCCGTCCATACAGTTACCTTACACCTTTCTGGTAGGTCGGACGGTCTGGGTCTCAACAACAACAACAAAAATGGGAATGTCTCGGGAAATACACTTCGGATGGAAAAATAAAAAATTACGTATTCAATATTTTCAAAAAATACTATCCAATGATGCTAAAATTGACCCCCCTCCCGCTGCTAACCGTTCAGTTCAGCGACAACTGTTGACTTCAGTTTAGAAAACGGTTCAAAACTACTTTTAGCACTACCCAGGAACAACGATGTGGACGTTGTAGTTTTCTGTTCCCTTCGGGGTGCTTGATTAACGGGAGTCTCCTTGCCTCTCATGAGCAGGGTGCTTTTTTCTGTAACTCCCCTTGCCTCTCATGATCAGGGTGCTTTTTTCTGTAACTTTTATAAACGTTAGTGCCCCACTTCCGTTTTTCTCGATTATAGCGCCGTTTGTGGGAGCAAAAATCAAAAATCGTAGGTCAAATGCATGCAATATTTTCTGGAGAATCCAAATCTGCAATACAAAATGCGGGTTTCCATTGAACATTTCAAAGTTGCCCAGGGTCAATTTTGGTATCATTGGATAGCTTTTCTAAAAATATTGAATACGTGTATTTTATTTTTTGATCCGAAGTGTATTTATCGAGATATTGCGCCGTTCCGGAACTTTCTGGACACCCTGTGTAACAGGAAAATGTAAATGAACGCTTCTAAACTTAAATATCTTTGACGTTCCCAATGGATTTTGATAAAAATATTTTTTAACCAATGTTAAGGGAAGTAAAAGGAATATTCAGATGTAACTTTTATCGCCCTACAGCGAAACATGGAATAATTAAGGATATTAAACCTGCTTTTACCTGTCTGTAGCTTATGAACTCAACTGTTCAACAAATAAACAAAATTTTCGTTAGTTTGTTAAGCTTAATAATATGGCGAAAGAATTTAAATTTATGACTAAGAATATTTAAAATGTTGCATATCGTTAATACACAAAATTCGTTGAATTTTGAGTTGCTCCCGTTTTTGATACGCGATTTACACTGTGGAGCAAATTGAACAAGTTATAGCGCCATGTTATGTCATTATGTTATTGAACATGTTATGTCAGGGCTCTAATGTGAAGCGAAACCAATTTTATTCAGAAAAAGAAAAATCTGATGGCAGCACATGACTTTCCCTGCAAATTTAAATTCATATTTTCTTTATTTCTTTAATAATTCATTAGATTGAGTTTAATTGCACCAAATAACACTAAATTTACATTTTTAATTCAATTTTTGTTTTTATTTGGTAATTGGACATTTTTCTGATAGCGGCGTAACGGAAACGCAAGAAATCTCAAATATCTTGAGAACGGGTTAGTCCTAAAGTATAATGGAGTGTATTATATTCTTTTCCTCGTCAAAAATTTCGTATGAAACAAGAATTTAATTGATACATTTCAGCATACGTAGTCTTTTTTTTTTTAGATTTTTGCGATTTTTGCAGCCCATTTCGTAAAAAAAGGCAGGTTCTTCTTTTTCGAATTGTACCAAAATCTAATCAGTACCAGAGTATCCCACAAGTAATTCATCTACCAAATTTTGTGAAATTTGGTCAATTAGTATTTTAGCTAGGGTGGATACAAGACATTTTTGCCGGCCATTTCGTAAAAACAGGCGGGTTCTTCTTTTCCGAATCGTACTAAAATCTAATCAACACTAGAGTATCTTACAAGTAACTTATCTACCAAATTTTGTGAAATTTGGTCAATTAATATTTTAGTCTAGGGTGGATACATCAAATTTTTGCGGGTCATTTCGTATAAAAGGCAGATTTTGTTCTTTTCCGAATCATACCAAAATCTAATCAGCACCAGGGTAACTTACAAGTGACTATATACCAAATTTTGTAAAATTTGATCCATTAGTTTTTCAGCTGGAGTGTATACAGTCAATTTTTGTGGGTCATTTCGCAAAACAGACGAGTTGTTTTATTCCGAATCGTACCAAAAATTAATCAGCACCAGGGTCACACACAAGTGACTTACCTACCAAATTTGATAAAATTCGAGCCATTAGTTTTTGAGTTAGAGTGGATACATACATTGCACAGACAGACATACACACACATACACATAGACGTCACGCTAAAAATAGTTTTTTGTAATTCTAGAGGTCTCGAAACGTGTAGATCACGAATCATGTCGAAAACTCGAGTTGCGATTTTCGACATGATTCCAATACTTTCCCTATACATTACCATGTATTGCAGGAAAAGTAAAAATTGAGATACACTGCTCTATCGCATAAAATAATAAAAAATTGTGTATTTTTAAGATAAACTTTAAAATTGATTTCTGTTAGTTAGGGGCACAACATAAATTTAAAATTAAGATTTAATAAAGCAGGTAAATAATGTAATTAAAATATGAGGTGTACCTGCCTTTAAATTAATTTTAGACACTTCAATTTCTATTTTAAACGTTCTGAGTACTATGGTACTCCAGACTATGGTACGAGTACTATGGAACTCGTGTGCACTAGACGTGGTCCTCTTCTTCACACTAACATCTGTCAATTATCACTTTTTTTCATACACTTCGTAAACTCTGCTGAATTACATTTTTCAATGCCGAAACCATTAACTCTTAAAATGTATTTAAAATACCTAAGTAAATAAATACCTAAGTAATTTGAAATGCAAAGTTGTAAAAATAAATATTTGCAGTTCGGCGCAGTATGGTTTAATCTTCAATCATAGCTTAAACCATAAATTTTAAATCATGCGATTCATCTTTATTCAATTTTAATGCATCCCGAATAACAAGCAAATTCACTTAAAATGTTCTTGCTAGAAGTTCTTGCTTGAAGTTTTAAGAAATGCCAGTTCCGTTATTCCAAAGACATTCCGAAATACTGTTTTAAATTCAGAGTTCTTTCAAAGGCATTTATTTCATTTGCATGCTATAATTTTCCATTAAAATAATTGATGTATTAATGTGGTAATTACCGAATTAAGTAAAAGCATTAATATTTGAAGATAAACAAAAACAAAAATGTGATGTGGGCAGCACATGACTTTCTCTGCAGATTCAAGTTATTACTTTCCTTATATACATAATGTATAAGGAAAGTATTGTGATGGGGTCGAAAATTCGAATTCGAGTTTTCGACGGGAGAGCAAGTTTCAAGCATCCCTGATCACGCATCAAACATTTTTGAGGTGATGTCTGTGTGTGTGTGTGTATGTGTGAAAGTATGTGTGTGTGTGTGTCAGTGAGTCTGTGGAGACGATATTTCACGAACGAAGGAAGCGATTCGAATAAAATTTGGTACAAAAATCACAATCCGTGAATACTGGAAGCCCATTGTTTTTAAACGCAATCGAATGTTCAGACCCCCCCCCCCCTAAATTTTAGAGTGAAATTTTGAAAAAATCACCAAAAAATCAAAACCTTTAATAAAGTTACGTAAATAGGCATTTCTTATGTAATTTTTCCTTAGAAAACGATTGACATAAACTTTAGAACGCTAGCATGAACCTTTCTAGAGATATTGCACATTTATCAAAAATCCCATAAATTAAAAAAAATATATTAACTGTTAAGAAACCTGTTCACTTTGCATATGTAATATCATGCGATAATTTCGGTGACGTCATTCTCGTGGATCTAGCTCGTTCCGTTCATGAGAAAAGATACTTTGAGTAATACTTTGTATTTGAACACCAATATTCATTTATCTGCTATAAGAATAACTTATTTCTCCGTCCATATCGCTTGGCGAAATTTTTCCGAAGAATTTGGCGGAATGTCGCCAACTTGGCGACTTTTTTAAATGTTGCCAAATTAACGAAAATCTCGCCAAATGGATAAAATGGATAAAAATGACGCTTAATCAATGAAAATGACGACGAAAATTCAATATCTAGGAAAGGAAATAAATATCTACTATTAGAAAAACCTATTTTTTTTTCACTGTAAAAGTAGTAAATTAATTGCATTATATAAGGAAAGTCACGTGTTGCCCACATCAAATTTTTTTTGTTTTAAATCGATTATTTTAGATCTGTGGGTTATTTCACAAAATAAGGCACATTCCATTTTTCCGAATCGTATCAAAATCTAACGAGCATCACAATATCCCACAAGCGACTTATCTACCAAATTTTGTGTAATTTGGTCAATTAGTATGTCAGCTAGATTGGATATATACGATTTTTGCGGGAATTTTCGCAAAAAAAGCAGGTTCCTTTTTTCCGAATCATACCAAAATGTAATCAGTATCAGGGTAAACCACAAGTTACTTATCTATCCCCAAGTGACATATCTACCAAATAGTTTTCATAGCGATCGGAAATATTATCACAGCGTTTCCATCTTGACATCATTACAAAGATCAAAATAGATCTGTTTAAAGTTATTTCCAATGAACTTTAAACAGATACCGTAAAATAATCCCCCATATTCATATATATATCTTTAAACACATCGAAATATGTATATTTTAGGTCATCTGACATTTTTACTTTCAGTATATACATAATGTATAAGGAAAGTACTGTGACGGGGTCGAAAATTCGAATTCGAGTTTTCGACGGGAGAGCATGTTTCAAGCATCCCTGATCACGAATCAAACATTTTTGAGGGGATGTCTGTGTGTGCACGTGAAAGTATGTGTGTGTGTATGAAAGTATGTGTGTCTGTGTGTGTGTGTGTGTGTTTGTCAGTGAGTTTGTGAAGACGATATCTCACGAACGAATGGACCGATTCGAATGAAATTTGGTACAAAAATCACAATCCGTGAATACTGGAAGTCTATTGTTTTTACACGTTATCGAATGTTCAGAACACCCCTAAATTTTCGAGTGAAATTTTGAAAAAATCATCAAAAAATCAAAAGCTTTAATAAAGTTGCGCAAGTAGACATTTCTTTTGTAAAATTTCCTTAGAAAACGATTGACATAAACTTTAGAACGCTAGCATGAACCGTTCTCGAGATATTGCACATTTTTAAAATAAATTTATCAAAAAATCTCATAAATTAAAAAAAAATTATTAACTGTTGTGAAACCTTTTCACTTTTCATATGTCATATCATGCGATAAATTGGGTGACATCATTTTCGTGAATCTAGCTCGTTCCATTCATGTGAAAAGATACTTTGAGTAATACTTTTGTATTTGAACACCAATAGTCATTTATATGTTATAAGAATAACTTATTTCTCCGTTTATGACGCTTGGCGAGATTTTGGCGGCGAATTTGGCGAAATGTCACCAGCTTAGCGACTTTTTTAAATGCTGCTAAATTAACGAAAATCTTGCGAAATGGATAAAAATGACGCTAAATCAATGAAAATGACGACTAATTGATGAACATTCAGTATCTTGGAAAGAATATAAGTATCTACTATAAGAAAAACTTATTTTTGTACCGTAAAAGTAGTAAATTCATTGCATTATATAAGGAAAGTCATGTGTTGTCCACATCAGGTTATTTTTGTCACATTCAAGAAAGGAACGTTCGCCCAGTTGTAACCTGTAGCATGGATATGGATTGATATCTCCGCACTCTAACATATATTTTCAAATGCGCTTTTTACTTTTCTATGCAATTTTAAATAAAAGCTGAAGTTTGGAATTACCGGGCAGAGTGGAATTTCTTTCTCCTCATGCGTTGCTATGGTTCATGAAGTCACAATGGGGACGTATCTGATGCTATGGGGAACGTCACGCATGTATAGAGTTGGTAATGTTTTTTCGAAAAAGGCGTTCCTAATGTTATTTGTACGCTAATATTTAAATTCTGGTAGATAAATTCCGATTATTCAAACGTAATTTTATTTGTGAAAATGAAGTAATATTTCCTTTTGTTCTCCCGATGTGAGGTGTTGTGAAAGCAACGCAATGTTAATGTTACTATTTTCGAATTCCCCTCCCTCCCTAATTTTAGGCATTCCACTAATTTGACCATATCTCAGCTTCTAATTATGCTAAAGCTTAGTTTTAAAATCTGTACATTTTATCTTGAGCTAACAAAGCTCGTGTACCGGATTGCATGCTCCTGCACATTTATTTAAGGATTATTGCGATTGCACAGTAAAGCCCCCAATACATTACAGAATAAAGAGACGAGTTTTATTTCCAGACGATACGGGAACTACAGGGGGTCTGTCGCCCTCCGTAGACTCCCGAAGTCATCAATCTTGAAAGGTCCGAGAAAGTCAAGGTAAATGGAAGTAAGAGTACCTTTTAGAGCTCCTCTACTACAGGCTGACTTATCAAGCATATTGATGCCCAGTAGGGTTGCTTCATAAACATGGGCTACCATATTTGGCGATCTAACGCGTGCTCCAAATATGGAGTTTCACACTTATTTCAGAACGTTAACAAATTTTCAATTGAGTTATATTTTTATAAATGAATAAGATTAGAGTAACATTTGTAATTTCGTAACACTTATTGACAAGAATTAAATATACGATTCTCACTCTACAAACAGATTAACAAATAAGGAATGAAATATATGGATATATTTTTTTACTTTTTTTGCAAAAATTCAGTCTTATTAAAATTCCTGAAATACTTGGATGTATATTTCTACTATTTTATATCTATTCCAGTTCCAACGTTTTATAAAAAGGAAAAGTATTATTATCTTATTATAAACTCAGAAAGACCTTGAAATATTTGAAACACCTATAATAGTGAAAAAAGTTGTTTCTGAAATACATTTATGATACATAGTAGTGTGTGAATTACTCGGGGGGGGGGGCGCAGAAAACTTAAATAACTTATTCTGTTTAGCATTACAAATAGAAAATAGTTTTTCCAAGTATTCATATTTTTTATTATCAGAAGCATATTTTCTATTCCAAGTACTCTTTATACAACAAACAATTCCATAATTGAAGAATCCTATTTAAAGTTCAGAAACCACTGTAATGTATATTATGATTTCGTAAAGGACCTATTTTGAAAAAAAAATGGTTTTAATGTTTTATTAAAAATTTTTATAAAGGGAAATGTAAATTGTACTTTGAAAAATCTCATCTTTACAGCAAAAGCTATTTTTTTTAAGACTAAAATTATAGTAATTAGCGTATTATGTTAATTTTATCAAATGAAAATTGCAGAACCTGTAGATCTCAAACATTTTCAAAGTGCAACTTTTAAAAAGAAAAATAATAATGCCATGTTGCCCAAAGATAAAACCACAGTAGTGTGATCCATTGTTAGTTTTCTTAATTATAACCCTATATTGCTAATTCAAAGCCTTTTTAGAAGTCAGGCACCATAAATTTTTTCATGTGGTCTTAAATGACATCTCTCCAACAAATTTTATAAAATCAAAAAAATAAATAGGACATATTTATTTTTATCGTTTTTCTATTTTATTTTGTTAATACTTTTCTATACAGTAGCAAAGCATGAAATATTCTTTGAAATAAACTTCATGACATTTAGTCAAATTATAGGTGTTCATTTTGATGTAAATATTGATTATTGTCAACTCCAGTGAACAATAGTTACCTCAATAAGTAAAACTTTCTTATTCTTCCTTGAAGAAAACATGCATGTAAAAATCAGGTGACTGCAATTGTTTCGAGAGAGTTTTAATTCCATTGAAACAATTGCAGTCACCTAATTTTTATAATACTTCTTTAAAGAAAGCATGCATATAAAGTTTTATAAATAGTCATAAGACTTTATATTCTATATTTTACTTACTTCAAATTTACAGGAGATCGATCAGCACACTGAATAAAAAAAATAAAATAAACTTTTCATGCTATACTTCAAACAGCTATTATTTCTCAAAATATTTATAATTTTAAACTAATTAATATTCAAATTGCAAACAAATTAGAATTTTACCTGAAAATATGCAATATTATTTAAATTACATGAAAAGTTTTTGAAAAATTACTTTTCTGTATGTACTTATGTATATTACTTTGTGTACCGTTAATTATTTTTTGTTACAAAGTCATTTACTTTCATCACTGAATAATACACACCCCAAGGAGACAAGTCCAATATTCAGTCAAAACTTTAAGAAATCTAAGGTACCATGAAAATACTTTCTTATATTACAATTTTACTAAAACATTTTAATGAAATTTTTATAAAGTTCCTTCCAAAATTTAAGTAATAAAATTATGTTTTTATAAGCAACCAATTTGTTTTATGTTTTTTTTTCTTTCTCATAAAACTGTATCTTAGGTTTTATTGAACTAACTGATACATGCTTATAGCTAAATACTAATATAGTATCATGTAAATAGGTTATTTAAACAATATTTTATTATGATTGATAGATTTTACCCAAGTTAAAAAAAAAAAAAAAAAAAAGTCTTATTTATGTTTAAACCACTTTAAAAAAGCTGGTTTTTCTTTAGTAGACAAAATATAGCTTTTTCCGAATAAAAAAACTGAATTGTATAAATAAGTCATTAAAAAATTGATATTTCATGCAGTTTTTATCAAGAGCATCATGGACATACTATGACAACTGATTTATTGAAATTGGCTAAATAAATCAATATTAAGGTGAGAAAATACAAAAATGTAGCAAAAAAAAATGTGCTTACTTGATAATCAACATAACCCTGCAAGCACTCAAACTTGAAAAATTGTATTGGAAAAATAGGAAATGACAAAAACCACTTTGCAAAAACAAATTTATTTTACTTTTACTGGTTACATTAATTACAGTAAAATCCTTTTTAAGATACAAAATTATTAATAAACAAATCTGTATCTGACATATCCAATGGAGATAAACTGCACTAAAAACACATACCTTCCTTTTAATTTTAGCTGGCATTTTTGCAACCCTGTATTTTTTAAATGTACATTTCAATTAAAACATTCACATATAAACATTATTTCAAATATAACTGAAAAAGAAAAATAATTCAGAACAGATTAGTTTCAAATAACCAGTAAATTTATTGTACAGATATTAAAATGAGGAACATGAGGCTCCAAGTAGCTAATTAATTATGTTTAAAGTGTAATGTTAATGAAGTTTGTTATTTTATAGTATTAAACAAATAAACAGGGCGGGGGCACTTCAGGACCAATCAAATCATTTCTTTGCATGTCTTTATCAAACTCCGACAACTAATAAGAATTATACACTCACTAATATATGGAAATATTCTTTATATTGTTTAACATCCAATATGGTCCATCAAAAATTATTTTTAAAGAAAATCAAATTGAAATCAAACTAAAATATAAAACTTAGATGTAAACAATGGAAAATTTGCTTTCCCTAAAACAGATTAAATATTTACAGATCCAACAGTACTTTTAACTATAGCAATTTTTGTTGTGTACAAATATAAATTATTTTCTGATTATTTCATACAATTAAAAAATAGTACAGAATTTTTCTCATCATGTTAAATATTTCAAAAATATCAATATTCTAATTTCAAAATCAAAATTAGAGCTTTGAAGTTTTTAATTAATCTGCAAAGTACCTATTTTCTTTAACATAACACACAAACAGCATCTTCCCAATTCTGGATGTCCAACATAATTTGATTACTTGAGGGTTAATTGTCATAAAGATTGTTCAACAAGCTATGGGGCTTAAGGTTTATGAAAGCATCTCACCTATAAATAACGGCAATCAAATCTTAAAACTAACAGATTTATTAAGATTATATACAATCAATGGACATCACGATACAATCCTTTCGAGCTACCTTTTTCATATCAAAAGGTAAACTGCGAAATCTGTTGCCACTTTCATAAAAACCACCCCATTACGGTTACGGGTTTTCCAACATTCTCCCATCTTTGAAGTGTGGTAACTTTTCAAAGAAGTTATACATCAAGTGTTACATTTACAATCTACATTTAGTCAGTTTCAGAGATCAAGTTTATTTGCTGGTCACACTATGCATCCACTATGGGTTTTAAAGGTAACATTTTGTCCTCTTCATCAGACAAGAACTCATATTTCTCATCAGGTTTCACTATGAAAATTTCAACCTCCAAAAGCTTTGGACAAATGCTTCCAAAAGATTGTAATAAAGGTTGTACTCTATCCTTACCATGGATTTTGAAAGAATATAATCATTGTAGAGGTTGGAGTAGGTATCCCTTTGCTGTTTTTATTCGAACAAGGTGATTAAAGTTATCTTTTCCTGGAAACAACTCAATAACCTTTGCAAGAGTTAGTGGTCATAATTTTGTACTCTATTTTGACCTCCCCTCCCCCCATCTTTAAAAAAAGGGGCACATTGCATACGAAAGGGGCATATTACATACAAAAGGGAACAATTATAAATTTTAGCTAACGAATGCATTGCATAATGTGGCCCACATGTAAAAAAGATACAGATAATTTATCTATTTCAAAACTTAAATTCAAAGCATATAAATACTTAATAAAACAAAATTGCAAATATACAGAAATTTTATAATTACATATCTCTTACTTTAAAATATATTTTTTTAACTGCACAAATCGAAGATAATAGTTAGAATCCTCATAATTTAGGCTGCTTACTTAAGAACAGAAAAGTAGATAGAAATACTTAATTACTTATGCATCATTTTATATATACAAACATAAATTTTTATAATATGGGGGGGGGGGTATTTATAAGGGGTTCATAAAAGAACAATGATGATTATTCATAAGTTATTTCCTAATCTGTGTGGCAATGGCGCTTAACATCCCTGCCTTAAATAAATATTCATGTGTCATGCAAGTGCTAATACACTTCTTATTTATAGGAAACATTAAGGAACATTAATTAAAGTGAAGGAATAAAACCCATTTTAAACAATGCCTGGGCTCAAAGCAGTCAGTCACTTGCTGGTAGGTTCATGATGAGGTCAATTGTTGACAACTGAAAAAAGTGTGATTTTTTTTTTTTCAACTTGTTTAAAGTTATGCAAAATTGTGTTTAAATATTTTATATAATAATTAAAAAATTTACAGATATATAATCATACTTATTTACAGGTTTATTATATGGTAGACATAAGTCAAACAACAAATCTATCCTTCTCTCCATACCTTGAGCTGGCGAGTACTTCAGTTAGGTGCAAGACATTACTATATGCGTTAACAAGGAAAACTGTCCTTAAAGGCCCTATCACATTCAACAACTTTTCCGGCAATTTTTCGGACAACCAACTTTTCGAACAATTTTTACATCGAGTTGGGGGAAAACTCGTGTGAAATAAGGTCAAAAAATTGGGACAACTTTATCTGACCGCTATAGAAAAAGTTGTTCATTTGGGACAATTTTTTACCAACCAGCCAATCACAGATGAGTAGCAAAGGAATCACGTGTGTAGAAAGGTTGGCGCAGATTCTACTACATTCTGGTTTGGCGTGAAATCCTCGTGCAAGTTTGAATCTGTGGAGCGCGAACAGATAGAATATAATAACAGATAGATTATATTGATATAATAACCAGGCAGCGTGAAGTATTATTTTAGTTTAGAATTTTGTTAAGTATTTAATATTTCTGTCATAAAGGTGGATATCAATGGAAGTCGAAAAAAAGTAGTCATGTGAGATGGAAATGGAGTTAATTGAATCAATACGTGAAAAATCATTTTTTTGGAATCTAAAAGATCCACTGTATTTAATGGTAAATTTAATGCTTCATGGTAAATGCATTTACCATGAAGCATTCAGAATTTATTTTCGTAGTTAACACTAATTAATTTTTTGTTTTTTGTTAGCAGAAGCAGAGCTAAAATAAGTATTGTGTGCTTTTCTGTTAATGGCATGACTTTTCAGCCCTTTACATCTCACAATTAAATAATGATTTATAACTGCTTCTTTTACATTACAACATGTAGGCAAAATTACATTTACACATTTTTCTTTTATACTTTGTACAAGAAGATCCGTAATAGGAAGTTCTTGTAAAAGAAACTTATCTTTGTTATCTTGAAAAACACGTTCTGCTTCCCGACAAATTCTGTATAATCCTGATTTAGGTTTTTGAAGTCCACCCATATCACAATATTCCACCAACAATGTACGGTACCTGGGCACTGATAGTTCAGTCGAATCTTCTGAAGCTTTGAGGGTCTCAAGACAAATTTTACATATATTTTTCTTATTTAAAATAGCATTTAATGTTGCACCTGCAATAAAATATATATCGTTTTCTAGAACTGCTGGTGGCAAAGTGTGACTTGAAACTTGCCGAGAAGTAGAAGGTTCGCTCATTGCTACATTGTTATATCCTTGTGAAGTAGTTGGTATATATTTCAAAGAAAATGATAGATCTAAAGAATCAAAGAGATGATAATCGCTATCAGATGCATAATTTGAATTATTTACATCAGATATAAATTGTGACATGCAAATTAATTTTAAAGCTCGCTTTGCTTGAAGGGCTGTTGGCTTCGTAGCAGATTTTCGTCTTATCTGGGAGAAAACATTTTCTAATGCATCTTGTGTTAGTCTACCAGGAAGGAAAAAGGTGAATCCATCAGAAAATAATTCACTTGTTATATTCATTAGACTTATGGTAGACATAATCATGCCAGTTTGCAATGGTTTCCAACCATTTCCCAGTTTGATGACTTGCATAATATCAACAAATGATTGCAGAAACTCAAATTTTTTGGTTTTATTTCTTATGGTTATACCACATTTTGGATGTCTAGCTGACATAATACTAAACCATTTTGAAATCATTCGTATCCACCATGCTAATGATAAAGCTTCTTTCGGAAGCTGGCGCAAGCTAACAGATTTCTCTATAGCAGCAGCTGTTTTGAGAGAAAACAGTTGTACTGCAGTGGCAACATTCATTTTAGAAAAATGAGTAGGAAACAGATGAATCCTGTTTAAGTGCTGCAAGGATCGCAGAGCTGTTTCCGTTTCAATTTCTGATATCCATAAATGCTTTAAATAGCCTGACGTAATAGTGCATGATGGCAAGTCATTCTCATTGCAGATGGTTTGAGGCAAAATAAAAATGTTAGATTAAAAAGCATTTCTCATATTTTTTAATAAATGTGGGACATCTGCAAAAGAATGAATTGTTATATCTGAACTCCCAATTTTGTAAGACGTGTCTCTTTCTTGTCTTGACACACAAACTCCCAACGAGCACCACATAGCTTTGTTGTTACTGCCCATGTCTGAAGTGCTTGCTCGTACTTTAAGTCCAATTTCTCGTGCTGCATCCACAGTTTGGTGCAACAGTCTTTTCATGTCAGGGCCTGATGTAGATTGATTGGTAAGTTCACAGGTGTGATAAGGCTTTCACACCTCTGTGTTAAAATTGTATATTAAAGTATTGTTTTATTTCTGTGTGATTGAAAGTGTCAATTTCGAAATATAAATGTCTTTTCTACATGTTTTCAATTACATTGACTTTTAAGGGAAGTGAACTCTAAAATCGCAAAAGTGTTTATGTTCCAGAAAAATAGTAATAGTTTTGTATTTTCGCTTCTCAGTCGCTAGTTGGGAACTTGCAGGTTTTGCGCACGCGCGCGTTTGAAAAAGGATTTTGGAAGCAGTGTGGAAGGAGTCGTGGAAAAATGTAGACGTGTGTGTTTGATTCGCGTATGATCGCGAATTTTAAGAAAAGGTGGATTAATTTTGAAAGTGGAAGGATGTGATTAAAATATGTAACATAGTTCGACAAGTTGTGCGTAGAGTCGTTTGGCTCGGTTCAGAGATGAGTCACTCGTGTTTTTAAATGAATCAGCCTGGTAGTAATGGAATAACGAGTCTTGTGAAAAGAGAAAATGGTTCTTTCACTGGTCAGCTTGAATCGCTAATAGGGCTAGAGGGAAAGCTCATTTTACAGCGATTTGTATTTGCCTGACTCCTCCTTGTGTCCTAAGGTACGAATCAACCAATCTCCGTAACCAACCAAGATGTCGAATTCCGCCAGCATGATGTTGTGTAGTCAAGTTTCCCGACCATTATGGATTTTGTTCTGCGCAAGAATCTCGATGAGTTTATGCCGAGAGTCCATCCTGATATCCTTTCCCATGGTACAGAATTGTAAATGTTATATTTAAAAGAGACGAGGTAAAGTTTTATATATATTTAGTCTTCCACCTAACGAATAGAGTGTTAATTGTCAAATCCTCGTGAGCATCGAATCATTGATGATGATATATGAAAATGTCGTATATGTTCAAAGTATACAAATGTGATATATAAATGTCAAGTATAATATGAGGAATATCGTGTTTATTTTATGTATCAGAAAATATGTGTATTCTCTTGGTTCCTCTTCCTCCAGGGGTGTTCTTAATGGTCACCCTACCGAGTGTAACTCTGAGTTATTGCGAGAAATGCTTGTACTCCACTGTTTTCGATCAACTGCCTTGTTATTTCATGTTTAATAAATGTGTTTGATTTCAAAACTTTGTCTTCTCTGTCGAGGATACCAAAACGTTCGCGACAGAATTGGTGCCGTTACTTTTCTCGGTGAGTGGGGAAGAGCTGAGAGAATTAAAATTTTTAAAAATTTTCTTAAGAATTGAAATTTTGAAGGTTAAAAATTACCGTTGTGCTAAAATGAGTGTTTTCTTAAGTAAACAGAGTTCCATGTTCTGTTTTCGGTATTCTCAAAAACGAGTGTTCTTGGAGTTTGATATGTGCCATTTGATAAAAAAAATTGATTTGTTTGCATATTTATGTCATTTGATTTGATAAAAACTGGTTTTATTGTAAATACTGTTTAAGAACATTGCAATTGCATATTGTGTTAAACTATACGAGTATATTTGATTGTTATGCAAAATGGCTCCAATTACTAGAAACAAAAAAGTAAATGTCGGTAAGATGAGTAAAAATTCAAGTAAAAAATTAAATTCCTCCTTGAATTTGTCGCTTGATATTGCTACTGAGTCGGATTCTGTTAATTCTAAAAGTAAAGTTAAAAGTGTTAGCCACAAAGCTAAATCTAATGAGGAAAATATATCAGATAAATCGCCGGTATGTCTGAATTCTTCTTCTGGCACTTTGCCAAATCAAAACAGTGCTTCATCAGTAAATGATAACATGTTAAAATCATTCCATATTTTCACACCTAAGTTCGCACATCATGTTCCAAAATTCTCGGGAAATTCAGAGCTTTCGTTGTCACAGTTTTTGGAAAAGTTAAATTTAGTAGCCACTCATGCAAACTGGAGTGAGTGTGACAAATTAGTTTGTTTGAGATTGAATTTAGAGGGGGAAGCAAATAGATTGATTGAAGAGAATCCAAAGCACAGAAATTGTAAAAATTTGCAGGAAATTATTCACATTTTGAAAGATCATTTTGAAGTGACCGAAAATGTTACTAAAAACATAATTTCACTCGTGAACTTTACACAGAGACCAAATGAGTCGGTTAAACAGTTTTCGATGAGAATCGAAGCTGCTTCATTTAAGGTTGTTCCGGAAGATGTAGATTCCGAAAGTGAGAATAAAATCAGGCAAACACTTTTGAAAACTTCATTTATTAATGGTTTATATCCGGAACTAAAAAGATTGGTGTTGTCACAAAACCCTAGAGATTTTTATTCGGCTAGAAAACTTGCAATTCTTGAGGAATCTATTTTAAATGAAAATAATGCTATGTACTTGACTAATCCGGTACTTACAAAAAAAGGTGTTCTCACACCAGAAAAATATGTTCTCACACCAGATCAAAGTGAAAGTATGTCAGATTTAAAAAGAAAAGTGTTAGAACAGGAAAGGGGCATTGAATTTCTTAGGGGTAAAATAGAAAAATTTAAGTTTAATTCAGATAAAGTTAACGAAAAGCGTTCACCGCGTCCAAAGTGTGACAAATGTGGTAAATTAGGTCACGTTCAAGAACAGTGTTGGAAAAAGGTTTTTCAAAAAAGAGATGTGTACGGTATAAAATGTAGGAAAATTTATACCAGTCCTGGAACTAGGTATCACCAGGGTGAAAGACACAGAGGGCAAATGTCTGCAAATGAGTGGAAGCATAGAAAGCAAGGAACGCAAAATTATAAAAATAAGGAGTCATATAAATCTTTGCAAAATTCCAAAAATCATTCTTCTGGGAATCAGAGTAGATATCCCATGCACAATTATAATAATAGAAAAACTTTTGATAGGCAAACATCACATTTTGAGGAAAATAATATTTGTCATAATATTACAAATTCTTTGTCATCTTCTTCTATTATAAAAGGAAAATTAGTGAGCAGTGAAGTGTCAATATTGATTGATACGGGTAGTTCAATTAATTTAGTGTATGAGGAAGCTTTAAATACTGTACCCATTGCACATATGTTGCTAACATACAAACCAACAATTTTGCGTAGCTTTAGTTCACAAGATACTAAAGTTGAATGTTTAGCCACTATTTCGCTAAATTTGGGAAAAGAAAGATTCCCTACCGAATTTTTTGTGTTAAAATCACCAGCTCCTATTTCATATAATGTAATCCTTGGTAACAAGTTTTTACATAAACATAATGCTATTATAGATTATAATCACTTCTGTTTTAAGTTTTCAAACTCTTCCATTCCTTTTGTTGGTTATCAATGTACGAATAATTTACTTTCGATTTCAAATCATGAACCGGCAAATGAGTCGGAAAGTGCAGACTCAAACCTAAGTAGTGTCGCAAAGCGTATTGCTGTGCCTGACTCGCAGATGAGTAGTGGAAAAAATGTTCGTGTGGTAGAGGACTGTAAACCGAAAGAGTTCCATACGAATGCATGTGCCAAATGCAAAGCAGATCTGGCACCGGTAGTGAATGAGTCTCAGGTCATTCGGGAAGAGTATGTGAGCAGAAATTTTTCGGAAAATAATGTAGTGCCACATTTGGGTAGTGAAGAGGTACATATTAACGATTTGGAAAATGGAAGCAAATCTTTTAGAGATTTGGTAGTAAATGCACAGAATGTTACTTTGCATATGGGGGAAAAGCAAAATCATGTTAGAGGTGGTACTGAAGAAGTGGCACAGCATAAGAACTTAAACATTAAAACTGTTAATAACTTATGTAGAGTAAAAGAAACTCTAAATACAAAAATTAAAGAGCCAATTATTGTGAAAAATTCACAAAAATGTATAATTCCTCCTTTATCTGAATCATTTATTAAAATCAAACTTTCAGAAGGGTTTCCGGAAAATTCCACCTTGCTTCTGGAATCAGAGAAAAATGACCACATCTTCATTGCTAGAGCTGTATATAGAGCTCCTAAGGATGGAATTATTTGGGTTCGTGTTGCTAACCCAGAGGAAAAACCTTATCATTTGAATAAGGGTAGAAAAGTGGCTCATGTTCAGGAAATTCAGGTGTCTGAGGAGGTTGAAGTTAATGTAGTGAGTGAGGGAGAGTTGGACTCCAGTGAACCTTTGGAGCCTTTTGAAAGTTGGGGAGGAGATTTTGACCTGAGTCATCTCCAAAAAGATCAAAAACATAAATTATCAACTTTGTTGAATAAATATAGACAAGTTTTTGCAAAGAATGTTGCTGAGTTGTCTGGTTGTAAAACCATATTACATGAGATAAATTTGGAAACATCTGTTCCTGTTTATCAGAAACCATATAAAGTTCCACATCATTTACAAGGGGAACTCAATAGACAAGTCACAGAATTATTAGAAGCTAAAATAATTAAACCTAGTTTTTCACCTTACAATACGCCAGTACTGTTTGTAAGGAAACCGGATGGTTCTTATAGATTATGTTGTGATTTTCGCAAGTTAAACAAACTTACTATTACAGAAAATTTTCCAATTCCTAACATTAGTGAATTGATTGATAATTTAGCAGGTGCTACATTTTTCTCAACTTTGGACTTAACTTCAGGATTCTACCAATTGCATTTGAATCCACAGGATTCACACAAAACAGCTTTTTCCACGCCCACCGGTCACTACGAATGGTGTAGGACCCCTTTTGGTCTAAAAAACGCACCAGCGTCTTTTCAGAGATTAATGTCTCTTGTACTGGCAGGGTTATCAGGAATATACATAGATGATGTTATCATCTCATCAAAAACTTTTGAAGAACACATGATGAAATTAGAAGAAGTTTTTATTAAATTATCTCAACATGGTCTTAGGTTAAAGCCATCAAAATGCTTCTTTTTCAGAAAGACAATAAAGTACTTAGGTTTCAGAGTGTCTGAGGGAAAAGTTCAGCCAGACCCTCATAACATTGATTTAGTGCAAAAATTTAAAGTACCCACCTGTGCCAAGAATATCAGACAATTTTTGGGTTTGACAGGCTTTTATAGGAAGTTTGTACCAGATTATGCAAAGATTACTCTTCCACTAACTAATCTTTTGAAATCAAAGCAGAAAAAGTTTGTGTGGAGTCAGGAGGCTCAGGAAGCTTTTGAAATACTTAAGAACAAGCTTATTCAAGAACCAATTTTAAAATTACCAAATTTTAATTTGCCCTTTACTTTGCATACAGATGCCTCTAATTACGCTTTGGGATCAGTTCTTTCGCAATTGGATGAAAATGGGTTATCTCACCCAGTTTCCTTTGCTAGTCGAAAATTACAAGGTGCTGAAGTGAATTACAGTGTAGTCGAGAAAGAAGCTTTGGCTGTGGTTTGGGCTACCCAGCAATTTAAGCACTATCTCTTAGGCAAACATTTCAAAATTTACTGTGATCAAGCATCCTTATCGTTCATTTTCAAATTAAGAGATCCTACTTCGCGCATAGCTCGCTGGATCGTTTCATTGCAGGCTTTTGATTATGAAATCATTCATAAACCGGGGAAACATAATGTTGTAGCTGACTATTTTTCGAGATGTATTGATGAGTCTTCTTCAAAGAAATCTCAAAACACTCAGAAACAAACTGTTCCTAAAAGTATTGTAGAATCTGTCCCTACGAAAATTTCTGGAAGAGTAGTGGTACAGAATAATGATAGTAGTGAAAACATAAATGCAATCGTTGAAAATTCTCAAGATCAAGTACAGACTACTGTGGAAGCTTCTCTGGTAACTAGGATAGCTATTGGTCAATTGAAAGATCCTAGATGTATAAAAATCAAAAATCTTCTGGAAAAAGGTGTAAAACCATACCCACAAAAACTTTCATTTTTCATGAAAAATGGTATGTTACATTGTATACACAAAAATCCAAAGCAGAGACAGCAATATAATGAGAGAGTAGTTATTCCTCAAGACTTAGTCTCAGAAATTCTATGGCTTTGCCATGATTCTCCTGTTGCTGCACATTGTGGTTTTCAAAGAACTCTGGCAAAAATTTCAGTTAACTATTATTGGCCAGACATGCATGCTCAGACTGAAAATTATGTGAAGTCGTGCACAACTTGTGTAAAAAACAGAGGTTTTCGTAACAACAAGGCTCCAATACAGAAATTTCCTATTACAACTTATCCTTTTGAACGTGTGGCTATGGATGTAGTCGGCCCACTACCTATCTCGAATTCTGGGATGAAGTACATTCTTGTCATTACAGATTACTTCACTAGATGGCCAGAGGCTTATCCACTTGCTACAGTTAAAACTGAGGATATTCTCGCTTGTTTAGAGAGATTTATAAGTATTCATGGAATTCCTGCTCACTTAATTACGGATCAAGGTAGTAACTTCATTTCTGAAGCTGCCAACAATCTATACAAGAAATTAGGCATAAAAAAACATAATACTTCAGCGTACCATCCCCAGTCAGACGGGCTAGTCGAAAGACTGAACGGTACGTTAGTTAGATCCTTAAAGAATCTGGTCTATTCTGATAAGGGCGACTGGGATCGGATGATTCAATTTGCTTTAATGGCTCATAGAACGTCAGTTCATGCCTCAACAGGCGAGTCCCCAGCACATCTTGTCTTTGGTCGAGACCCTGTGCTACCTGATGCTCTTTTAACAGGTGTAAAATATCCAGTTTACAAATCTACTCATGATTATTCAGATGACTTACAGGTTCGCTTAAAAAAGACCTTTGTAACTGTTAAGAAAAACCTTGAGGAAGCTCAGGAATCACAACAACTTCAACAACATAAATCTGCTAAAATGCCTAAGATTAAAGTTGGTGACTTGGTCTATCTTTACACACCTCATATTCGGCCAGGCCAATCAAAAAAACTCAGTTCTTTAAATCATGGTCCTTTTGAAGTTATCAAGCAAACAACTGAAGTTAACTTTGTCATTCAACACAAAAACAATCCATGTAATCAGCAATTGGTCCACGTTAATAGATTAACTCCTTTACCTCCTAGACGTAGTGAATTGATTTCTAGCACATATAATGATAACATTGATAATTCTTCAACTCAAGAAACAAGACAATTTAAAAGTAGATATTTTCTAAACCATCAAAATAGGGTTAAAACTCAAAATGTTCCTAATTCACACAAGTATGACTTGCGCCCAAGAGGCCAATTTATTCATTAAAGTTACTTGTCAATTAAGGCAATATGTCAAGAGAGCAATTGGCTCAAAAGTAAAGTAAAATGTTTAGATTATGAAATTCTCACATTTTCAAAAAAAAAAAAAAAAAAAAAAAAAAAAAAGACTGATATTGTTGTGAGATGGACAATTATGTTTCATAATATTATATTTTCAATTGTTTCACAAAATGTTTTGCAAAACTGTATGCTATGTTAAAATGGATCCAATATTTCTGAACTTCTGTGTAATTTGCTTTATGTGTCAGTCAGCTGAATGTTCTGTACTGCAAGTTCTGTGCCAGTGCAGCTTTCTGAATGTGAGTGCCATGTTAATCAGGTTGAAGTAGTGTTTTAAAATTCTAAATACTTAAATAATAATTTTTTTTTGCTTTACTTTAATGATAAGCAGTAATGTTTTAAAGTAATTTTAAGATAATTAAGTACTTGATGGATTAGAGTTTTGGTAAGGATTTTTAAGGATAACTGATAATTTTTATCTCTGTTTTATTTTATGAATGTGTGAATGATTTTTTTTTAATTTAAAGGTCTAGTAAATTTTAGAAATTTTTTTTTGTCATTTGGTGTTTGTTGACTTATTGGTTGGGGGTACCGCCACCTCTAGGTTTGCAACTTTCTAATGAACTTGTTTCTTGCCTGGGTGCCTGATCAACATTCTTGGTTTGAAAATTTGTCTCATTTTCTAAATTAGTAATTTTTTTAAATGTCTTTTAAAGTAATCTGTTGGCAAGGTTGGATAATAGTTAATAAATTGATTTCTGTGAAAAGTAAATTTATAGAATTTTAATTGTAAGATTTTTGAAGAAAGAAAACTTTTTGTTTAGTTAAACTTTTTGTGAGTTGAGTAAATTAAATTTTCATGTCTCTGTGGTACTCACCAGAAAATGTATTAGTGTTTAAGTTTTAAAAGGGGCAATTTCATCATTTGTGTCTTGTTAATTTGGTGTTGTCTTGTAAAGGTCTATGCTTGTATTGAGACTTATTTTTTTTGACTCACGAGTCAAACTTTAGGCCACTCTTGGATTTTGGTTATTATGCTGGTCATGATCTTGTTTGTTTTTGTTTTTTTTCTTTGATGTACATGTACATCGCTCAAAATTTACACTAAATTCCTCTCAATGGAACATATGTCATTGGGAACTTAATGCAGGTATTTTCCTAGTATTGTGTGGAAAAATTCCCCGCTTTGCAGGAAATTTTTCTCCCGGGCCCCGAAGGAGTGTGATAAGGCTTTCACACCTCTGTGTTAAAATTGTATATTAAAGTATTGTTTTATTTCTGTGTGATTGAAAGTGTCAATTTCGAAATATAAATGTCTTTTCTACATGTTTTCAATTACATTGACTTTTAAGGGAAGTGAACTCTAAAATCGCAAAAGTGTTTATGTTCCAGAAAAATAGTAATAGTTTTGTATTTTCGCTTCTCAGTCGCTAGTTGGGAACTTGCAGGTTTTGCGCACGCGCGCGTTTGAAAAAGGATTTTGGAAGCAGTGTGGAAGGAGTCGTGGAAAAATGTAGACGTGTGTGTTTGATTCGCGTATGATCGCGAATTTTAAGAAAAGGTGGATTAATTTTGAAAGTGGAAGGATGTGATTAAAATATGTAACATAGTTCGACAAGTTGTGCGTAGAGTCGTTTGGCTCGGTTCAGAGATGAGTCACTCGTGTTTTTAAATGAATCAGCCTGGTAGTAATGGAATAACGAGTCTTGTGAAAAGAGAAAATGGTTCTTTCACTGGTCAGCTTGAATCGCTAATAGGGCTAGAGGGAAAGCTCATTTTACAGCGATTTGTATTTGCCTGACTCCTCCTTGTGTCCTAAGGTACGAATCAACCAATCTCCGTAACCAACCAAGATGTCGAATTCCGCCAGCATGATGTTGTGTAGTCAAGTTTCCCGACCATTATGGATTTTGTTCTGCGCAAGAATCTCGATGAGTTTATGCCGAGAGTCCATCCTGATATCCTTTCCCATGGTACAGAATTGTAAATGTTATATTTAAAAGAGACGAGGTAAAGTTTTATATATATTTAGTCTTCCACCTAACGAATAGAGTGTTAATTGTCAAATCCTCGTGAGCATCGAATCATTGATGATGATATATGAAAATGTCGTATATGTTCAAAGTATACAAATGTGATATATAAATGTCAAGTATAATATGAGGAATATCGTGTTTATTTTATGTATCAGAAAATATGTGTATTCTCTTGGTTCCTCTTCCTCCAGGGGTGTTCTTAATGGTCACCCTACCGAGTGTAACTCTGAGTTATTGCGAGAAATGCTTGTACTCCACTGTTTTCGATCAACTGCCTTGTTATTTCATGTTTAATAAATGTGTTTGATTTCAAAACTTTGTCTTCTCTGTCGAGGATACCAAAACGTTCGCGACACAGGCCACAACTTGCTTCCACTGAAATTTAAATCCACGAAGCATAACTACGGTCAAATGTTTGGCAATTCCTGGTTGCCCTAAAGTTGTATTTCCTATGAAGGATTTTGATGATGCATCAAAGTCCTGATAGGAAGCAATTTCCATTTCGTCTACTAAAATGCAGCAGTTTTTATCCAACATGTCCATGTTTTCAACCTTTGTTTTTAACAGGGAAAAAAGCATATGCAAGACGCCAAAGTTAAGCTGTATGTTTTGTACACGGCGGTTGAGGGTACTATATGATGGAGCTGGGTACCCAGTCGATCTTAGGTAATTATAACCATGTTTACCTAAGGCAAACCTAAGTTTTAACCCTTTAATGACTACATCATTTGTCCAGTTTAATCTGTCTACAGTAAGAGAAGCTATTTGCTCATCAGATAAGAAAGAAGACATTTTATTTTCCTTTTCTTGCATCTGTTGTTTTAGCACACTATTCTCCTTTTCGAGAGCTTCAATTCTCTTCAACAAATCAGCCGATGACACATTTTCCTAAAAAAAAAAAAATTCTATCATTGAACAAAAGATCAAGAACCAGAAAAGTTTAATGAAAGAAAGTTAGGGAATTTATCTAAAAGTTAAATTATACGGCAAAAGCATTTATAGTACTTTTGTAAGGGTAAGAAATTTCAGCCCAAAGTTTACTCGTAAAAATAAAAAATATTGGCTAGTACCATATAAATATAATAACATTGCATAATGCTTTCACCATTTCTTTCAAAAAAATTAATTGCAGTAAAATTTATCGGTAATCATTGTATAAAAAATGTAACATAAATATACATATAACATATGAGCAATTAGGATATTGCGCATGCACACATCCCATAGTAGTATCAGCCATGGTAGGGCTACATGAAGTGCACATGCAATGAAACCACATGACATAGCAAGTAATTTTGCAATTCTATAAAATGGAAACATATTAATTACCTTTTCATATTCTATTTTTTCTAACGAAGAGCCTGGCTTGGGATTTCCAATTCCCTTTTTTCTTTTATCACTTAATAAAGGAGATAGGTTAGGCACATCAGTAAGAGTTGGAATTGCAGTTTGCAGATTCTTTCTCTCATCCATACACTGGTTTTCAAATTGTGATTCTTCAAAGTAAGCCTATAAGTAACAATATTAAAATTTTAAAAGTTGTAATTTAAATTAAATATATCTTTTAATGAACTTTGAAGAAACTAGACAATGTTTACTGTTCAAATTATGCAGCACTCTGACCAAGATCAGTGGTGAAGCATCAGAGGAGACAGCCTGTATCCAAATAATTTACGATCAATATATATAATTGTATCAAAATCTAAAGGTTAAAATATTGGATCAAAAACAATACTGTATTTATAACTGATAAATTAGAAATGGTAAGACTACTGTACATGATACAAGTAGTTGACCTAAGAAATTGACTTTTCAAGTTTTTTATGCTCAACTTTTAATTTACAGGCAATTTGGCAAACAAACAATTTTTTTCACTCCCGCAAATTTGGTCTAAACACAGTTTAAATACGTAACTACATGTATGCATTACCCCCATGCTAATTTACTATCATGAGAAGAAATATAAAATAAAGGTTCTATTTATGAATTTAATTAGTCATACTTACAGCTGATTTTAATTTAGGTAAGCCAATGCCTTTAATACGGGATTTGCAATTAACTTAGGAGGATTGGGAATACTGAACAATGTTGGCACTGCTGTAGCTTTCAACAATTTTTTCATGTCCACTCTCTTACATTCAAATTGACTTTCCTCAAAATGAACCTAGAAAAAAAAAGTAAGGCATGTTACACTTATAATAATTATTCTTTCTAAATGGTTAAAATAAGAATTAAGAAGCAGAAATCTCAATTACTAATACTGCAAATGGAAACTGTTGAAAATCTTTGATGAAAAAAAAAGCTGAGCTCAGTAGGTTATTATTAGTATTTTCCTCTTTAAATACAAAGTAGTTAAACTTTCAAATATGTGAGGCAAACATTCATACATGTTACTAAAAAAACTTCATTAAAGTAAAACTATTTTGAAAAAGTTATTCAAAATGTAGAGAATACATCCAATAAGCATTAGTACCAATAAGCGTAATCTAATAAGATATGAAAGTTCAATTCATTTCTAATTTCCATTTATGAGATATCGGTTACTACAGAATGTAAAAATGCTTTTATGTAGTCCCACCCAACAAATGATATGCTATTGCACAACACACATTTTTATTGTAAACAGTGTAGAAGACCCAGACCGTCCGACTCATCCTGAGGACTTGAGTATCTATTTGGACGGCCGGATTGTAAACAGTGTATGTATTTTAATCTATCTCAACCATTTATTCGTGAGATATCGCTGATCAAAGGTGAAACACCATTAGTGTATATTGCCAGAACTATAAATCCAATGAAATTTGAAATCAACAAGCTTTTGATCTTTATTACTATAGATATGATTAAAAAATTTCAAACAGTTTTCTCGATTCATTCATGAAAAATCACTGACCACATAAAAAAAATCTAGCAGATAATATTGCCAAAACTATACATCCAATAAGCATTAGTACCGATAAGCGTAATCCAATAAGATATGAAAAGTTCAATTAATTTCTAATTTCCATTTATAAGCCTATCGGTTACTACAGAATGTAAAAATATTTTTCTGTAGTCCCACCCAACAAATGATATGCTACTGCACAACACACATTTTTATTGAAAACAGTGTATGTATTTTAACCTATCTCAATCATTTATTCGTGAGATATCACTGATCAAAGGTAAAACACCATTAGTGTATATTGCCAGAACTATAAATCCAATGAAATTTGAAATCAACAGGCTTTTGATCTTTATTACTATAGATATGATAAAAAAATTTCCACCAGTTTCCTCGATTCATTCATGAAAAATCGCTGACCACATAGAAACATCCTAGCAGATAATACTGCCAAAACTATACATCCAATACGCATTAGTACCAATAAGTGTAATCCGATAAGTTATGAAAAGTTCAATTAATTTCTACTTTCCATTTATGAGATATCGGTTACCACAGAATGTAAAAATATTTTTCTGTAGTCCCACCCAACAAATGATATGCTACTGCACAACACACATCTTTATTGAAAACAGTGCAATACATTTAAAATTTCAGAATTGTAACCACATCCAGGTGAAGGATTTCCAATTTCCCCTGTTTTTGCTAAAATACTGAAGTTCTGGTGGAAATTAAAACAGAATTGATAATTTTGTGGAGGGGAGGGGGAGGAGCACTGGAGGTACACTGTCATTGTAAAAAGAGCAAAAAGAAAAGTAATTGTAGGGTTATTTTATCTGACACCTTTGACCTGAAAATTTAAAGGAGGCAATTTTCGTATAAACTTGTGTATGTACAGATTTACAGATTATATAAATATAACATTTAAAATCTTTGTAATAATAATAAATTTTATAAATCTGTATTACAAACGATATATTTATGCCTAATACGAAAGAATTTAAGTATCTTATTGGGAAAATCCTATAAACGGAATGACAGAACGCCAATGTTTACATCAAATGATTGGCGCCAAACATCGACTTGGCGATAAAATAATCGGTGCCATTTAAAAGTAATTTCGTATCATTTGAACATAATTTTTTATCAGTTTTTCGAAAAAATAATAGCTAATCATTAAGTAGCTTATATGATAAACGTATTTCGATTTATTTACCATTTTAGCTTATGTTTGCATAATTACTATAACATGGCAAGTTTTCCACTTGGCGACAGTTTGTTGATAGTAGGATTCACCAATTTTGTGATTCATTATGATCTAAAAATACAACAAAGTGTATAAAACTTGAAAGATATTTGTGTAAGAGGAATAAATCTTTAATATATATATATAATTTGAAGCTATTTTCTTCTAGGTTTGAAAGTGCGTATAATGCATTCAAGATGATGTTTACATTACAAACTACGTGTACTAAGATAAGACTATAACAAATAAAAATCATTAATAATCCATACTACAGTTACAGAAATTATAAAATAAGTGTTTAAAATAAATACTTTATATGAAAAAAGAAGTTTCAATTAGAATATTGCAGAACTTACCTCACATAAGTATGATCCATTACCGGGTATCCAATTATCACGCCGACTATTTATTAGCCATTGTTTTCTTCTTTCTTCGTTTCTAGGAAAGCGAAATAGTCTAAAACCGTTTCTAGAATGATTAGAGCAGTTCGGTGCAGAACAACCACCCATAATTATTTCAATAATACTTCCTAAAGTGAAAATACGAATAGAGCTAATGCTAATGAATAGCGCTACCAGCTATGGTGGGCATCAATATGCTTAATGAGTCAGCTCGTATATAGAGGAGTCTTAGTACCTTTCAATAGACCTTGCGAGAAAGTGACAGAGTGGAAGTGTGCTGATTTGGCGGGTTATCGCCAAAGAGTGTAATAACTTTGGTTGTTGCTTTTTGTGGTGAGTTTCGATCGCACTCATATATATGTAACTGTCATTTATTTGCAAAATGTCGCTTGATGGTGAAATTGCCCTTGCCATTGCTGTTGCACTGGAAGACGATCCACCTCGTAAACGGACAAAATGGGTGAAGGGTTTGTTATTAAAAAGAGAAAACTTTTCTCATATCAACTTGATGAGGGAATTGGAGAATTTCCCCACTGATTTTTTAAATTTTGTCAGAATGGATGTGGACACATATAATGAACTGTTGTCTGTTGTCACACCTTTAATTGTAAAAAACAATACAGTATTACGGCAAGCAAGGGCGGATCCAGAGGGGGGCACGGGGCATGTGCCCCCCCCCCTTCCTCAGACGAGCTAAGTAAAGACTAGGAAAGGTCGATATTTTTCAAAATTATATTTTTTATAATTATTTTCAAAATTATATTTTTTAAAATTATATATTTATATTTCTCAAAATTATATTTTTATATTTTTTAAAATTATATTTTTATATTTTTCAAAATTATATATCCTCTCTTCAAATTCCTTCCACAAATTTACGGAACATTAAAGTTATTTTGCAAATTCTTGCAATCCATCCTATGACAACAAGCATAGCAGAAAGCTCTTTCTCAACACTACTCCGAATTAAAACTTACCTACGCAATACCATTTCGGAGAGCCGGCTTAATGGTTTAGCATTAATGAACATCAACAGAAATGTATAGTTTACAGAAGAGGTTTCAGGAAGTTTTTTCGCGCAAATTTAAAATGAAGTTAAATTTAAAGTACATGTAAAGTGAATTTGTTTATACAGTAAATCTGAATAAATTTTACTCTATTTTCTTATACACATCACATAGCCAGTCAAACCCGTGTATAACGAAATCGGAAACAACGTAATTACGGTTTCAACGAAAAAAAGATATTAGGCCCTCTCTAGGCTTTACAGCATTACAGAAAATTTTTTAAACGAAATTACGGAAATATCGAATTATTTTCGGCGTCATTTCGACTGTATTACAAACTGTATAAATTACCGGAATTCGTGGATTTGGCATTGCCGGGCACCCCACAAATTCATCTTTGCGTATGCCACTGGACTATATTGTGCCCCCCCCCCCAGAATAGTTTTCTGTATCCGCCATTGACTGCAAACCATATCTCCGCATGAGAGACTCGTGGCTACGTTGCGTTAGCTATGTTTGTATTCGATTTGATTGAAGTCGGCAGCTTAGCGCTATTCTTTATTTAGTAGTATAACAAATAGTAGTACACAGTATAACAAAATATACTATTCTTTATTTAGTAGTATACTAAATTGCATAGCATTTGTATAATATATATATATATATATATATATATAAAAATAAATTATTAAATCCAAAGTTAGAATGTATGTAGTAACTCATAATACACTATTCCAAAATTTTCTACAAATACAAAGAAATTAAGACAAAAAGAGGAAATAATAAAGCATAATGCAAGTCATAAGGACAAAGACAATCAACAAATTTCAAAAATGAGGAATGCAAATAAGAAAACAAAAAAAAATCAAGCAAAAAAGCTTGCACATGGAGGAGATTTAGGCTTACGAGATTAGGCTTACGAAAAGTTCATTTCGAAAAAATTCTCATCGGGTCCATATATCTTTTCGAAATGAGCACAAAAATGCTTGTTTCTGAAACACAAGATAGATTTTATCTATAAACTTGTGTTATATGGACGACAAGCATAAAGATTGGAACAATAAAGGAAACATAAATACCTCAAAACGCACCTCTTCAGCGCAACCATGACGAGCAAAATATGACTGGATCAACGTTGCCATATGCCAAAATGAAAAGATGTGATTTGCTGTTGCCAAAGAGAGTAATAAAAACAGTACTGCGCAAAAGCAATAAAATGAGTTATTCAACTGTTAAAGCTTCGAGATAAAAAGATGAAAATATAATTGCAGGAGAATGAAGAAGTACGGCTAAAATAAGATAATAAGGGGAGAATATGAGAATTTTAGGCTAATCGAAACTTATTAACTATACTATTGACTAAATATGCAGGATATTGATACATTTTACTGGTAATTTTGAGGTTATTAATGTGCAAAGCATGAAATTTTTTATCTGATAATCTATAAATTCTAAAAAGTTGATTAAGTATAATATTTCTAAACAATTGAATCGAGTTGCAGGAATTAAAAGGTAATAATTTATTAATATTAAATTTAAAAAAATCTTTTTTATCATATAATTTAGTAACTATCCCATGAGCAGGTTCTATAATTAGATTTAAATCCAAATAATAAACATTATTACTAATAGAAGTTTCATTAGGTATTAATTCCAAATTATCCGGATAGAAATCTATATCTATGACATAGTTATCAGTAAATACAAGACAAATCAGATCATCTACATATCTATAAATTTTATAATCAGTTGAAGTAAAGAATTTTTCATAATGATATAGGTATAAATTAGCTAACATACTGCTACTACAGCCACCTTGTGGAACACCTGAGACTTGTAAGTATAATTTATTACCTTGAAAGATATAATTATTGAAAATAACAAAATGGAGAAGCTTAGGAAAATTGGTAAATTTTGTAAGATTAGAATGTTTAGTAATATAAGCATTATATAAAGCTAAAATGACATCATATAGATCAGTGATCTTAATATTATTAAATAGATCTTTAAAATCAAAAGTTTGAAATCCTATTATTTTACCATGCGTTTTTAATTTATTTTTTAATTCCTTACTGTTATTTAGAATAATGTAGCTATCACCAGAATCTCGTAAATTGCTATTTAGTACATTTAAATAATTTAGTAATAATTTACTAGCAGTAGTAGAGTATGAATTATGACCACTAGTAAGAGTTCTAAATTTAATAGGATTTTTATGAAATTTAGGTATAAGCACAATATATGGAAATGTCAAAAATTTATTATTAATATCTAAATCACTATACATATTGATAATTTTCAATTTGATACTATTAAGAGAGTGTGAATCAATTTTAAATAGACTATTATTTTTTAAATAATCTAGCAGATATTGAATATAGAATTTTTTACAAATAATAGCATAATTATTAGAGGCTTTATCTACATAAGTAATAACAAAAGATCTATGTAAATCATTAACAGAATGCTTTATATTATCCATATTATATATGGATCTAGATAAATTAATACTACAAATGGTATTTTTAATAGATCTTAAAATAGTAAATTTCCACATATTAAATGCCTCTAAAGGCTGAGCATATTTAGAAGCTAATCCATAAATAAATTTATCAAGGTCCAGATTGATTGACTTTAACACTTGTTTAGAATTATTACATGAAGGTAACCTGAATTTAGTGCCAAATGACATTATAGTTCTTAAAGATTTATCTTTTACAATGGCTAAGTCTCCAGTAACTATATGACCCAAGTGTGGATTTATAAATTCAGCATAATTATCAGCACTACAAATACATTCACCATCTAAATTTGTTGAGGAATCTATGTCGACTGAGAGAGATTTTGAAATTGCATTGTAATTAAAAATGGTTCTTCCAATAGGCTTGTTATATTTAAAAGTTTTAGTAACATTCAAATCCTTTACAGGCAATAAATGATGAAATTGATTAAATAAATTCTTAAAGTTTATGGAATTATAAATAGGATGCTTAAATGATATTACACAATAAGAATTGGAACAGTTATTATGATGAAATTGATTAAGTTTTATTTTTAAATATTTTGATCTAGTAATGAGCAAATCATAGAAAATATGATTAAAATGTTCATTAGTAAGATTTAACTTTAAGAAAATAGCATAAACTGTGTTTAATTGTTTTTTCTTAACTGCAAATACCCATGATTTAATAAATTTCCATTGATATGTGTTATTGAATTGTTGATGCATACTTTTAATCTCCGCTTTAATATCATATTGGGAGGAGCTTCCTTTACCGCGTTTAAATCTTTTGAGTTTAGCCAATTTACTATTATGTAAAAGAGGTTTATAAAAAAGGTGATTAAAAATAGAATATTTATTATCTACAAAATTATTCTTAACAATATTACCATTGAGATATAACTGATTTAATCCATATGGAAACAGAGTACAATGTGATTTAATATAGAAGTTTTCAAAGAATAATCTATCAGCAGTATTTGTTTTAATGTCCAAAATATGTATAGTTATATTTTCAAAACCATGATGAGCAAAGTGTTTATATTCGATTTTATTAGAAGTAGGAAGAAAATTATTATTGTGGATATATTTTTTAACATGATCTCTATGTACATTCATACGTAGATGAATAGGATTACTGGTTTGTCCTATATAAGATATATTACATATATTACAAGATAGTTTGTAGATGCAATTAAAAATTTTACAGAAAGTCTTATGACTATTTAGATTAGTAATTTGTGAGTTAGAAGCATATGGGCAGGTTTTACAATTTTTATTCTTACATTTATTGAAGTTATAATTTTTAGCTGGGCAATTATTATATCCAAAACAATCCATGGCACACTGTTGGTAAAATGATAACGGTCTAAACAATTCCCAACTAAATTGTAAATACCGGGCAATATTTATCAAATTATATAATAACAAGAATAAATATATTTGCCAGTCACTAAATCAAATAAGATGTGTAATTCATAAGAGTTAAAGTAATATAAAGAGAATAGCATTAACATTTATAAATAATATAAATAAAAATAAAATAATTGCTTATATATAAAAATATATACAACTAAGTCCATGTAAAACCTAATAAAATGTAATAAGTAGGATATTACAAGATAAAAAGAATTGATTAACAATATAAATATAATCAGTTCTAAACTAGATTAATTAAAACACAAGGTATAATAAAATATATACTGTGTAAATCTGGAATTCACATAGAATCCTGTCCAAAAAAGTAATAAAAAGATTGCACTAAAAAGTACAGTTTATAAAAGGTATCTATAACACCAATACAAAAATCCCAATTGCAGTTACCCAGTCATAAAAACACAAAACCAATAAATTAGTAAGAAATAATAACGATAGATGGTAGCACTAGAATAAGATACTTCTAATATTTAATTACTAATAGCGAAGAAAATTTGCAGTTAGATTTAAAAAACGATAGATTGCAGCACTATATTAAGGAAATTCTAATATTAAATTACTAATAGCTAAAGAATAATTGCAATACAAATATTTACCAAATAATAAAACAGAAAGGAAGACAATAATTAATAATACTTTAAGCAAAAATATAATAAGTAACCTATGCAAATAAAAGAAAAGAATAAAATAGGAGAATGAGCCACAATAAACTACAATTAACAATGGATGAAAGTAGAGAAAGTAATACATAATAAAAAATTAAAATGAATTAAAATAAATTCTATTACTAAATTTAGCGCAAATGCAGCATAAATTTGAATAGATAGCAAATAGAATGTTTCTTTAATACGAAGCATACAAAAGGAATTAGGAATAAGGATAGTTCATAAATGAAAAGTTAGATAAACTAAACAGCGTAGTATAAGAATGTGAATGACAATGCAATATACATATATATATATATATATATATATATATATATATATATATATATATATATATATATATATATATATATGATGTTCACAAATTTATTGCATGATATTACATATGAAAAGTGAATGTATTTCGTAATATTTAATACTTTTTTTTTAATGTGATTTTTTAATACATTTATTTAAGAAAAAGCACAGTAATTCAATACAGGTTTGTGCTAGCGTTTTAAAGTTTGTGTCAATCGTTTTCTAATTAAAAATGACATAAGAAATGATTATTCATGTAATAAATACTATTGAAGGTTCCGATTTTTTGATAATTTTTTTCATTCGAGAATTGTGGGGGGGGGGGGGGGGCGGGGGATTCCTCCTAACATTTGATTACGTTTTTAAAATCAAGAGACTTATAGTAATCACTGATTGTAGTTTTGTATCAAATTTCGTTGAAATCGCACCATTCGTTTGCGAGATATCGTCTCCACAGACTCATTGACACACACACACCTATCATCTGGTAAAAAGGGTTTGTTAATATGTACTCCTTTGGATAACTAATGTAATTTTTCCATAATGAGAGAGAGTGAAACACCTAATAACCCCTCCCTTCCTTTTCCGTGTAAAAATGCAGTTTTTAAGGAGCGCCTTGAAAAAGTGGATTTTCAAAATTCGATGGTTAATGTATGATTTTTCGAAAAAGTTGAGTAAAAAATAATGCCCAAAATAACTGTATAGAAATTAAATCAGGTCGGATTGAAAGGGTCCTTTTCAATGCATTCCTTTTCAATTTATTTTTCATCTTAATCAATAGCTCATAAAATTATAAGTAATATTTTTTCAAAATTTCATTCGGAAAATGTGGGGGGGGGGGGGAGGAGTTCAATTCAGTTATGTCCACGATACCTGTGCAAAGTTTCACTCTACTAGAATTACTTAAGAACTGTACATATTTTCGCTGCTGTTTACCGAAGCAAAAATATTTTAGCTAAATGAGTATTTTTTTAACCCCGACGAAAAAAGACGCCAAAGGATTCTGAAAGAAGAAAATACGCCAAAGAAAAACAAGTCTGTGCCAAACGGTCATTAAACATCCAACCCTTCAACCGCAAGGCCCCCATCCAAATGTCAAGCAAAACGACGGAAAATGTTTCCCTGCGTTCACCACCACATACAGGAAAACTTAAAGCTCGTCCTTTGATAAATTCCGCTGTCTGGTAACAATACTCCCGGTGTGTGGCGGGCTTAAGTTATTTATTTTGTGTTGTAGCTGAACGTATATTGTAAAAGCATGGTTTGGTTTTTGAAAATTCGCTATATGTTCTGGTGAAATTTTAATTAGAGGTTTATATTTAAAATCCCGGGCACACTTTCTAGCCAGGCACATTTCCTAATTTATAATAACAATAAAAGAAAAAATTTGTTTGTCGGTTGAGTAGTGGAAAATCTTAGCAACCCACAACTACGAAATTTAGTACGTACCGTGATACTTCAGGCCAGACTCAAAGATACCTCGGACCGATTTTTTTTAATTCGAATTAGATTTTTAGTTATGAAATGTTGAAGCACCATTTTAAACGATTTTCGTTTAAATTGATCTCTTAAATATAATCGCACAGTTTCCATTTTGACAGTTGACGCCATCGGAAAGATCAAAAAATGAATTTTTGTGAGGCCAGGAGGCACCATATGCAATTTTTTGTTATATTTACGATGAAATAAAGCGTAGACTTTTAGTCACCGTTTTATAGCAGTCTTGGCCCGGAAAGTCATGACCCCCAAAAATACACGTTATGTAAATTGCAGGTGTGGTTGGGGCAAGATATCCTAGATCCAAGACTTAAACTTCATTGGAAAGTGAAAGAACCAATAATACACAGATACGATATCGCTCTAAGGAGCATCCAATAAGAGCAAGGAAGGCGTAACTGAACCCCAGGCAAAATGATGTGGCTACACGGAAAAAGTAAACGAATACAATTGAGAATGATATTCAAGAGCCGTGATTTCAAGCAGTGTTATTGAGAGAGAGTTGTTATTTATTTGAGTATTGAGATTGTTATAAAAAAGACGAAGTCTGACTCTAAATGTTCATGCTGAACTACATACCAGAAATACAGAGGTATGTACCAGTCTTCATATATGCAATTTTTGATCTTTGGAGTAAGATTCAAAAGACCAGGTCTCACACGATGCTTTTCTTCTCCTTAAGCTTAAGCGTTTGGTAATAAATTCATTTAATTGTAATTATAATAATAATAGATGTGTGAATAAATGATAATTTATTTTAGAAGTTAAAAATGTGGATTTTAATGTGTAGTGTTTTGATTTAATGTTTATGTTAAGGAACTCGTGCAAAGAGGTATTTTGCGGCCACGATAGCAATGTACAAATGTCACGATTCACGACCACTTTAAATAAGATTAATAATTTAATCCACTAATTTTATTAAAAAGTAAGCCTATTAAAGGTTTATTCACCACACTTTTGAACGAATTGATTCCATAGAACAATCCTCTCATATTAAGGAAGAAAAAAATTGAAATTTCATCGAAATGTGAAAAGTTTATGAAACTTCATATATATATTATTGTATCCAAAAATCGAAGAGTTCCCAATTTATTCAATTCTAATAATTAAATACTTTTGCGTTATTAAAATACTAATTAAAATTCAAGACTAGAGTAATTATTATTATAATAATAATTACTCTAGTCTTGAATTTTTTATGAATAGCTTTCGATGCGTAGCTTTCCATTCTTGACCAAGGCGTATTTACGCACCCGTGGAGTTGTCTAAAGCGTGTTTAGGTGCTTATTTAGAGCATTTTACTATATGTGCTAACACAGTGGGCGACTATACGCCTTTCAAAAAATAATAAATGAAACAAATTATTCAAATTTTAAATTCCAGAGAACGTCGAGTACATTTTCTAGTATATTATGTATAGGCAGGCTAGGTGTCGAAAACCGACAAAAAGAGAGCCCAGAATGGGGGGGGGGGGTAGGGTCCACAATTTGCATGCACTTTTTTTATTGCACAAAGGAATCATATAATAGTATAATTGTGAAGTTGCAAATCGTAATACTCAAGATTTGGCTAGAAAAACGCATCTAAAGTTTGTTACACGCATTGTGAGACGGACGTTGGATATATAGATAAAAGAAAAAGGCCAAAAGGTCTTATCTCAGCTTTATGTTCTTATCTCTGCTTTATGTTCTTATCTCTGGATCGATTTACAGCCAACATTCGATTCGTATGACGGTAAGAGTGCTGCGTGGGCGAATTCCACTCGATATTCTGATATTTATTAATTCTGTCGTGTATTTCATGTATCTTCTTCGACTGTAGTTTTGTTATCTTATTTAGGTTGCATTCCTATATCAAGGTTTAGGGATGTAGCCAGGGGAGAGGGGCTTTGAACTTGTCCCTCTTTCCCCGAAATTTAAGTTCTGTCTATATATATTTTGTGGTCATCCCTTAAAATAATATGCTTTTACCAACTTTCACCATTTAACATATTACGAGTACTTTCCTTATATACATAATGTATAAGGAAAGTATTGTGACGGAGTCGAAAATTCGAATTCGAGTTTTCGACGGGAGAGCACGTTTCAAGCATCCCTGATCACGAATCAAGCATTTTTGATGTGATGTCTGTGTGTGTGTGTGAAAGTATGTGTGTGTGTGTGTGTGTCAGTGAGTCTGTGGAGACGATAACTGACGAACGAATGGGCCGATTCGAACGAAATTTGGTACTAAAATCACAATCCGTACACACTGGAAGCCTATTGTTTTTATACGCAATCGAATGTTCAGAACCCCCCTAAATTTTTGAGTGAAATTTTGAAAAATTCGTCAAAAAATCAAAACCGCTAATAAAGTTACGCAAATAGACATTTGTTATGTAATTTTTCATTAGAAAACGATTGACATAAATTTTAGAACGCTAACATGAACCGTTCTCGAGATATTGCACATTTTTCAAAAAAATTATCAAAAAGTCATAAAATAAAAAAAATATTTCCTATTGAGAACCATGTTTACTTTTCATGTGTAACACCATGCGATAAATTGGGTGACTTCATTCTCGTGGATCTAGCTCGTTCCAGTCATGAAAAAAGATACTTTGAGTAATACTTTTGTATTTGAACGCCAATAGTTATTTATCTGCTGTAAGAATAACTTATTTCTTCGTCCATAATGCTTGGCGAGATTTTGGCGACGAATTTGGCGAGATGTCGCCAACTTGGCAACTTTTTTAATTGTTGCCAAATTAACAAAAATTTCGCCAAATGGATAAAAATGACGCTAAATCAATCAAAATTACAACTAATTGAAGAAAATTCAATATCTTGGAAAGAATATAAGTATCTACTATAAGAATAACATTTTTTTAACTGTAAAAGTAGAAAATTCATTGCATTATATAAGGAAAGTCATGTGTTGCCCATGTGGCATCGAAATCTGCGATGCGTATTTCTGTTTTAAAAATGCTCTTTTTCTTGTCATGTAAATGTAGAAGCTCTCAGACGATTTTCTGTCGGAATTAGAGCAAACCGTGGAGTGTGTGTGCGACCTTGAATAGGCTCGCCTGCCAGTCAGCGGAGAAAGAAAAAAAGCCGTTGAGTGTAATTTTATTTTGTTGATTATTTTCCAATGCTCGGTTTTGGTACGTGTGATATGTATATGTTGTTGTGACGTCAGCGAGGTAAATGTAGAGGGACGCGCTTGGATGAAATACAGAGCTTACCATGGACGAGAGGGCTGTCGGTCGCGTATAGATTTTGTTATAGTTTAATAATGAAACTATTTTAAATTTATAAAATTAACTTGTGTAAAATTGCTCTCAGTATGGTATCCGACCGACAGAGCCCCTCCGAACCGAAATCTGGGTTCGTATACTATTTTCCTTTAATTGGGAGATTGTAAAATTGAATTGCTGGTTGTAAGTCTATGGAATTTTTAAATGTAAAAAGCCAGCTTAAAAGTAATAGATCTGTATCAATCTCCCCTGGTATATTATATTGTTGAAAAGGTTATTTAATTATGGTAATATCTATACTAAAAGATTTTCAAGCTAGATATATTGTTCTGAAACAAATGTTAGAAACCTAACTCATGAATGAAGGAGTTATAATTGCCATTTTTGGAAAATTGAATTTAAATTACGAATAATGTCTTATCTGTGCTTCATAAAGAAAATTAAAGAATGTTCCTTTACTATAATGAAATATATAGAGTCTTCTTTTCACGTGCTATTTTACTTGTCATTTATTACTTCCAGCCATTGAGTTGTAGTTTCGCTTCTCACCAGGGAGACGGATCTGAACTCTGGAGTTTAGTACTTACCACTATTACGTTATTGTGTTATACATGTTTTATATCAACTAACTTTATACATTTGAATGTGAAAGCAGAAAAGTCTTTTAACACTTAGAAAACGCTTTTACACCCACATTAGATTTTTTCTATATGTATTGTGAGATGTATACTCATTTAAAATATATAATTATTGATCAATTACAAATGTCTTTTATTTTAAACAAATAATTTTTCACCAGAAATTATGCCCCCACTCTGAATATTTTTTTCTGGTTACGTGTCTTCAGGGCCATCTAGTTTTCGGCTCGTGATTTAATTCCATCCCGCAAAAGAAAAAAATATCTTGCACAAACTCGCTTTAAATATATTAATGACCAGCAGCATACCCGTTCTTCGTGCGGATTATATAATATAAAGAAACTTAAAATTCGCAATCATGTGCAAATTCCTATAATATACTAAATGACATTGTTAATCAAAATATTCTGTTAAAATATTTAATTTAATGCTCGTAAAAAGAAGTTTAAGAATCTCTGTTCTCGCTATACAAAAGCATCTTAATGGCAGATCTGAAGAATACAACATCCCTTTCTTGTAAGTAAATTTACAAAAACATGAAATTGAATCAATATATGCAAAATAAAAACGTTAAACTTGTATGGGACCCTTACTACTTATATACGCGAATATTAGAAAATATAACCTGTATTAGTAGATCACATGTATAAATTGAAAATATCAATAAACCCGTAATCTTTAAACCTGAAGGCAGTAATTGATTCCAATATATTCCAAAGTGAAAGTGCTAAAATTATATGGTAAAATATACCCGTACTAATTATAATGTCGTAGATTAGGAAATATGCCAGAGTGTTAGTAGAAGCTTACCCGTAATACAATATGAGTCTCAAAAATATTTGTCAAAATAAAACAGATGACGAAATAAATTGAAAATACCAATAATCCCCGTAATATTTATACCAGAAGGCCGTAATTGATTCCAATATATGCCAATATATATCAAAATATATGCCAATATACCTGTACTACTTATATTCTCGTAGATTAGAAGATATACGCGTGCGTATATATTTGTAGAAGATTACTCATAAAGAATTGTCTTTTCCCCCAAAAGGACGGTTGGCAACCCCAATCTAGATATTTAAAAAGTTTAAAATCAACAAGAATCTTAACTTTTTTAAAGTAATGCTACTTTTTAAACAAACTCCTAATTGTAATATTTTAGGACGTGGTCTCTTTTGCGTTCTTGCGTTGTTTTTTGTCCTCACCAGATCTAAATAAACTGGTACACAAAGTTTAAGAGGATTGTGCTCAACTTAAGGAATCTATTTGAACTTGAGGGTTTTTTTTAACCTAGAGAAGAAAAAATATTTAAAAAGAAAAATATATTCGCTATGTAAAATGTAAAAGGCCATTTTTTTTTTCAGAATAGTAATGTACTGAGGATACGTATAATTGAATTTTTTCCGAATTTTAAAATAGAAACGAAAATTATTGGATATTATGGATATTCTTTTCTGCTGTTTCAATCGTTTAAAATGTATATTGAATCAAAAAATTTTAATTAATTTTTTATGTGGAGCCTGCATACTTAAATTCTTTCTTTTTATATTTGTGTTATTTTAAGAATGCGAAAAGAAAAGTTTAATTGTTAATTAGCGGTTCTAGCTCCTGAAACATACATGGAACTTTTTATGCCATTTTCAAAAAAATACTGTCACTAATTAAAAATATTTTTAGACTTTCTTTTATCGTTTTTCACCATGAATGATTCTTGTTGAATATCAATTTTTTTTGCTAACTTTTTATTATTTTTACTTTCTCATAAGAGAGGAGGAATTATTCTTTTCCCGAGTTCGACCTTCTGATGGATAAGTACGTTTAAAAACTAAGACTCCTGAACGCATGTTGTAAACTTTTGGAAAGATCGAAAACTTTCGTCTATATGTGAGTGTGGCACGATAACCCAAGAACTAATGTGACTACCGATATAAAATTTTATGTGTAGATGTACATACATTATTTTAATAACTGGAATTGGGTAGCAATTTTAGTATTTATCATTATTACAACTTAAAACATTAAGTTAAAACATTTTAAACAATTTTTTCCTTTGTAAAATAATATAATAAAATAATGATTGTGGTATACATTATTTGGAGGGATTGATAATTTGAAGTACACTATACACTTTGAAGGCATGAAAATAATTTTTTATTAAAATAGAGTCAGCTGCACCCAGAAGCGTCACAAAGCCGCTGCCAACCTGAAAAGAACACATTTAAATAAATTTGAAGAAATAGTTTGAAAGTATAATTGAATATAAAAACCAGGGTGCAAAGGTTGTGTAATTGGGTACGAAAATGTGGGTTCGAAACGGAATAACTAATTAACTTTGACTTAAAAATTTTAAAAATGAATTTTCTGTATTTAATGTAACTAGTAAAATAAACATATTTTTGTAAATGTGATGGCTTTTGTCATTTTCTATTTTCCAAAACAATTTTTTAAAGTTTGGGTACTTTTAGGGTTATATAGTTTATCAAATAAGCGTATTTTTTTTGTTAAATTTATGTATTTTCTTCTCAATACAGATTTATTTAGCCAAATTAAATGGGCCGGTTAAATTTCCTAATATAATTTTTAAGATATGAGTATTTACAGGGTTATATAAAATTAATAAGTAAGCATATATTTTCTTGTTAAGTTTAAGTCTTATCTTTTTAATGTTGATCGAGTCAATTTCAATAGACATTCTCATAGTATGTTCTACTGCTAACACAAAAATTATTTTAAGCGTTTAAACCAGTGTTTCCCAAACTTTTTTAACTCGCGGCGCACTTTAAACAAATGAAAATTTTGCGGCGCACTAATTATATATATATATATATATATATATATATATATACATACATATATATATATATATATATATATATATATATATATATATATATATATATATATATATATATATATATAATTGTAAATCCAATGTTAGAATGTAAGTAGTAACTCATAATACACTATTCCAAAATCTTTCTACAAAATAAAGAAATAAACTAAGCAAATAAAAGAAAAGAATAAAATAGGAGAATGAACCACAATAAACTACAATTAACATTGGAAGAAAGTAGATATAGTAATACGTAATAAATAAAATAAAAATAAAAATAAAATTAAAATAAATTATATATGTGATATATATATATATATATATATATATATATATATATATATATATATAAATACAGTATAAAATATTTTAAAAACATATGAACAAGTAAACCAAGGCTTAAAAGCAAAGTATTGTAAGGCGCAATGCCGCACTTTCAATATAAGCCGAAATAAGTTAGAAAATCGTTGAAAAAGATTAAAAAGAGGAGGGCGTGGAAAAGGTGGGGAAAGTTTAGAGAGTACTTACAGGAACGGTAGTAAAAAGGTCGGGGGATTGTAACCCCCAGTTCCCGGTTAAAGCGCTTTTATTCGATGGAAACACTCCCGGTACCTCGGCCTTCCCGAAGCATTTCCCCGTCCAATGAAAATAATGAAACATCCAAGAGGAAAACGAGTCAAAATTCACAAAGAGGCAAATGGAAAAAAAAACTAATTACACCACCATTTATATTGTTTTAATATTAATGATTTATATTAAGAGTTTTATTTCATATTTTACTCATTTTTAATATAATTTTAATTCTTTCGCGGCGCATCCAACTATACTTCGCGGCGCACCAGTGCGCCGCGGCGCACGGTTTGGGAAATACTGGTTTAAACCAAAATAATCAGCCATCTCTTTTTGGCCTGGCTTTTGAGATCAATCTATTATTAGTAATTGATGTATTGTAAGATTCCCTGCACTATTGAGTTTAAAATATTAGCTTTGGATTGAAGATACACAAATTATCGAAGTGCGCAGTTAGTTATTGAAAGTTCTGTGAGCAGTTTTTTAAACTGAAAATGACTCGAAATGGTGGTAAATTTCAGTGCTCTTTTGTTTTCGATCAGGATATTTTTAAAACTTTTCATGTAAAACAAAGGCTAGTAATCTGGTTAATGATTTGTCAATGACACCCTATTTCTCTGAGGCTTGGCTTCACCATGTCTTAATATCTTTGTGTCTCTTTTTCTGCTCGTTGAGCTCATAGACGCTGCATTTTAATTATTCTGCCTTATTTGCTCCTCAAGTTCATATATTCTTGACTTTCTATTTTTTATCGTTTTATTCCCCTTTCGTTACACTAGGATGTTGTTGTTGTTGTTGAGGTATAAGGTAACTGTTTGGACGGCCGGGTAGTGCCACCCAATTTAGACCGAAACCCAGTGGGGGAGGCATCCACAGGTACCGTCCCCTCCCACCAATCTCTCGGAAGGACTTACGGACCCACATGTTTAACGTGATCGTACTCCGCATGGACATGGCGGCAGTTGTGGCAGCGTGCAAATCCAGCGCGCAAACCACCGGGATACCGCTCTCGAAATGTGCCAACAGCACTCGGTGTTCCCAGGTGGTCACCCACCCAAGTACTAACCGCGCCCGATGCTGCTTGACTTCGGTGATCTAACGAGAACCGGTGTTATCAGCACGGTAGGGCCGTTGGCTTCGTCACACTAGGTGGCGTTCCTATATTGACTTTTATCGTTTAGCCAATATCTGTTTGGTAGGTTTTGCCTGTGCTCATTTGGGTTTTGGGGTACTCCGTTTCAGACTTATTGTATTGTAGAAAGAAATCCAATGATTTCCGCAACGTACTGTATTTTACGTTGTTATTTAGTTTATTATTGATTGTGAGCATAGTGAATTTCTTTTCTTATTGAAGCGCCTTGCTATTCTCAAGTAAGTGGCCGCATTGCATCTTTTCGCTACTATACATTGATTGGCATCGTCACTTAAAAGATATTACGATCTGTTCGAGTTATTTAATTTTAACTTTTTCTACAGTAAACATGATGCCTCTAAACATGTTGAAATCAGGATGACATTTCCTGGAATTATTTCAATCAGCAATTACAACTCAACGGTTACTTTACACCTTTCTGGTAGGTCGGACGGTCTGGGTCTCAACCATATTGAGTTTCGGCTATAACTGGTCATAACGAAATGCTGATTTTGCTATTGTTTTTCAACAAGATAAATATACAGGGTGTCCCCAAAAGATTGAAACGCGTTTTAATTATTTACCTGTTGGAGATAAGTGGGCAATGTAAATTGCTAAAATGTTAAAAGCAGGGTAGGAAATAAGATTACGTTAATGAAATGGTCCTCCCATTTATTTTCAAACATTTACACTTTTTAAATTTTTATACGACCCCCTTAGACAAATTTGGTCAATCAGAAAATTTTTATTTTTAATGCAACAAGATCATTAAAAAAACTACATATCTGTATCTTTAAAATCAACTGATTTATAATAAAGGAAAAAAGCTGACTTATGCCACTTTTCCGTACCATGTGAAAGGCTGTTTCCTCAGTGAAAATAGGGATCATAAACAAATTGACGATGGAAATTGTTTGGATTAAAAATATGTTAATATGTGTCAAAAATGTTTTATCACAAATGCATCTAAATAAAACATTACACAGACAGAGATCATATAAAGCAGTGGTACTCACTACGCGGTTGGGTATCCTATGTATTATCATCCAGTTTTATCTTTTTTGTAATATGTCACAAATTTACATTTCTAATTTGATATATGGTCCCCCATTCACAGTGTTCAATTTTCAATTAAATATAACTCGCTCAATTTTAAAGATACAGATATGCGGGTTTTTTTAATGATCTTGTTACATTAAAAATAAAAATTTTCTGATTGACCCAATTTGTCTAAGGGGGGGTCTTTAAATTTAAAAAGTGTAACTTTTTAAAAATTATGGGAGGACTATTTCATTAACGTAGTCTTATTTGCTACCTTACTTTCAACATTTTTGCAATTCACATTGCCCACTTATCTCCAACAGGTAAAAAATGAAAGCGAGTTTCAATCTTTTTGGGACACCCTGTATACTAGTTTGTAGTGAATTTTACGTCTAGACGCACCACAGTTTTATTTATACATCTTGTTTTATTTAATTTTTTTTTTTAAATTTACAACGGAAAAAGTGTACTTTTATTTATGTTAGAAACATTTACGCCTAATTTAGATGATAATTTATTCATTATACGCACTTTATAAGCATAAATAACATAAAAGTTCCATAGGTTAGAATTTTCTCCCGTCACGCAAACAAAAGCGAAAAATCTATATTTTTTCGTAAACAAAAGATGGTAATTAAATGCATGTAATTTAAAATTCTCCTACCTTCAACATAATTTAAATTCTTTTCTTCTAACGTATTCTTATTCTTTCACATATCCAGTGTCTCAGGCAAAAGAAATTCTATTTAAAATAAAACGCTGCAAAACACAAAATGGAAAAATTTGGTTGTCTATCCAAGTGTGAATTTAGAACATGCATTACGATGCAGCAAGAAAAAAAAGTATTTTGAATCAAAATTGCCTCTCTAAGCGCAGTTATAAATTATTTAGACATCCCAAGCCAGCGGATCTTTTCCGAGAAATTTCTCGTGAAAAACAGGTTCGTTTTTCATTTGATAGTGAAATAATTTAAATTCCGAAATGCTACGTATTTTTTTTAATTCCTGTATAATTTTGTTAAATAAAGCGATTCCTCGCATTTTTCTAGATAAATGGGTCTTTGTTTTCAAATGTGTAAATAATTTTATTTTCAATTAACGAATATCACCCGCTACATAATTAAGATAATTTGTTGTTTAAAAAAAAAACGTTTTTCATATGCAAATCGCCGAATATATTTGCGAAAATACTTAGAATTCAACTTTTTCTTTACAGCATTTTCAAACATTATACAAAACATTATAAAAGACCCTACAGAATTTCTAGATGTTGTTCTTATTCTATTTAATGCATGAATCAGTTGTTTGTTTCTTTTTTATAAGATATACTATAAAACATGTGAACATGTTGTTTTAGCCCATAAAAAGTTAATGATTGCAGTCATAAAAATCATAAATGAAAGCTTATAAAGAATCTTGTTTACCCCACCGGGAATCGAACCACGGATATTCGTAGTGCCCAGCCGACACTGTACCGTTGAGTTACTGGGACGAACTTGCAAGCTCTTATCTTGGAAGTAGACTCTGGTACTCTGCATTCTCCACTCCCTAATGTCAGATTGACGTGCAACTGACAATCTGACTGACCACTTGTTTCTATTTTTTTTACCTCAGATGAGTCTCCTGATTCTATTTTTACCCTCCAGGTTAGAATCCTGCGTCGTCGTTGTCCTCCCGATTTGAAATCGGCTCTCCATATAACAAAATCCACCAAATCCGTGCTAGTCGTACTAGGGCCACTTTCAGACCTCAGATATTTTTGCACTAACCTTCAGGGTTGATTTGTTAAGGCACCATTGTAAAGTTCGATTTTTACAATAGCTGCTTAAACAAATTCAAGACAATAGCAAAACCCAAATGTATAAATATTTTTGTTATTTAACATACATAGATCAATAATGAGCTTTGACCGGGTCTGGCGATATTATTTTTGCAAAATCATTGGAATAGTTATAAATTGTCGATGTCTACCTAGGACATCTAAATCTTGTCCACTAGTGATACTAAACCCTCATCATCACAATCCTCACTTTGTCAACTAGTGATACTAAGTCCTCACGATGACATTTGTATCAATACAAGGGACGTGCCCTTTCCACCTTTTTCATTCACACATCGACTGCCGCCCAGGCGGTGAAGTGGATAGCGTCGTCGGCTGCTGTCCGGTGGGCTAGAGTTCGAATCCCGATTAAGGCATGGATGTTTATCGAAGCAAGTCAGTCTGCCGGCTTCTGGGTCCTCATCTAAAAATATGAAGCTGCACCCGTCAGACCTTCGTCAGTGCTGCTTGTCCGTAATAAACTTTGTTATCTCTTGTCTTGTCTTATTCGTTCTTTCCTGCGTCGGGCTTGATATCGCATTTGAAACAACAACAACACATCGACTCGACTCCTAGCACTTCCAATTTTCTTCCAAAACTTCCAACTTTCAACATTTTTTGTTTGCAATTGGTTTTTACTTTTGGGCGCTATTATAGAAAACCTTGCTACCTGAACCAGGGGATCAAGCCACGGATCATAGCCAAGGCTCTACCGTTGAACTACTGGGACGGAATTGCAAACTCTTATCTTTGAAGTGGACTCTGCAAATTTTATGTATAACTTGATAACATTCTCCCATTGCAACAACCTGCAGTTAAGTACCACGAATCCTGTCCATCAATGTTTGTTGTTGCCATTGGAGGACTCGTAATGTTCTGGAGGGGTTTACGTCATTGGAGAATATCGAAATCTTATGATTCAGCATGCCGTTCTGATATATCTCCCACTTGCCTGAAACCGCCGCGAATGGCTACAGAAATATTATGGATACTTGTGAAGACTACGAGCATTCTGCGAGTAATGCAAAATCGGGTTTATTCATAGATATTTTACTGTGATAAAAGACAGTACTCAATCACTATTTGTGTAACCACAACATAAAATGCGGTATTATAATATCAATTGTTGTAAATAGATTATAAATGAATCTAATGTGTCCGGCTTCGTTTTCAGTATGTGATGTCATATACAACGTAAAGCTTCAGAATTCTCAGAGTTAGAATTTAGTCCAATATCTGGCTGCATTTTCAGTATTTAAGGTCAATCAACATAGAACTCCAAAATACTATATATACATATATGTATATATATATATATATATATATATATATATATATATATTAGAAAAAGATGGGCCAAACTTTACGAGATGGTAGTCCACACCAAACTAAGCATTTATCGTCATAGTTTACCGGGTCGAAAATTAAAGCAAAGGCGTTACAGGCGCTCACTCGTTGGGAAGCGGCCGCTCCACAAACTTAAAAGCGTCATTTTAGTTGAAGAAGAAATCCACATATGCAACAGTATGCTTGGGAAGAGGAAGAAGAACCCTCATGCAAACTTTCGTAACACCGAATGTACGGCCTTATCAGTTTGCAGCAGTTATTCGCAGCTCCAACTTTTGAGCCGATGGAGAAATTATTTACAAATAGGAAAAAAGCCGATATGCATTTCATCTATAGAGATGCAAATGGGAATGGCAGAGAGGCACAACAACTGTGCGGTGAACATTTCCTCCCTGTAGGCGGTTGCCCAATCGTAAAACATTCAAACGCTTGCATCGGAAGCCCTGTGAATCGGGATCCTTTCTCGCTACCAGGTCTGATGCAGGTCGTGCAAGGAGTGCTAGAAAGACAAGTGTGGAACATGCGAAGCAATCGGGCACATACTTGGTGTGAATAGCCCTGACCACACGACTGACCCGAAGGCTTTCAGTAGCTATTTGTGTGGCCGGACACACTTGTTGTTGAGACCCAGACCGCCCGACCTACCAGAAAGGTGTAAGGTAACCGTTTGGACGGCCGGTAAATGCCACCTAATTTAGACCGGAACCCAGGGGGGGAGGCATCCACAGGGACCGTACCCTCCTTCCCCTACCACCAACCTCTCGGAAGGACTTACGGACCCACATGTTTAACGTGATCGTACTCCGCATGAACACAGCGACAGTTGTGGCAGCGTGCAAATCCAGCGCGCAAATCACCGGACTACCGCGCCCGAAATGTGCCAACAGCACGCGGTGTTCCCAGGTGGTCACCCACCTAAGGGCACATTTGGTGTAGAAGACCCAGACCGTCCGACTCATCCTGAGGACTTGAGTATCTAGTTGGAGGGCCGGGGCACACTTGGTGTGGAAACCCCAGGCCGTCCGACTCATCCAGAGGACTTGAGTAACAATTTGGACGGCCGGTGGGCACACTTGGTGTTGTTGAAACCCAGACCGTCCGACCTACCAGAAAGGTGTAAGGTAACAGTTTGGACGGTCGGGAAGTGCCACCCAATTTAGACCGGAACCCAGTGGGGGAGGCATCCACAGGGACCGTACCCTCCTTCCCCTACCACCAACCTCTCGGAAGGACTTTCGGACCCACATGTTTAACGTGATCGTACTCCGCATGAACACTTACACTCATGCCATCTCCAGCGAATCCAAACAATGACTGCAGCGGGTTATCCTCGTCGCGTGGAGTTTTCTCACTGGGTTCCTGGGGCAGAGTGCGACGCAGCCAGATTTTCCGGCAACTGTGCTTTTCACTGATGAAACCTCCTTCGCACGTTATGGTACATTTAGCATCCCCAATGAACATGTGTGGACAAGTGTAAACCCACATGCAACATATCTACATGAGCATCAGCGACGATTCTCCGTCATTATGTGGGCAGGAATCATCGGCGATTGCCTAATAAGGGCGACTTGATGGGAGAATGTACCGTATTTTCCTGCAGGAGATCTTGCGGGAATTGCTAGAGAATGTTTCAAAAACATCCGGCTGCGTATGTGGTTCCAGCATGATGCAGCACCAGCCCAATTTGGGTGAGAGGTAAGGACTGGACGTCACTTTTTCGGGCCGATGGATTGAGCGAGGTGGTCCCACAGCTTGGTCCCAACCTCCTAACAAAAATAAGTCAAGACACAACAGATCGGACGATACGTCCGATCTGTTGTGTCTTGACTTATTTTTGTGAGGATATCTCAGAGTCTCGTCTATGATACTCCTCTTGAAACTGAAGAGGAACTCGTCGCCAAAATTTCGACCGCTACTGCCGAAGTGCGTGACATGCCTGGTCTGTTCGAGAGAGTTCATCAATCCCTCCATCGCCGCTGTGAGACGTGCATTCAGGTTGACGGTTGCTTTTTGAGCCATTACTATAATTATTGTTTATTAAATGTCATTGTATAACTTTTAAGCCATTTTTGTGTTTTCGCCTCACCTCATCGGTTTCACCATTAACCTTTTGCTTACGGGGAGGACAACGTCCATCCCAAACGAAGAACCTCCCCAAAAGACAGGTATTTGACATACCCTATTCCAAACGGTTGGATCCCCCTTTATAGATATTGGCGTCGATAGGGTATGCCAAATACCTGCCTTTTTGGGAGGTTCTTCGTTTGGGATGGAAGCTATGTCACCCGTAAACAAAAGGTTAAGCGCTCTCTGGCGCCTTTGCGTTTCATTTCCGACCCGGTAAACTATGACAAGAAATGCCTGGTTTGGTGTATACTACCACCTCGTAAAGTTTAGCCATCTTTTTTTAATCATCCTGTATGTATGTATGTATATATATATATATATATATATATATTTCTGTTTTTTTATATTTATGATATATAATTCAATTGGTTTATATTATTTCTCTTTCCAGTAGACAGTTCCAATGGTGTCTATAGTTAAATACTATTGCCATTGTCAGAAACTGGCTATTCTATCGGTTTTAATTCGAATTGTATGGCTGTCCTGACGGGAATGCAATTTCGAACTAACCGCCATTTTTTGTGTAGTTTCAATTGATTGTTCTCTATATCTTGATCTTTAATCTTGAGCTAATTATTATTGCCTTTCCTCATTTATGTCATGTTTTCTTTTTCATTTTATATATATATTTATATATATACCTTTTTAATTGTGATTTTTGTATACTATTATTCTCCTCATCCCCTTTCCATTATAGTTGATAAGTTACCTTCTATTTTTATCCTTAGTCTTGGTCTATAGTTATTTATTTGTAACAGATATGCTAGCGATAGGTTTTTTTGTACTTACCGTATTTTATGCATAGTTTTCGTTTAAAATCTTTCAATTTATGTATATATATATATATATATATAATTATTTTTTAACTCTCTTCCAACCGTGGGATTTTCGTGCACACACAAAAATTCTGTTTTCAGAGGATCCGCCAAATTTTAATATACTAAAATGTTTTACTAGACTAAACGGTATACCAAATTTCATCTTTCTATGACTTAAGAAAGTATGTTAAAAATGTCATCCAAAAAGTTGAAACATTTAGAAAACCACGCATCGGTCATGGCGAGTAAAATAAAAGTTTTAATAAAGAGGGACGTTTAAAGAGACGTAGAAAAGTCTATATCATACATAGGGATGCAATGAAGGTACTGATCAGGAGAATACAGTGACTTTACGAATCATGTTTACTACTTTAATAATGTGCTAATTAAAACGAAAATATTCCATTTCTAACAGAGCTAATGACGCATTTTGCCTTGTTTGACTTCAAAGAATTGTTATCGATGAATTGTTTATGAAAGGATCCAGTGAATAGGGAATAACTCATTATTTCAAAATCTTAAAAGTGAAGTCTATGTAAAGGCATTTTCAAAATGCTAGAATACTTCGTTTGTAGCCAATTTAGTTAGAAAACTCTGATTTCTATCTCTCATTACGCTCTCTTTACATTAGATAAATTAATAATTACAATTTAAAATGAGAATCTACCTCAAGATAAGACATTTACATTCTTTGTAAAACACCGTAATTAAAGTCTCTTTAAATTATCGATTTCAATGAACTCTAATGAATTTCTGGATAAATTTTACCATTTTTTCTCGAAATCAATCAGCAAAGCGGGAAGAAGTGGTCGAAGTAAGAATTCGATTTTTACACACTGAAAATCTACCCCGGCCGTCCAACTAGTTACTCTAAGTCCTCTGGACGAGTCGGACGGTCTGGGTCTTCAACACTGAAAATCTATGCTCTCGAATATCGTTAATCGGACGGCATATTTCGAAATTGCTTAGGACAGCGTTTTTCAACTTGGGTATACTCGGATCTCTTGCAGATACACAAAATAGCTGTTAGGGATAAGTGGAACCTTTTCAACAATGTCGGACACCGTATTGAACGAGCGCCTAATCACCGCAATGAACTCCTGGGAAAATACACCACGTGATATCTACGTCAGGCGCGAATTTCAGCAGACCTCGTGACGGCAGCTGAATGATGAGAGCTATTTGTTTTCTTCATGCGGAAATTTACAGTTCAATTAGTCTATGCGCGATTTTGATATTGAAAACACACACATACATATATATATTCTATTTAAATTTTATTTTATTGACATTTTTTTAATAAAAATTATTTATAATATCAATTATTTATAAAATATTTAAATATCAATATTTTCAATATCAAAATCGAACAAATAGACGAATTGAACTATAAATTTCCACATGAAAAAACCAAAGAACTCTTATCATTCACCTGAGGTCACACATCTACGTGTCCAGTTACCTTACACCTTTCTGGTAGGTCGGACGGTCTGGGTCTCAACAACAACACATTTACGTGACGTCACCCCAAAAGACAAAAAGAAACAGCTGTCAGAAGGGCTGAGTCTGCTGAATTTCCCGCCTGACGTATGTATCACGTGGTATTTTGGCGGGAGTTCGTTGAGGTGACTAGGCGCACGTCCATAGTGATGCTTTTTATGTGTAAGTGCAAGATATAACCGCAAGGGGAAAATGTATTTTAATTGATGTCTTTGTATTTGATACTTTATTTAGAAATTTGTGCTATTCAAATACTTAGTAAGTGAAGAAATGGGCGCAATAGTTTAATTTTTAAATAAGTTTTAACTTCTTATTTCGTTTTAATATGCACCTTCCATGTCTTTTTACGAGGTATTAATTACGTTAGTTTCTCTGTTTGTTTGTTTCCGTCAAATCTTGAAATAAAATTTTAACCCGTTTCTATCGAAGAGATTTTCTTGATATTTTACATATACAAGGTAGGATCAAAAAGTTTGGAGACTGTGCTGATATCTCCAACCGTGATTGGAGGAGAGGGGAACTATTTTAACGTGACGTAGACACATGTGACGCGAGATGTAAAAAAGAAGAAGCAGGTCCGCAGTGCAGGGTTTTTCCAGACAATGCGTGTCAGCAGTCAACTGTAGTCGTTCGCGTTCGTCGGTGGTGAGGATGCCTCAATTCCAGCCAACTACAGACCAATCAGTTTGTTGCCGACACTTAGTAAAATTACTGAGAAAATAATTCTTAAGAGACTGAACACGCACCTTAGTGAGAATGACATTATCATTCCGGAGCAGTTTGGATTTCGGCCAAAACACTCCACCACTCATCAATTGCTGAGAGTGGTAGAGTACATTTCTTCTGGTTTTAATAATAAGACACCCACAGCCGCGATTTTTCTTGACATCCAAAAAGCCTTTGATAAAGTGTGGCACTGTGGATTAGCTTACAAATTGATCACTCTAAAAGTCCCTGACGCACTTGTCAAACTTTTAATTTCATACCTAAATAACAGACACTTTCAAGTCAGAGTAAAAAATAACTTATCTACACCCAAGCTCATTAAAAGTAGTGTACCGCAAGGATCCATCCTGGGCCCGACACTCTTTAACATATATCTAAATGACATTCCCAGGACCCCAGACACGGAGCTGGCACTCTATGCAGACGACAGCGCGATACTTGCAAAACACCCTTACGTCTCAGTAATGCACAGACAGCTACAACAACACTTAGACATACTCCAAACATGGCTGGAAAAATGGCGAATAAAATTAAATCACAATAAATGTCATTGGATTTATTTCTCAAGAAAACGTAAACCTCCGCCTCCTCTGTACATAAACAACCATGCCCTAAAAGCGGAAAAATCTACTAAATACCTAGGTGTAACGATAGACTCCCACCTAACTTGGAAACTGCACGTAACGAACATAATCAAAAAAGCGTATATAACCATAGGAGCCTTATACCCAATGATAGGAAACGGAAATCTAAGTTATCAAAATAAACTCCTAATTTATAAATCGGTCATCTGCCCGGGAATGCTGTATGCAGCACCCGTATGGGGATATGCCTGTAAAACTACCATAGACTTATTAGAGACAAGACAAAACAAAACCCTAAGGATTATAAGGAAAGCCCCTAGATACTTAAGAAACTCGGTAATTAGGAAATACTTCAAAATAAAAACTGTTAGAGCCCAAATCAAAAAGCTAGCGCTTAAATTCTACAAAAATCTGCCATCTGTCCCAAATGAACTATTATTTAATCTGCATGACTATGATCATCGCAAGGCTAAATCTCGTAAGAGACCCCGCTCGGTACTTAACTTTGATATTCGGTACTAGGAACGTCCCACCTTAATCAGTTGATATTAAAGAAAACTCGCGATCTTTGGTTTTCTACAAAATGTTTAAAATCCTAAACTGCTAAAATGCTAGGTTACCCTCAGATCTGCATCAACCCCCCAAACTGCTTAAACTCTTAATGTGCAACAAACTGCCACACTAGGAGCTAGGACAAATAATAAAAACAGTAAATCAAAAACCTCGAACCTCCAACTATGGACCAATGAAATAATGTCACAGTATGAAGATAAGAACCACACCTAGAGATTGGAGATTAAAGGCGCTTCGCGCCTGGTGCTCTGTTCTGGACGAAACTCTATGAAGGGCGTTCGTCGAAAATGGAAATGGCGTTTGAAGAACAACGTGCAAATATCAAATTCTGCCAGCGTTTGGGGATATCGCAGACAGAAACATTGCACCTGCTGCAGCAGGTGCAATGTTTCTGTCTCTGGAGTCTGCCTCTGGATTTAGAGTCTGGAGTATAAGTGATATGAGTAAAATATTCATTGACTTAACATAGAGAAGCATGCGATTTTATAGCATTGCCATTTTTGATGAAGTTTTAAGTTTCCAAGTTTAATAAATTATTGTAGTACTGTGATAATTTAAAACATATCAGTGCTGAATGCATAGCATTTTGGAGATGTTTAAATAAAATTGCATTACAGTTGAAATGTGGTTCATAATCGATGCTTTATACATGGCGATCGATGCTTTATACTTTATGGCGTTTGAAGAACAACGTGCGAATAACAAATTTTGCCAGCGTTTGGAGAAATCGCCGACAGAAACATTGCACGTGCTGCAGCAGGTGCAATGTTTCTGTCTCTGGAGTCTGCCTCTGGATTTAGCTTTGGAGTCTGGAGTATAAGTGATATGAGTAAAATATTCATTGACTTTACATAGAGAAGCATGCGATTTTATAGCATTGCCATTTTTGATGAAGTGTTAAGTTTCCAAGTTTAATAAATTATTGTAGTACTGTGATAATTTAAAACATATCAGTGCTGAATGCATTGCATTTTGGAGATGTTTAAATAAAATTGCATTACAGTTGAAATGTGGTTCATAATCGATGCTTTATACATGATTAATCTTTCTTGTTAATAAACAATGTGTTTTCCCAAACAATGTAATTCTATTTTGGGTGACTTATGATTTTATTTTTAGTCATATATGACAAAGAATGTTGTGATAGTTAAAAATTATTTTTTACTTTTTACGTTCATTTTGCTAAAACTATATAACTTAAGGAGTTTTTTATATATATTTTATTTAAAAGTAAATATATGTTGTATATTTTCTTTAAATGATTACTTTTGTAAAGTTGAGACAAAAATTAATCTTCTTATAAGTGTTTTTTACTATTTACTATTGAAATGAAAATACCACGGGTATTATAAAAACTTATATTTGAAAGAAACTGCTTTGTAAATGTTTTCTTGCATATCAGCATTTTTGTTGCATTCCAGAAGGAATAAATTATTTTTGCGTCACAATGCGCTATCAGAAAATTTTTATTTTTAATGCAACAAGATCATTAAAAAAACCGCATATCTGTATCCTTGTATACGGTAAGCCATTGAAATATTATAATATTAAAAATATAATATTTTCAATTGCTTAATATTTGCATTGCATTTGGAACACTAATCTTACCAAAAATACTTTCAGAAATATCATACTCGGACACTTCAAGAGAAATCAAATTTACAACACGTTTAAAAAAGATTGCAATAATAGCAATATTAAAATCATAACAGAGGCTTTATATAAACATTATCCTATTTATTTCTTAAAGGATTGCTATAGATCGATTTTCAAAGATCATGTAGATTTTGACAGTTTACTTCTTCAATTTGCAAGTAAATAAAGTTTATGCGTGCCTGCTAAGAAAGCACGCATGCGTAAATCGAACATATATATGATAGCGAGTTGGGCAGGAATCACTTTTGGTCCAGTTTCCTTCTGTTTGGTTGTCTTGTTCTTCCGTGTCCGGGTGCCTTCGTATTAGCACGCATTGGGGACCAACCTTTGCTTTGCATTGGTACCGTGAGCGTTTGCCTAGGCTGGAAAAGCAGCTTTAAACGGGAGGGGGAGTCGCAATCCTCCCCAACCATTAAATGCAAAGCATTTGGTTATCCCAAGTTCCTTTAAATCTTCTTTTTCTTGGATTACATTCTGCTTCGGAGTATAGAGCGGCTTGGCGCCTTTTCCTGAGTAGTGCCTTTGATTTTAGTGGATATGCATAGGAATTCCTTTTGAATTTGTTTACAGGCTTTTATATGATATATATATATATATATATATATATATATATACGTATATATATATTATTTTTTTATATATATATATATATATATATATATTTTTTATGTGTGAAGCATAGGATTTTTTATGCATTCACTGATTGGAATTCACTTTGCAATGTTTCGTCAGTCGCCAAATTTGACCTGTACGTTTTTAAATTCGTAAGGCTTTTGAATACAGACTGACGTGAATTCAAATAAACAGACCAAGGTAAAAAGAAACATATTTTATAAACCCTCATTCCAAGCTGAGTGGTTGATTGATTTTCCCTGAAATTGTACTTGTTTTATCTTTGAATGGAATCAATTTATAGAAGGACGATTTTCAACGAATTAATTGCTATGGTATTATTTAGTTCCACAAGAATTAAAATGATGATCACATAGAAATTGCATTAAAATCATTTTAAGAGAGCATGTTTTGTAGTAAGCAAAAGCATTTTTCAGTACAAATCATTCCTTTAATATTTATTTTTTCTTAGTTGTTCGAATTAAAATTTATACCGCATTCAACATATAACTAACTTTTCCTATAGATAAACAAATTATGGAAAAATATTTTATGAATTATACATTTTTTTCTTTTGAATAATTTTATGGCTTGCTTATAACTCAATTTCGCTAAACAGCAATAGGCTTCTATTGATTAAAATAGAAATTGCATGGAAATTGCTTTGAAATCCAGTTCCTCGTAGAAAAGTAACGTTTCAAATATCTTGAGAGCTAGCTGGTTACAATAATATCCAAATAATGCCCAATTATTGTTGGTACTCGTCACGTATGGATTTGAATCCATAGAACCCTTGGATCTCGGCTAGACATTAAACCTTTTGACCACAGATGATCCTTGCAGGTCGTTTAATTTGTGCTTTCTTACAGAAAGCACCTAACTTTTTCGTTGTGTCTAAAAAAATTACAGGTAGGCTAAGTTCTGATTGCGCAGTAAGTTTGGAGCGTAAGACTACGACTTGCAGATTTCAACTCCGATTACACGTGAAAATTTTTATAAAATTTAAGTTTAAACCACTGCGATATGTTTTTTACATATTTGAATATATATCGTTGAGAGTTTTAAAACGATGCCACGCAGAGCCGCGTTTTGTGTTCATGATTGCCGAGATAGACTGAATTCACACCTAGAAATATTGCATCATCTTCAACCTTCACTGGAAGCACTGAGCGCATGATGTATTGCGCTGTACGTGAATTGTACTCCATGCTGTTTACGAATATGCTAACACGTTTAATGTTTGGTATGTATTTTTAATGACACAACGATTTTTTATTGGATCTATTTTTATCACAGGCTGTCGTCTGTAAGCCGCTCCATACTATTCGTGGAGTTTGACGTAGCCCTAATTCAAAAATTACAGTTTCGCAGATATAGGCATAAAACTACCATGCAATGTCTGCACAACTTAACTCAACATATACCCATAAATTCTCGGAATCGAAACGTAGTTCAGCGAAAAGTAGGGGGGGGGGGCAGATAACGCATGGCTACACGTGCAGGGTCAAGTAACACTGACTGCATCGTGTCTGTCTTTATTTTAGCATCTTTCCCTAACAGCATTTTTTTTCACAGTGACGTAAGATTTACGTCACACTGTGACTTTGGGACGTCGCAATACGTCTCGGCAATGTCATATTTGAGGTCACAGCGAAGTCATTTTGGTCATTTTCATGGTCGTTTGTGACGTCGCATATTAACTTGTTTGTGACGTCACATTGTAATTGCCATTGTAATGGCGTCACATTGTTACGTGTTAATTAAATTGTGGAAACGTCACAGAATATAGTCACAATGAAGTTACAAAGTTACTAATACGTAACGTCGCATAGAAGTCACAAATATGATGTCACATTGTGACCCAGGTGTGACGTGACTACAACGTCACTGTCACACATGTGACGATCTTTGCTGTGAGGGTTATTCTGTTTCGTTTTCAAAACACGAACTTTTTCCCGATTGTAGCGCTTTTTACGAGATTTCTAAAGTATTTAAGAACTCTCTTTTGCACCAAGACAACTCGCCCTGACATGCAGTACTCTCTGCCAAGCAATTTTTAACAACAAAGGTTGAAAAAAGTCATCCGGCATCAGACACTGTGCGACATTTTGTTCTTCACGATGAAGATCAGACTGAAAGAGGAGGATATTTGTATACTTTTCCGATATCAAAGCAAAGGCGGTGCTTATAATGATGATGGGTTAAATAAGAAAAAACAAGGAAGATCAATCAGGCATAAAATATTCATTATGAAACACTTTTCATTTAAAATGCAATTTTATTTTAACAGCTCTAAAATGCAATACATTCAGCACTGATTTTTTAAAATTATTACAGTACTATAATAATTTATTATACATGGAAACTTAAAATTTACCAAAGAAGACAATGCTATAAACCGCCTGCTTCTCTATATAAAATCAATGAATATGTCATTCATATCACTTATATTCCAGACTACAGAGCTAAATAATTTTTTGCGAAAAAAGTTCAGCAATTCTATACAACTCAGCTTATAATCGCTTGATTTGTTTATATTCGGCATGTTAAAGAAATTATGCTTCGTTGTAGGAATAATCAAAATGTAGTGATCATTTAAAATAAAAAATATTGTAATTGCGTTGGCACAGGATTTAGATACACAGATAACACGGAAAAATAAAGCAGCTTTATGACGGACACAACATTATATATAAATTTAAAAGATCTTCAAACATCACGATTTTTAGGCAGAGGAAATAATTGATGCCATATTTTATTTTGCAATGGATCACGTGATCTCTTCATATAATACGGGTGTAATTATTATTTCAATTTTTATTTAAAAAATTACATAACATATTTTGTTCAAATTTTTTTTACACATTTTAAGTTTTAAATTCAATATTTCCTAAAATTTTCGAAGCAATTTGTGAATTTTAATTCCGCTTAAAAGATTTGAATAATTGTGCCCCATAGGATTCAATATATTTCATTTTTTCAACCCGGGTTAAATACGAAACTAATTGTGTGATATTATTAATTTTCATTCCCATATGTCCCACAGACTGTCTCAACAATATATTAAAATTTCATTTTAATAAAGTCATTTTTACGGCAGATATCGTGCGAACGTACAGACAGACAGACGGAATGAACAAAGTCATAAACACTTTTCAACTATATTGTAAAGTGTTAAAAACAGAAACAGAACTTTCAAAATTATTTCCAATAGTGAAGAATGCGCTGGAACTGATGCATTGCATCTCAAGGAAATTACTTTACATTCATTATACTTAATTTATACACACACATATTTAAATGCAATATATATATATATATATATATATATATATATATATATATATATATATATATATATTGCATTTCAGGAAATTGTGTAGTATACCATTTAATTATTGTATATTGTTTATATAATCGCGCGTATTAAATAAATAAATGTTAAAATTAAAATCGCTTCAAAAAACATGATTTATTTCTCTTACAACGTCTGAAAATAGCGTTTTTTGTTAAGTTAATATTTATGGCTTTTACTTAAAGAACAAGTGAAATTATGAGCAATGAATTTTAGACGAACTGCATAAGAAGTTTTTAAAACAAAATCCTTCAAGTTGCTTAATTTTAGAATAATTTTGTTCATTACCGCTTAATTATAATTACAAAATTTTGCTGGCGTCTAAATAATAAGAGCTATAGTTTTCGAATTTTTTAAGCATTTTTTGGGAGTGGACGTTCGAAATTGCTAGAGTGCTTAATATATTAAAAATGCAAAAAGGTGTACATGAGACATTTTAGATTTATTTTATGATATGTTTCGTTATAAAACTGTTTTACAATAATTATCAATCTCGTTTTGAAAACTATTAATTACACATAAAATAAATCTTAACTCAGCAACTTCCGAATACACTATTTTTTAAACAGCGATTTTAGAATAAAAATATTACAAGTGTATGTGTAGCATCTACTGTCATGGTAATGGTAAAATAATATATATATATATATATATATATATATATATATATAAATTCGTTATAAAATTATACTATTGCAGCCACTTTGATTATTTAGTAAAATACCCTCTGCTTGTGGTTTGTGAACTCGAGAAGTGTGGTCTTCTAGATTTAGTTTAGCCATTGGATAATTCGGGTGAGGTTAGCAACAACAACAACTCAGTTATTGTAAATATCTTTTATTGCGGTTATTGTAAATATCTTGTATCAGCTACACTGGGAGGGGGGAGGGGGTACACTGTATCAGCTACACTAATAGGGATTTCCTTAAATTACTTTACGTTTACTATGCTACATTGGATTATCCGGTTTTGCTATTGCATTTTCCGGTTTCATTACAAGTCATCAGTATCAAACATAAACATGGTCCAGCAAGAACAAAAGCGATCCACTTATGCTGGTTGTTGCAGGGGGAGCATCATGATTTCAAGGTCTTTAAAATACTTTATATAGGCGGGGTTTTTGATTAATAGAGTGATTTGTATTTATGGTAACAATATAAGAAAGTATCGTAAGTAAAAATTGCGTATCTGATGTAAAATAATTTTGTGATGTCATGTACGATATACACTGACTGGCCTAAAAAAAAGCCGTACATGTTAATATTTCGTTGGATCACTTTAGCACAAATTACGTTGTAGCATTGCGTCTATGAGTTCATGTAATGTCTCAACACTTATTTGTTGCTGGATTTGCTGTAACATTTTGACAAATTCCTTGGTTGATGAAGGAAGAGTGACATTACTTCTTAGCTGCTTCTCCAGTATATCCCACATATCTTCAATGAGGTTGAGGTCAGAACTTTGTGGTGGTCAATTCAAGTATGCGAATGAGGTCTCGTGCTCCTTCGAACCAATCTTTCATAATTTTAACTCGATGAATCGTGGTTTTGTCATCCTAGAACAAGTTATTTCCCTCAGGGAAAAAATGCCATTGATGGAATAAGATGGTCATTCAGTATGATCAGATATTCTGCTGACTTCATTTTATTGCTGCATAGTAATGTTGTACCTGTACCAACCGAACAGAAGCAACCCCAGATCATATCACTTCCTTCTGAGACCTGTACAGTAGGTACACTACAGGAAGGTTCCAATGTTTCATGTAGTTCCCTTCTAATCCTGATGTGTCCATCATGTTAGAAGAGAGTAAATCTGGACACATCGGACCACATGATTTCCCCCCCACACCAAACCCCATTGCTCAGTAGTACAATTATGTTCATTGGTGGAGTCTTTTTTTTTCCGATTACTGTCAATAACCAGTGGTTTCCTTTTTGGAACACAACTGTTTAATCCCAGGCCTTCGAGTTTTCGTCTCATCGTGTGAGTGAAAATGGTTTTGCTTCCACTATTGAACATGGTTTGTGTAGGATCAATTTTTTGCGATTCGATTTCACTAAGCGTTTTAATGATCTTCTGTCACGATTATTTAGGACTGTTTTTGGACCATACATTTTCCCTGAAGTTGATGGTTCACTGCCATCTTTCCAAGATTTAATAATGCACTGGATAGTTCATAATCCAGTGCCAGTGATTTTAGCAATTTCCTTGCACTTCTTTTGAAATTGGCACAAGCCCAAAACTTGACCCTTTTTGAAGTCTGTGATATCTTTTCCGCGACTGTGTATAACGTATTCAGCCATGATCGCTGTGAACTAATAAGCTGCATACTGATTTCGTTACATTTGAATGTTGTATTGCCAGCAGAATTATGTAAAATTTCGAAATGCATCACCACTTCGTCCCTCTTTAATATTTGCATGTTTCAACTCACACCCCGACTTCGTTTTTAGCCAGGCAGGGTGCATTATACTTCAATACTAATAAGAAATATCTAAATATTCGTTTATTATTCTTTTCGTATTTAAACTGCATGAATATAGACTTTACAGTATTTCACATCGTAGCGCATCACGGGTGGCAGCGAGTGAAATTTATCGGCGGGTGGTACAATATTAGAAGAAAGTTGTGTTTTATGTGCCACGCTTCTTATTCAGCCCATATATAGAAATGGTTAGGTAAGGTGAAATGCTTCTGAAATAAAGGAAAATGTTCAGACTTTTATTGTACAAGCAGGCGACTGGGATAGCAGGTCAATATGTTTTTATTGATTCTAAGATACTTGATATTGCTGGATTATATTCTAAAGTTAATCCGTATCTATCCATTGTAGACTTTCAGTTTATGCTGATTGTGTGTTTTAGGCTGGGGAAAAGAGCTGCTCAAACGAGATCACCGTACCTTGTCATAAGTCTTTGTTGTGAATTAGGTTGAATGAACACGAGTACCGCTTTAATGCTCTTTAGTGGCCACAAATGCCTCTTGATATGCATTCAATTACATATATTTAGGACCATATGGGTTGGAAGCTGAATTAAATGAAGCTTTAGTGGTTGTTGTCGCCAGCTTTGAAAGTTAGATCGAGAAATTAATGGGTCAGAACTTTCTGCACCATCAAAACAGAGTTTGAATTCCAATATTTAATCGATCCTGTATTTTCTGCCAAAATAAAGTATAAAGTAAGTAAACCTTGCCAAACAACTGGGCTTTTGTGCGGCATTTATACTTTAAATAGATGTAAATGAAGATAATTAAGGCACACACTCTTAACAAGTTTCAAAGGGGATTTTTATTTAACCCTTTCGCGACGGCGGCATTCCGGAGCTGTCGCGGCCCAAAAGACGGAGGGCTTCGCTTCCGAACTGGTCCCAAAAGACGGCACATTTTTTGTGCTAAGCCTAACTCTCGAAAAAAATTCGCTAAAAATCACCTATTCAACACAGAAATCTACTTTTTTCAGGAATAAAAGAAATATTTATTTTCTATTTGATGTATATTTTTCACACAAATCTGAATACAAAATACTCGTTAGTTGCTCCCATTCTTTTATCCGAAATAAACGAATAATTTCACTGCCTCTAAAACCCAAACAAAAAAAAATACTCTCTTATATTCCTATGATTCACCAACGAAATCATAACGCTGAAATAAAAATAAAAACCGAAACTCAATTATAAAATTGTTGATGCTACAAGAATTGCTCTGTCTGTTTATATTACAAAATTATGTTTACCTCTCCAAATGGAGAAATAATTCATTCGATCCTCTTCTGCCAAGGTCATGCCTGTGCAAAATGCATTGAAGTTAGTTCCATGGGCTTATGTAACGCCATCTAGTAGACAAATTAAAACGTTCCACGTGGAGGCACGTATAGGTGCCACTCTCCGCTTACGGTAAAGTTTCCTCCGTCACGAGTGCGTGCCGTTCGTCCTTGAATGCAAGTTCGCAGCTGGCACGTCGCCGTGCCGATCGTCGCGAAAACGAGCTAAATATTGCTCTCCATTGCACTTTTTAACATCAACAGCGTATCGGATTTAACATATTTTAATGAGGAAATTCTTATCTCGGGATCGAAGAAACATAAATACATATGCTTAATGACGAGCAAAAATAATACAGACTACTTGCCGAAGGATGAGGCAGCATTACTTACTTTCAAGAGTATGTAATGCGTGAGCCAGCTTAGAATAATTCCTTTCGTTATTTAATGTTCATATACCACGCACAGATTCATGCGTGCAAGAGTTCAATATAGTTTTTGCATATGGCGTGTTGCCACAAACCCTCTATTGTGGAAAATAGATGAGCTGTGAGAAGCATTTATCAAAGGCAAAACACAACACCATCTTAGCGGAAAGTAACTACCTGAACCCCTTCACAAACCATAGAGTCTATACAGGGTGTCCCAAAAAGATTGAAACGTGCTTTAATTCTTTGCCTTTTGGAAATAAGTGGGCAATGTAAATTGCAAAAATGTTGAAAGTAAGGTAGGAAATAAGACTACGTTAATGAAATAGTCTTCCCATTAATTTTAAAAAAGTTACACTTTTTAAATTTTTATGCGACCCCCTTAGACAAATTTGGTGAATCAGAAAATTTTTATTATTAATGCAGTAAGATCATTAAAAAAATTGCATATCTGTATCTTTAAAATTGAGCGAGTTGTATTTAATTGAAAATTAAACATTGTGAGTGGGGACAATTTATGAAATTAGAAATGTAAATTTGTGACATATCACAAAAAAGATAAAACTGGAATACATAGGATACCCAACCGCTCAGTGAGTACCACTGCTGTCTGTGTAATGCTCTATTTAGATGCATTTGTGATAAAAAAAATGTGACACATATTAACGTATTTTTGATCTAAACAATTTCCATCGTCAATTTGTTTATGATCCCTATTTTCACTGATGAAACTGAAACAGCCTTTCACATGGTATGGAAAAGTGGCATAAGTCCGATTTTTTCCTTTATCATAATTTAGTTGATTTTAAACATACAGATATGCGGTTTTTTTTAATGATCTTGTTGCATTAATTGTCTAAGGGATCATTTAAAAAATTAAAAAATGTAACTTTTTGAAAATTAATGGGAGGACCATTTCATTAACGTAGTCCTATTTCCTACCTTACTTTCAACATTTTTGCAATTTACATTGCTCACTTATCTCCAACAGGCAAAGAATTAAAAGCGCGTTTCAATCTTTTTGGGACACCCTGTATGCAGTGCAATAACTGGAGTGGTAGCATATTTAATGATCTACTAATTACTGTCAAGTGTTAGTGTGTATTCTTTTCGGATTTATTCCCATGAGGGTACATCTTCAAGGTGATCTAATATGAGGTGTTCTGAAGTGTACTTGTGATTATGTGATTGATATTTAAAACTTTATGACTATTAGCCATACCACTATTGACGCATGTGGTGTATATGCAACGCTGTACGTATGGGTTCATGCAATTTCATAAAGCTTTGTTCTCACTGTGCAAATTATGTAAAATGTATACTAAGTAAAAATCTTAAATATTAAAGCAAAATAAAATATAACTTTCGTAAGCTTTAGTTTTGCTAATCTTTGCATTTTGTTAATCTTAAGAGTGAGTCTTCATGGCTTTACTTGATTTATTAATACATCATCCTATGTTTATTCATATATGTGCGAGTATTAGATTTATATTTATGTTCAGCTCAATTCAGTCGAACTTAGAAAATCCAAAAAATGATTTTCAGGAGAAATTTACCTATTGAAAGTTAGGTCTTAAAAATATTTGAAAATTATTTCAAAATAAACATCTAAAGATAAACTGGCATAAGGAAAAATCTATTTAAATGCACCAAAAGCCATATTCCTTATCGCAAACATTTATGAGTTAAACAAAATACACATTTATTATTTTTTTTTTATTCTCCTTTAAGTTATGATTTAATTATATCTCTATGATTTCAAACTAGAGTATTATTTATACAGACTGCCTTTAAGGTTGGAATCAGTTTAAATTTAAATAAGGTAAAAATATACATTGAAGATTTATTTTTTAGTAGCGACTGATTAAATTCGCAGCTTTGTAATGCATTATTGTAGTGAATGAAATTCATGAACATCTTTATTGTATTATATACAAATAAAAATACAAACATATTTATAATTTGTTTCTTACTATTTTATTTTTTTCTTACAGATATTTCACATGATTCAGATCTTAACAAGAAAAGACTCACCTTGATCATCTTAATAGGAAAGAATTTTTCTAGTTATTGGATTCTTTCAAATATGGTACAGAAGATCAAAAGGGAGTTGTGGAAGCTACTTTACAAATAAATTATACAACTATTTATCAGTTTTCAATCAAATTTGCCAACTCATAATCTGTATCTACAAACTAAAAATTAAACGTTTTCAATATAATGTAGGATGCAATCTTAGTACTTCAATTATTATGTTCTGAAAATTAAAAACGTTTGAATGAGTACTCATATTTGAGTATTTTCGATCTTCAACATTAAAGAACAGTATTGAAAATCTCCACAAAGAAATAAGAATTTGAATGGGCCTGTAATGTCATGGTTAATATTTCTGAAAATTCGTGCTTTTTAATTTGCATTAATCAAAATAAAGTTGAGCTTATTATTAATTTTCGACAAACTTGAGTGGTAATATTTAGTTTTATTATCGATATTTCTTCTGAAAAAAAATCATCTTAAACACAATATAGTACAACTTATTAGACTGAAGCACAAGATTCTGCAATGAGAGACATCGTCATTGCAGGTTCTGGTCCAGTTGGATCTTTCACGGCAACGCTGTGTGCACTCTTAGGTTTTCCAGTAACTGTTTATGAAAAAAGGGAAGCTTTCACACGGAATATCAACGTCAAAATAGAAATTGGCTTCTTTAAAGAAGTGCAAGCGATTATATCGCGGTTGCATATTCAAAGTGACTTCTTTAAATCACTAAATGAAGAAATACGCAAACACAATAATACCATTCTTATAAAAGACCTGGAAGATAAATTGACAAGAGAAGCCAAGTCATTAGGAGTAAAATATGTTACTAAGGAAGTAGAATCGTTTCAAGAACTTTATGAAAAACATAAAACTTCAGACCCTATTATTTTAGACTGTACGGGCAGAAACAGCAAATTGAGAATCAGTGAATTTGGTACAGATGTAGATAATTTAGTCACCGCACCACTCCAGCACGCAATGTATATTAATTTCAAAGCAAAACTCATTGACAAGGTAACTTCATTATATCAAGTTATGAAATATGTTACAGACATAAAGCTCACTAGTGTGGTAGTCGGCAAAAGTAAAGACGAAAATGATTTTACAGATGTCACGATACCAGTCTTTATAGATGAGGAGCTAGCTCGCGTATTTGATGCTGAACATCCAGATATAAGTAGAAATCCTTTGAATCCGTTTAACGGGTCGAATCCAGTATCAGATCGTATATTTTTTACAGTATCTTCTATAGTAGGTAATCTCATAGTTGACAGATGTATTGTAGATTTGAATAGCGTTAAGGTGAAGAAGATAGAAATTGGTTGTGGATATGCGAAGAAGAGAAGCAAGGGTAACTTTGTATGTCTTGGTGATTCAGCAATTCATTTAGCATTTTTTAGATCCTTAAACCTAGGTTTGAAGCATGCTTTAGACTTTTTCATTAAACTATCAATGTTCTGTACAGAGGTCGATGTGCAAGAAACAAAAGAGCCAGACGTAATTAAATCTTTTAAAGAGCACTTTTCATATCTAAGGCCAAAATCTGCAATCCCTACAAAGGCAAGAAATGTCTTCTTAGTGGTAACTAAGCTTATTTGGTACGGATGCTACAGTTACTGTTTGACGAATTTTCAAATCAGAATGTTAACAACTCCTTTTGGTGTATATCACAGTGATATTACGGATAAGTTTGGTGAACTTAATACATACTTAAACACGTGGGAAAACGCATTAGTAGATTTTGAAGCAAGCAGGGATGAAGACATAAAGAAGGAAATAAATAGTAACAAAACAAAGAGCATGCGTTACGACTACCTTTCTTGGTTTATTGACATAAATGGTAAATCATTTATCAAAATCAGTGAACTGGCACGGGCGGCAAGGTGTAAATACCCATTGTACATGCAAGACTTTCAATTTCTTCTTACTTGTTTTAAAGCCAGGAGAGAATCAACTGTCAGTACAACAGCCACAGATTGTAAAGTTGTAGGTATTGTAAGTAATTTACTGAATCAAGGAAGAGATTTGAGGTTTCCTCGCTTGAGAGAAGTTTGTGCAAAGGATGATCTGACTGTTGAAGAAAAGCTAAATTCAATTAATGATTCTTTAGAATTACCAGAAGTATTAGAAAGAGGATGTAGTACGAAGACTTTTAAGAGAGATAGTAACGATGCACAAATTTCTTATGACTTCATTGCTTTGCTTATTAAAAATGAACTTGCTTGTATTAGAAACGAAATATCTATGTCTACTAGTGAAAGTTGTGACCCATCTCTAAATTGTGCAAGGTTTGAGCCTGTTTCTGGACCATCGTTGGGAACACCGTAGCATTCGTTTTTAACGTTTGTTTTCGTGTGATAAGTAACTTCTTATCATAAATGATTCGAATATAAATAACAAGATTTCAAATTATGTATCTGTATTGCATGATAAAAGGAAAATGTCGTAGAATATTAAACCCCTTTTATTTTCAAAGGGAAACAAATGGAAATTTGGGGCAGTGAGAATTGGAATTCAACAGGAGGGTTATAATCGGATTAAAAAAGAAACCAGTAGACTTTAAAGTATGTGTGTGTGGGGTGGGGGGACTATAATACGAATTTTCGAACAAAACTAAGCGATTCCAGCTTTGGAACTTTTCGAATAAAAATTAGTTTTATTTAAAAACTGTTTTCATAAAATTTACATTTTACACATTTAAATAAAAACAAAAGTCAAAGATTAAAGACCACGCTTCTATTGCAGATAATAACACCCATGGACCTGTTTTACATTTTTCGAGCTCTTAGTGCCAATAGCAGGATTGGCAGAAAAGAGAGTTGCCATCAGAGTTGGGCAAAATACATTGAAATGTATTTTCGATACAAAATACATAAGTTTGATGGAATAAAATACATTTATTTACAAAATACGTTTTAAAAAATGAAACATTCCTGTGTATTGGACGGAATTGAATTTTCAATGCAAAACAACATTTGTCTATACATTTTATTAAAAATAAACAAACCTCATATTTGTTAAACATTAGTATTGGCATTTTAAAAACGTTAGAATGCATGGTAAAAATATAACTTAGAATACTTTAAATTCCTTGAAATTTTAAATATCCAGATTGATAAAATAAAAATAAATGTATCTATAGGAGAACACATAAAAGACAAAGATATAATAAAAAATCTGACGTGAGCAGCACGTGATTTTCCCTAGAGACTCATTCATTTTCTTTTTATTTCTTTAATAATTGAGTCTAATTGCGCAAAATAACACGCATAATTATTTGAAATGACACTGAATTTGCACGTTTAATTCAATTTTCGCTTTCATTTGGAAGGTGTGCATATTTTCAAAAGGCGGCATAGTAGAAATGCAAAAAAATCCTAACATATCTCGAGAACAGCTAGATCTAGAAAAATGGGTTGATTTTATTTTTTTCATCATCAAAAATTACGTATATATCCTACATTAAATTGATACATTTGAGTATACGTAGTTTCTTTCAGATTTTGGCGATTTTTGTGGGTCATTTCACAAAAAATGCCAGATTATGTTTTCCCGAATCATATCAAATCCTAGTCAGCACTAGGATAACCCATAATCAATTTTCGTTTTCATTTGGTAAATAGATGTATTTTCAAAACCGGGGCCATTTTGCAAAACGGCCATTTTTTTTTAATCCCGATTCGTATCAAAATTTAAATAGCCCCAGTGTAATCCAAAAGTGACTTATCTACTAAATTTTGTGAAATTTGGTCTATTGGTTTTTTACCTAGAATGGACACAGACATTTTTTGCAGGTCATTTAGCAAAATAAAGGCAGGTTCTTTTTATCCCGAATCGTACGAAAATCCAATCGGAACCAAGGTAACCCACACGTGACTTACCTATAAAATTTTATGAAATTTGGTCAATCAGTTTTAGAGTTAGAGTGGATATGTACATTGCACACACACAGACGTCACTCTAAAATAATGTTTTTTGATATCAAAACGTGTAAACCTGTCGAAAATTCGAGTTGCGATTTTCTACACGATTCCAATACTTTCCCTATATATTACCATGTATTGTAGGGAAAGTAAAATGAAGAAATTTATGAAGAAACCTCTTTATAGTGTTAAGTAGTTTATACACTTCATTTTTGACAGAACTGTAAAGCATTTTAATTCTCTTTTACATACATTTCGTCCAGTCATATAAATTTTCAGGAAAACTAACATCGGCAAAACTCTAAATGAAAACCCTTAGTGCAGCGTTTTTCAAAGTGTGTTCCGCGGAATCCTTGGGTTTCCACGGCTGTATTCCAGGAGTTCCGCAACGTGATAGTTTCGTGTAAATTTTCTTTAAAATTAAAGAAAAAGAGTTGGACCACAAAGGACTTTTTCTCATTTTGGGATTCTGCCACAAAATGAAATTTCAAAAGGATTCCGCTATCAGAAAAGTTTGCAAAACACTACCTTAGTGAATCCCGCTATTTTCTCTAGAATTCGACTCTGAATCAATATCAGTGATCATCTAAGTTCTATGTCAATCTTAAGATATAAGTTAACATTTTTTTAAAGAAATTTTTTGAACCAGAAGTGAAAAAAGAACTGGTGGTGGAAATCTTTATTTAACCCCAATCCGCTCCGGAATTTTATGCTGAATCCATAACAGTCATTATTTCTATATACAGCCAATACTGAGAAATAGATGTTTTAAGGAAAATTCTGAAACCAGAAGTGAAAAAGAAACCGAACGTAAAAACTCGTATTGAACTACCCTACTACCCTACTTCCTCTAGGATTTGATCCGAAATCCATATCACCAATTATCATCTAAGCTCTATCTATAGTGAATTTTAAGATGTAAACGTTTCAAGTATTGTGACAATTTTTGAACCGGAAATGATAAAGGACCGGAAGTTGAAATCCATAGTGACCCCCCCCCCCCCCCCCCCCCCCCAGAAATATGATGCTAACTTCAAATCAGTCATCACCTGAGTTCTGTCTATAGCAGATCCCAAGAAATGGATGTTTCAAGGAAACATTTTTCCGAAAAAATATAGTCGTGCAAATTTTTGACAACAATAAAACTCATAATATAGTGTAACCTCGATTAAACGAATTCCAAGGGCGTAACATAAATACTTATCAAATCGAGATACTGCTTTTTAAAACTAAAATCTTACCTTTAGATGCGTTTTAATTTTTTTTGTAGCCTCGAAAGTCTTATTTATAACTACATATTTTGGCTTCCATAATTGTGGCATTCTTTACTTTTAAATTATCATTAATTGATATTGCCGTAAAGCATCTAATACTGCACACCGTGCATATCATAATCCATTAATTATCTAAATACATTTGCATAACGAACAGCAGTATCTTCCATCTTTTCTCATGTCTTAGCCATAACTAACTGCATTGCATCTTTTTAATTTACTTTCACAAATAATGCACCTTTAAGCTTTCTTCTTGCCCTTTTCTTTAAATACATAGGCAGGAAGGAATCATCTACCAAACAACATCATTATATAAATCCGATATGAACGTAAAGTTTGTAACAAAAATTATATTTTTTAAAGGCTACTACAGTCCACATATACTAAATATCCCTCTAATTAATATCTTTATCAGCACCAGGTTGCAAAAATATGTTTAGATTAACTCATGAAACGAAATCAATGACTAGACAAAATGCAGATTAGTCGTTTTTTTCCTCTTTTGGGAATTGTTCGTCTGGAGTTTAAACACTATAGTTCGAAATCTAAATAAATGTATTTTGAGTATAATAAATAAGTTGGTATCACGTCTGATTTCAAATAAATAAGATTAAGCACACAACTTTGATAGAAGGTCTTTTATTACACTTCTTATAAGACGTAAAAAATGGAAAAAGGCCAGAGGGCTTTCTATAGTTAATACGCTCTTCATCAGTGGCTTTCTACATAATCGAATGTTCATTTACCAATTGTATTTATACAAATTTGTCATCTTTACTGGTCTATATATGAACGATCCTTTTTTACTTTCCATGTAGCCACTGATGAAGAGCGTATTAACGCTCGAAAGCGCTTTGGCCTTTTCCCATTTTGTACGTCTTATAAGAAGTGTAATAAAAGACCTTCTATCAAAGTTGTGTGCTTAATCTTATTTATTTTGAGTATTTTGAAAATACAAAATACTCTGAAAATGTATTTTCGATACATTACCAAAATACTTTACTGTTTTCAGTTTAAAATACAAATGTATTTTGGAAATGTATTTCATATACATGTATTTTCGATATTGCCCAACTCTGGTTACCATGTCGTACAATTCTGTGAAACAAACACTTAATATAATGTTCTAATCATGACATATCATAATGTCGTACATCTGAAATGTTTCGCCGGTAGAAAATGAGCCTTGAGAAATTCCGCGGAAATTTTTTAAAAGTGCAAAGAGGTAGACTTTAAAGGTATTCCCTATTGTATCCTTTGATAAAAGGATACTTTAGGGAATACGAAAAGTCGTCAATGTTTCAGAGCGGGATATATTCGGGTGAGGATTTATCGGAATTTTACGTTAATTTTTAGGGTGATAATTTCAAAAAATTCCCATTCCGGTCTATAAACGGATTATCAAAATTATGTATAGGCGAAACTGGTGTACAGAGAATCTTTGAAATTGGTCGCGTGCTTCAGGATATATTTTGTTTAGAAGCAATGCTTTCGTAGTAGTGCTTTGGAAAAATTGTTTATATGTGCTTTCTTAGAAGTGTTTCAGAATAGAATTCAAAGCACTTATATGCAGTAAATACAAAAAATATGTGAAAACTATACAGTGGCAAATGTTCACGAAGCGCTTTCTTTTAAACATTCTAAGCATACAGATTTCTATTCAAGATTTAGCATTACTTATTTTTTTACCACTTAAGAAAAATCTTGCGTTTAACGAATACTTAATAACCTTTCTCGTTCTATAAATTTACTTGGTGACGTGCAAGGCAAAGTACTAAGTTTGAAAAAAGTGCCATTGAAGAGAACATTTAAGTTCTACAACTAAATTAAAGGAACATTTTTATAAACAAATTTTGCCATTTATCATTGTTTTCATTTTGTGCTTGTATTCTGTGTAATAGTTTAGCAGCTGTCTTTGTTTATTTCTATAAAATAAAGTTTTATACAAAACCATATGTAATATGTCTCGTTTTTGATATATTTTTAATATTTTAAAATATATTTATACAGACTTATAATTTAAATTAAAGAATTAATTTTTTAATTAATGCTGTAGTTAGACAAGCTTTTGTGGTGTATAGCTTTGTCATACTTATTGGATTATTTCATACACTAAATTCGGAAACAGACATGACCATTGAGCCCGTCAGCATCCTAATTAATGCATTTTAATTTAACGAATAGATTGATCAGAAAAAGTACCAAAACGATTCAATAGATATGAACCCACAGCAAGTGGAATAGGAAAAGGACAACGTGACTGCTGACCCAGTCAGTTGATATACCAAAAATCCTAATTAATATATTTAAACTTAACGGAGAGTCAGTTAAAGTACATGTACAAAAAAGGTTCAGTGGACTATAATCCACACAGGCAGTCTTTCAGAACTTTTTGGCCGGGACTGGCGAATGAAACATCAGTGTGGGAGGGGAAGGGGGGGGGGCAAGTTTTCTACTTGCCCTATATAAATATTTAATATATTTAAAATTAACACGAGAGACTGATCAGAAAAAGTACAAATACCAAAACAACTCATTGGACTCGAACCCACAGCCTTTTGAATTGGAGGAAAACTATGTGACCAGTGAATCAGCCAGTTTGCATACCAAAGATCTGACTGCCACAGACACCATATCGATCATCCATAGCAATAAAATAAATTGAAGAGTTTCTACAATTGATTTTGTTTTGAATATAAATGGAAGATGAATCAAATCTAACATCTTTATTAATTTTACTCGAAAAAATTTAAATTTCCTTCAAGCGAATTCCGAATCGGGCACCTTCTGTTACTAAGATGGTGCATTTTGCGTGAGTGTCGCAGACACCTCACCGATCATCCTTTCCATAACAAAAAAATAATTTGAAGAATATACTTATGACCCCATTTTATAAACGGGAATTTTGGAGGTAATTCCATATCTTTTGCTCATCCGAAAAGTATCAGTTATCAAACAAAAAATTAATTTTTGAAAATCGATTCGATAGATTTTCAGAAATTGAACAAAAAAAAAAAAGGCTCGTTCTTTTAAATATATAGATTTTAGTTTTGGTTAAAATCAGGTAATTATTGAGCTTTTCCCGTGTGGATATTGCTCACCATTAAAACGGGAGAGAAAATGAACCAGGAAATCCTTGAATGCTACATTTCAATTTATAATTTTATATGTAAGAGGACAATACCTGATGTAATCTGTGCAATGTTCTGTTATGAAATATAATGGAAATTGGATATAACAGCTGATTTTATCTTTTTATATAATTCTAAACTAAAATATAGCATTCAAGAGCTTCAAGGCTTTTTTTATTTTTTCATTATGAAAACTTAAATAGCTCATAGTTTCAGTCGATTTCGTGATTCAAACGGTCTAGTGGTTAAAGAGTTTGGCAACGGAGACGTGTTGATAGCGAGTTCTGTCCTCTTCCCAAGCGCGATGTTTTTACAATAATAGTTTTAAATAATAAAAAGTCAGGGTAACAGTTTTATAAACATTTACACCATCCAGCAAATATCAGTTGTTAAAAAAAATAAAACTGGTTCGATAAATCCCCTGATGCTGAGTGCTGAAGAAACGGCTTTTGTTTTAAAAATAGATAGAAGATGAGTCAAATCTCTATTAATTTTACTTAAAAAAATTGTACATTTCCTTCAAGCGAGCTCCGAACCAGGGACCTTTTGTTAAAAAGTTTGCTCTTAGTGAGCACAGAAACTTCTGTTACTTTGCTGATGTCTTTCCGACTCTGCCACACAGATCATACCGATTACTCATTTTAGAACGATAAAGTAATTTAAAGAACATATTTACCACCTCATTTAAAATCTGGAGTTTTGGAAGTAATTCCATATCTTTTCCTGTGCAGATACTACTCATCATTAAGGGTGAGCGTCAGCAAATCTTCTGCCCTATCCGCGCTTTGTTAACTTTTGCGGCACACATTTTTTGCCGAAATTCTGCTCAAATAGTTGCGAAATATTTTCTGAAAGATAAAATGCAATGCTTAGATTATATTAAAACTAAATTTAAAACTCAATAAAACATGGAATATATTCTTTATTTTAATCCAAAATATTTTTGGTGCTACCATCTGTTGTTGTTGTTGAGACCCAGACCGTCCGACCTACCAGAAAGGTGTAAGGTAACTGTATGGACGGCCGGGAAGGGCCACCCAATTTAGACCGGAACCCAGTGGGGGAGGCATCCACAGGGACCGTACCCTCCTTCCCCCACCACCAACCCCTCGGAAGGACTTACGGACCCACATGTTTAACGTGATCGTACTCCGCATGAACACGGCGGCATTTGTGGTAGCGTGCAAATCTAGCGCGCAAACCACGGGGATACCGCACCCGAGATGGCCAACAGCACGCGGTGTTCCGAGGTGGTCACCCACCAAGTGCTATCCGCGCCCGATGCTGCTTGACTTCGGTGATCTAACGAGAACCGGTGTTTTCAGCACGGTACGGCCGTTGGCATTTAATTCATACCGATTATTTTTATTTTTTAATGAACATTTTTAAATATCTATTCCTTCTGATACAGTATTAAATACAACAACAGATCACATATAAAAATGCCACAATCATGGAAAGGTAATTTCTCATTCTATAAATTTGATAAGGGGATCTGAATGTACATCACTGAGGACTGCAGTTTTGTCTTCAAGTTCCCTTGTCTTCAAGTCCAAGTTCAATTACGTTTCCGTGATTGTGGCATTATTATATATGATCTGTTGTTGTATTTAATAGCGTATTAGAAGGAATAGACATTTAAAAATGTTCATTAAAAAATAAAAATAGTCCGTATGAATTAAATTACGACAACAGATGGCAGCATCAAAAATATTTTGAATTAAAATAAAAAATATATTCTTTGTTTTATTGGGTATTAAATTTAGTTTTAATATAATCTAAGCATTGCATTTTATCTATCAGAAAATGTTTCGCAACTGTTTGAGCAGAATTTCGGCGAAAAACGTGTGCCGTGAAAGTTAACAAAGCGCGGATAGGGCAGAAGATTTACTGACGCTCACCCTTAAAGGGAGACAGGAAGTCAGTCCTTGAATGCTACATTTCAATTTAGAATTTTATATTAAGATGTCAAAATATGATGAAATCTTTGCAATTTTCTAATATAAAGTATAATGGAAATTGGCTATAACATCTGATTTTATCATCTATATATAATTCTAAATTAAAATATAGCATTGAAGAACTTCCTAGATATTTTTTTTTATTTTTTCATAATGAAAACTTAAATAGTTCTTAGCTTCACCTTTTGCCGTGATTCAAGCGGTCTAATGGTTAAAGAATTAGATAGCGAGCACGCAGACCCGTTGATCGTGAGTTCTGTCCTCACCTTGAACGGAATGCTTTTTTTCGACTAAAATTAATAAATAAAAATGTTGTCATTGCAATATATTTTATATGTACTTCCTCAGAATTATTCTAATCGTCAATTCAGTGAAAATTTCATATAGTCTAAATAAAATAATATTGCAACGCCGATCTTGGCGCAGCAGTAAAGTACCCGGATAACAGCGTGAAGGGAGTGTTCTACTCCGCGTAGATTTTGACTTCGATTTTTCGGAATATTTATAACGACATATGTTAAAATGTTACACTTAAATACACCAAAATCAACGTTTCGGACGTCGTCCCTTTGGCCGAGAGGTATGGGGCGTCATGTTGCGGGGCTTTAGGCTTCGGGTTCGATTCCTTTCTGGGTAGAAAGAATATGATTGTAGTGTTATATAGCAATGGGTGTTAGCGCATTCCGCAGGGATTGGATATGGACGAGATAAAAAAAGAAATTAGCGGTTCTTGTTTAGTTCTATCGTCTTAGGTCTTTCCTCATCTCCCTTAACTTTCTTACTAAATTATCTGCACGAGATGGAGGACGAGCGGTGGTTGAGTTCCGCCGTTGCTGGTGGGATTTCTCTTCAGGCCCGCTGGCTTCGGTGTCGAGCCGCCACCCTTCCTCGTCCAAAGTTCGTGCAGGGATTGTTTTACACCACGTGACTTCTGTTAACGAAGTCCCAAAATTTTATTCATCTCTGAAAACGGCAGGTCTCTTTTTTATGCGTCTTTCAGAGTACGAAAAGGAAATGACGCCGTTTCCGGTACGTCATTTCCTGTGACGTCACTTCCGGCAAAGTAATATTAATAAATATGTTTTATTAATATTACTGACACTGAACAGAATTCAGAAAACTTTCAGTTCAGGTGGATTCGAACCCACAGCCTTTGGAATCGGAAGCAGACAACATGACCACTGAAATAGCCAGTTCACATACATGTGATCCTAATTAACATATTTAAACTTAACGGAGAGACTGATAAAAAAAAAGTGTAAGCCACTAAAGCGAATCAATGGGCTAGAACCCACAGTCTCTGGAACCAGAAGCTGACAACATGACCATTAAGCTATCCAGTTTGTTTACCCAAACTTCTAATTAATATATTTAAATTTAACGACGCCACTGATCAGAAAAAATACAGATACCAACACACACAACTTCAACTGAGCCAACCACTTTGCATACTGAAGATCCTAATAATTTTTACAACGGGAAACGTGTCAATACAGGTGCATGGGCTCCAACTTATGGCCTCAGAATTCGTAAACAGACACTAAGACCACTGAGCCAGTAAACTCACTTATAAAAGATCCCAATTAAAATATTTAAACTTAATGGAGAGACTGTTAAAAAAAAAGAAGACACTAAAGCGAATCAATGGGCACAGTCTCTGGAATCAGAAGCGGACAACTTAACCATTGAGCTACCCAGCTTGCTTACCCAAGCTCCTAATTAATATATTTAAATTTGCTGATAGCTGATTCACTCAGCTTACTTACCGACGAACATAATTAACATATTTAAATTTAACGAAGAGACTGATCAGAAAAAGTATAGAATCTAAAACATTTATTAGAAACAGATAACATGCCAACTGAACCATTCGGCTCACGTACCGTAGATACTAATTGATAAATCAAAACTTAACGGAGAAATTTATCAGAAAAAGTACCAAAACGATTCAATGGACACGAACTCATAGAATCTGCAGTAGGTAACAGACAACGTGACCACTAAGTCAGGCAGCTGACATCCCAACTATCCTAATTAATATATTTAAACTTAACGGAGAGACTGATTAGAAAATGTACAGATATCAAAACAATTCATCGGACTCGAATCCACAGCATCTTGTATTAAAAACGGACAACATAACCACTGAGCTAACCAGCTTTGCATACTGAAGATCCTAATAATTTATACAACGGGAAACGTGTCAATACAGATGGGTGGACTCCAAATTACGGCCTCAGAATTCGTAAACAAACACTAAGACCACTGAGCCAGTCAACTCACGTATAGAAGATCCTAATTAATATAATTAAACATAAGGGTGAGACTGATAAAAAAAGGAAGGCACGAAAGCGAATCAATGGGCTAAAACCCACAGTCTCTGAAACCAGAAGCGGACAACATGACCGTTAAACTACCCAGCTTGTTTACCCAAACTTCTAATTAATATAGTTAAACTTAATGACGACACTGATCAGAAAAAATACAGATACCGACACACAGCTTCAACTGAGCCAACCATTTTGCTTACTTAAGATCCTGATAACTTATAAATCGGGAAACGTGTCAATACAGGTGCATGGGCTCCAACTTATGGCCTCAGGATTCGTAAACAGGCACTAAGACCACTGAGCTAGTCAACTCACTTATAGAGGATCCCAATTAATATATTTAAACTTAATGGAGAGACTGTTAAAAAAAAAGAAGACACTAAAGCGAATCAATGGGCTAGAACCCACAGTCTCTGGAATCAGAAGCAGACAACATGACCATTGAGCTACCCAGCTTGCTTACCCAAGCTCCTAATTAATATATTTAAATTTAACGACGACACTGATAAGAAAAAATACAGATACCAACACACACAGCTTCAACTGAGCTAGCCATTTTGAATACTGAAGATACTAATAATTTATAAAACGGGAAACGTGTCAATACAGGTGAATAGGCTCATGAAACCAGAAGCGGACAACATGACCGTTAATACTGAAGATACTAATAATTTATAAAACGGGAAACGTGTCAATACAGGTGAATAGGCTCAATTCAGAAACAGACAACATGACCATAGAGCCAATCATCTCACCTAGGAACATTCTAATTAATTTATTTAAACTCAACAGAGAGACTGATAAAATAAAATATAGACACCGAAACGACTCAATAGGCTCGAACCCACAGCCTCTGGAATCGGTATCAAACAACGTGATAGCTGAGTCACTCAGCTTACTTACTGACAAACATAATTAACATATTTAAACTTAACGAAGAGACTGATCAGAAAAAGTACAGAATCTAAAACGACTGAAAAACACAACCTCTAGAATTGAAAACAGACAACTTAACCACTGAACCAGTCAGCTAGCTCACTTAGCGTAAACCCTAATTAACCTGGTTAAACTTAACGGAGAGACTGATAAAAAAAAGGGCACACACACCAAAGCGACTCATTGGGCTTGAATCTACAGCCTCCGGAATCGGGACCAGACAACATGACCATTGAACTACCCAGTTCACGAACCGACGATCCTAATTAATATATTTAAACTTAATGGAGAGACTGATAAGAAAAATACAGATACCAAATCGACTCAAACACACAGTTGTTACGATTGGAAACAGACAACACAACTGCTGAGCCAACCAGTTCACATACTGTAGATCCTAATTAATGTATTTAAATAAGTGTGTGATAAGAAAAAGCACAGATATAAAAACGGTTCAACCTGCTTTATTTACTGCGGATGGACACCGGACTCGAACCACAGCCACTGGAATTGGAAACAGATAACATGCCAACTGAACCATTCAGCTCACGCACCGTAGATACTAATTAATAAATCAAAACTTAAAGGAGAGACTTATCAGAAAAAGTACCAAAACGATTCAATGGACACGAACTCATAGAATCTGTAATAGGTAACAGACAACGTGACCACTAAGGCAGGAAGCTGACATACCGACTATCCTAATTAATATATTTAAACTTAACGGAGAGACGGATTAGAAAATGTACAGATATCAAAACAATTCATCGGACTCGAATCCACAGAATCTTGTATTACAAGCAGTAGCTAATAGCAGTAGCATAACCACTGAGCTAACCAGTTATATACTGATGTTAGTAGAAAGATAAGGAGAGTTCATCAACAAGAGGCGAAGGCAGAGTGCTTTATTTTAATAGGTAGGCACTCAGAAGCCATAAAATAGTTGGAAGGCGGTACAGTTATGGTCTCATAAGATGTGTGTGGATAGAAGGAGGATGTCATAGGAGAAGACGAGGTTAAAAAGAATGCTGCGTATAGATTAGAATATTGTTTCTCCCCCCAATAGCAGTCTATTGAATATATGTAGGTATTTTAGTAAAAGATAATATTTTTAAAGGCTGTCCCCACCATCACCCGATGCGCATGCTCACCGCGACAACCTCGAAGATATGAATAATTTCTGTATTATAATATTAATTACAAAAAGTAATTTTTAAAAGATTGTCCCAGCCACCAACCGATGCATAAATGCACCACGACAATATCTGTAATTTTCTACTTCTTTTTCTATTTTTTAATTTTAAAGTGTCCGTACGCATAGCTTGTAATGTCGTTCTTATGTAAATACTTTTTGTCATCAATGGGCGACAAAGACACCTTGTTCTGGAATACAGTGAATAGTTTATGACTGCTACTATCAATCCTAATCTGTTCTTCTATGGTAGCTCTAACACTCAACAAACACTGCCTGTAATCACTGTATGTAATTTTCCGTGCTACCACATGCTTGGAAACACCTTTAGCTTTTTTCTTTTCTCCAGCAGTTGATAGAGTAGAATACATCTTAGGTCTAAGGCCTATGAACTCTTGAATAGGGGTTGAATTCAATTCATCCTTAAAGTATCCAATACGTTTCTTATTTTCATCATTGAAGAGAGGATGGTCCTTGGGTTAATCAGAAAAATCATAGAAGTGCTTATGCTAGCTCATATCTTTAGATATCGGGAGTTTGGATTTTTCATAAGCCAATGAATCAGTATCAGTAAAGAGAAGTTCAGCTTTTGCCCCATATTGGCTTTTAATATGCTTATAATGGAACTCATACATGGATAGCTTTGACAACTCCAGGATAACAAAACCAACGTACATAGGTCGATTCATTAAAATGTAACTCTTTACACGCTCGATACCCACCAGATCTTCATAAAAAATATTGCTAAATTTATAAGCTCGGTATGCTACTATCTTCAGGGCCCGCTTTGAAGAATTCACTAACTCAATATTCACCCAATTTCGAAGATTCTCCATCGTTTTTCCAAACACAGCGTTATAAGCAATTAAAAGAAATCCTCAAAATTAGTCTTCACCAACTTTCTTTTTTGTGTATTGAATTGAATATATTTCTGTAACCAGGGCTTCTGACTAAATTTTAAGGCCTTGTAAATTTTCTTGAGTCTTAAACTTAGTGATAGGTATAGTTGAAGGTTGCGATAGTGAATAATGTAATGTTTCTTATCATGTAGATTTGGTACCAATTTCGTGGTACAACAAAAACTGTTGAACCACGTAACTGCTGAACCAACCGTTCAACGTATGGGGAGATAATTTCTCACTCACTCTTCATCCTTTCAGGGGTCAGAAGATACTCATTATGATAATCATGTAAGGATTCTGGATACTCCAGATTTACTTCAAATATGTATCCCTCTTGAGTATTCTTCTTTAGACTCATTTTCCAGGATTCATTTAAAGTTTCTATAGATATCCATCCAAATTTACCATAGGGTAGTGGTTGAGACATAGTCCAACTATATAGGTTATTGGCTTCACGCGGAGTACGCTCACGTTAAACATGTGGGTACGTAAGTCCTTCCGAGAGGTTGGTGGTAGGGGAAGGAGAGTACGGTCCCTGTGGATGCCTCCCCCACTGGGTTCCGGTCTAAATTGGGTGGCACTTCCCGGCCGTCCAAATAGATACCTTACACCTTTCTGGTAGGTCGGACGGTCTGGGTCGAAGAAGAAGAATGTGTTTATCGGGCTTATTAGCGTCATAATTTTCCAAATAATGATTATTAGCTGATCATACACACATTATCTCGAATCTTGCGTTCTATGAACAGTAGCATATTTTCAACTGCGAGAAGTTCTTGCGATTGCTCAGTCATTTTCAAGCATGCCTGTTAGGCCAATCCTGGCGATTATAAGATGTGCACAGTCAATACTATAATGGGATAGGCATAGTTTTCTAAAATTTTCAAATACATCAGCTAATAGTAGAACATCAATTTTCACATACAGATCGTGATATTCTTTTAAATTCTTTATGATGTCATAGTGCTTTATGACATTATGAGTGCGAAACATGACATTTTTCTGTTCTTCCCAAAAACATGCTGTTTCGGAAGCCATTTTTATTCCGAGCTTTTAATTCTGTAGAGTTTGTACTTTTCATGAAGAAAGCGTGAGATCTCGCTCCTGCAGATGTTCCGAGACAATTTCTTATTTCTTTAATTATTGCCCAGGGCAGTAGTTTCGCTTCTGCAGACAGTGACGCGAGGTTGCCGCACAAATCCGTTGGATGCTACTTTAATGTCGTGCATGAAGTTGAAGGTCGAGGTGACCTGGATTCCATTTTTCACAATAGAGGGGGCTCTGAGTTTTCGTTGGAGAAGGAGCTTTTATTTCTCGCTCCTGGAAAATTCGGACACAAAAGAATTTACGACCCAACGGTCATTTTTGTGTTTAGGAATATAACTTTGATTCGGAAGAAATCTTATAATCCGTATGGGCCAAGACAATTACTTTTATTTCAAAATTATTAATTATTTCTTTATTTATTTCAGATTTAATTTCGGAAAATTCTGAACGAGCGCGATGATATCCTGTTTGACTAGCTGTTCCATAGATTTCCCCATCCAAGTATGCTAAGTCTCGAGATTTATTTGGATGTTCTACAATAATGACGAGTGAATTCAGTCAAGGTGTTTGGATTATTTCCCCCAAGATCGTTCAGTGAGATTCTCAACTGAAAATCAACCAGTGCGTGTATGTGATAGACCCTTACAGTGGTGGTGAATTCAGATCTTCAGTGATAGTCGCGCCGCTCTAAATGAGAGCATTTTTGGTCTTGAAAAAGGAAGGAACCGATATCTGGTTCTAGTAACGTGAATTATTACTAAAAGTGAAATCTTCTTTAATATTCAAATTCCTCAAAATGAATATAGTTTTCAAATTAATTTCTATGAGAAATGTCGTGTGTCAATTTGTGTGAAAATATATTATTACATAGAATGATTGGATAGAGTCATACTACATATGTTCAAAGGTCAAATATTATCTAAACATATTTAATTCATACATTGGCCAGAATCATATGCAATGTTTTTATATCTTTGTAAAGGTACTTTTTCAGAACTTGGACATATTTGTCATCCCTTTTCGGTCTTCCTTTCGGACCTTTTCCCTGTAAGTGATGATGTATAAGCGCTTGCATTGGATCTTGCAGGATGTCGTGAGGGGTGGTGTGGTTGCAAACACACTACCGCTTTCGTCTAAATTATATTCTAAATTACAAATACTTTGTATTTGTGTACTCGTAAAAGTTCCTATTCATACTATGTTATTGTATATCCTTGTTTTTTTGTTTATAGTGGAGAAAAATGTCTTATATTTGTGTTACTGTTAGAGAAGTATTTCTCAAACAAATTTTTGTGTTTTCTGTAAAAAAATCTTTCATTACATTCAAGATTTTTGGCCACAAGGAGAGGGGGATGTCATAGTGCTTTATGACATTATGAGTGCGAAACACGACATTTTTCTGTTCTTCCCAAAAATATGCTCTTTCGGAAGCCATTTTTATTCAGAGCTTTTTATTCTGTACGAGTTTGCACTTTTCATGCAGAAAGCGTGAGATCTCGCTCCTGCAGATGTTCCGAGACAATTTCTTATTTCTTTAATTATTGCCCAGGGCAGTGGTTTCGATTCTGCTGACAGTGACGCGAGGTTGCCGCACAAATCCGTTGGATGCTACTTTAATGTCGTGTTTGAAGTTGAAGGTCGAGGTGACCTGGATTCCATTTTCCACAGTAGAGGGGTTCTCTTGACCATGAGTTTTCGTTGGAGAAGGAGCTTTTATTTCTCGCTCCTGGAAAATTCGGACACAAAAGAATTTACGACCCAACGGTCATTTTTGTGTTTCGGATTATAACTTTGATTCGGAAGGAATCTTATAATCCGTATGGGCCAAGACAATTACTTTTATTTCAAAATTATTAATTATTTCTTTATTTATTTCAGATTTAATTTCGGAAAATTCTGAACGAGCGCGATGATATCCTGTTTGACTAGCTGTTCCTAGCTGTCCCCATCCAAGTATGCTAAGTCTCGAGATTTATTTGGATGTTCTACAATAATGACGAGTGAATTCAGTCAAGGTGTTTGGATTATTTCCTCCAAGATCGTTCAGTGAGATTCTCAACTAAAAATCAACCAGTGCGTGTATGTGATAGACCCTTACAGTGGTGTTGAATTCAGATCTTTAGTGTTAGTCGCGCCGCTCTAAATGAGAGCACTTTTGGTCTTGAAAAAAGAAGGAACCGATATCTGGTTCTGGTAACGTGAATGATTACTAAAAGTGAAATCTTCTTTAATATTCAAATTCCTCAAAATGAATATGGTTTTCAAATTAATTTCTATGAGAAATGTCGTGTGTCAATTTGTGTGAAAATATATTATTACATAGAATGATTGGATAGAGTCATATTACATAAGTTCAAAGGCCAAATATTATCTAAACATATTTAATTCATACATTGGCCAGAATCATATGCAATGTTTCTATATCTTCCTAATTATATATTTAAAATAAAGGAGTTATTTAAGATAATTTTGGACTCATGTTTTCCCAACTTGATCTTGTTACTTGCTTGTGTGCCTGTGTGTCCAGTTTGCATTTTGTAAGCCTCGGCAGCCGTATCTGAGTTATTGCAAAACACAACGCAACGCTAATCAATAGAAAATCTACGTACGTAATATCTAATTTACTTCACTTGTGTGATCCTTTATTTCCGTCACACTTTGATTCCCGTCACACATATTAATATTTGTGTATTGTGTGCGCCCTTTTCCGCCGTGACAAGTGGTGCCTTTTTGCTATGTGACAATATTAATTGTGTTCTATACAGTCTGTGCATGTCGATAATCTTTACTCTTAATATCTTTGCCTTTAACATTATGAAATGCAGAAGGTGGAGATAGTACATCTAAATTTTAGAAATTTTTTTGAAAGGGTGTCAAATAACTATAGGGGTATGCCCCTTTTCTAAGAAGAGCAACCTGCTGTATCCCATTAGGGAAATGTTTATTTATAATATGAAACTCAATCAAGTTTAAATTGGAAACTAGATTTTCCAGGGAGGCATTTAGAAACTAAAGACAATCAATAACTTGTAAACAGACACGGGGCCCTACTTTCTTTGAAATCTTGAAAGATATATATTTTTCGGCAGTAACATAGATTTCATGATCTTGCAGCTTACCAAGACTCAGCATAATATGATGAACATCGTAATTTTTTAAATTGTGAAACATTACAGGAATATTAGTAGTTTGTCTACAGTTAAGATTACAGGCATTATGCAGGGCACCTCTACAGGTTCGAGTCACGTGATTGTGATCATGCACACGATCTGTTTTCTGTTCACGATGGAACAAATTACAATGAACCTCTTTGAAACTCAATATCATTCTCTATATTCATTTGCAATGGCTTAATATGCCGTAATTTCTTCCCAAGATACTGTTTTACTTTTATCAAGTTCTTGAGGAAATAATCCACAGGGCCAATACCTTGATACACAGTAACTTGTTTCAGACACTTTCTATCAGGTCCTATGATAACATAAGTATATCCATAAGACTCACAGATCGTCATTCTATGCATGTAAGATCTACTATGCGAGGACGTAATAGTATCCTCCTTAACGATCAGAGCTTCAAAGTCAGCATAGATTATTAAAGGGATAGAATGCTGATACTGTTTGTTCGTAAATTGAAGTTATTTCTGATCTTTCGATAGCATTTTTATGCGCTGTGGTGCATGCTCCTTGCAATAGTGTGCATGGTCTTGTAGAAAATCACCTCTACTGTAACGATGTAAACATCTGTAACAAACATATTGGGTTCCATTATGCTTAGTTATATGCCCCAATAAGCGTGAAATATTCGCAATCAGTATATAGTGTTGCTTAGTTTCAGCACTAATCAGTAGTAAATTCACACATTCCTCATCCTCTCGTTTAGATATATGGAAAGGAAAAATTTCCTCATCTTCATATCCATAAACATTAATCATTCAATTTTTCAATCTGAGGAATCTTCACAACTGAGATAGGATATTGAATATTCCCAAGTTGAATTTCATTCTCATGGTCTAAATAGTGTGATACACGATGAAGCTGATCTTTCTAGTGAATATTGTATTTGTGTGGAAGTAGACACCACTCCTCATCTTCATTTTGGATATTTAACAGAGCTTTCTTGGCAGCAAGTTCCGATGGTAAGGGTATATACCTAGAAGCTGCAAAGGGGATATACTTTGCACAGAAAACATTTATCTTTCGAATCTTTTCTAAAGTCCGTCCTGAACCACGACGAATAAACTTCTCGAAAGACTTTAGGATTTTGGAAAAATATTCTTCAATATTATCTGGAAGGGTATCCGTCACAACATCCGTTCTAAAATATGAACTCGTTAGCTCATCACACCATTTGCAATACTGCGAATGAATTGTACATCCGCAATAAGATACCACTTCATAGATCTATATTCACCAAGCTCATCTTTTAATACCTCCAATGGCTGTGAGCGAATCTTGTCAAAACACAGCATAAGGTTACCCTTTACCTTTCAATGGGCTCCAAAGTGCGCACAGAGAATACATCTAAAGCCTTCTTCACTTTAATCTTGCGACGTTTATTACAAGTTATGGCTAAAACAGGGGTTTTTCTCTTTTTAGATCCATGTCCAATACGCTAGTGATATAATATATCACTTTTCTTACTAAATATAAGTTCACAATGCTTGCACTTTATACCATCATTCAAATGAAGTATCAGATGGCGTTTCACATAGTCCCGTCTGGTAAACCTTACAGAACACTGCGTACACATAGTTTTCACACATAATTAACAACATAGTTTTTCACACTGCCCAAATTCGTTTTTGGTATTGCATAAATTTGTTGCACACACCCAACCACCTCATACGGCACAAATTGTGCGCAACGGCAGGTTTAAAAAAAAAAAAACTGATTTCCAGTGTACACTATATCTTTCGCACAAGCTGAGATAATCGAATGAAGTTTGGCAAGATTATTTCAATATAAGATCATAAAAGTTGTCTTAATTTTTAGAATGGTTAGACCAGGGGAAAGTCCTCAATTTTGTTTTCCAGATATCGACAAAAATGTAAAGAATTAAATATATTAAAAATTGTTACAAAAAATCTTCTCATGTATTTTTTTAATTTAAAAGAGGGTGACTTAATTTACAGAACGTTAACATGTACCATTTTCGAGAATTTTCCCTTTTTTATCCATATAAAATGGAAAAAACAATCACAAAATGGGAATATATTAAATTATATTAAATCTGTAAACACTTTGCATGTTCTTGTAATCAGAAATAAATGGTCACTATTGTCTAGAATTTAATACAAGATTCTCGACATATTGAAGATTTTAATTTTCTACATGGCTATATCTTTCAAAGAAATTGAGTGCACCGAATTAAATTGGTACTATTATTCTAATGAATAATGGCAGAGGCCTTGTATGTTCAGACCAGAAAAAGGCAATTAATCTTTCGAACATTATTTTTTCAAAAACTCAAATAATTATAAAAAAATAATTATGTTGAAATGTGTTTCCAAAATAGACCTTTCTTATGTAATGTTTTATTTAGAAGCAAATGACAATTTACAATTATGCACCCTTCTCATGATATTGCACATTTTTACTATCTAGAAGAGAAAAAACATAAAAAAAAAACAAATATGTTCACTAACATGAAACAAGTGAGTGTTGTGCAAGTTATTTTAACCAAAAATAACTGGGCAGATTTGTTTAGTAGCTATGGCGAACCATTCTCGAGATATTTGTTATTTTACTTTTCCATAGAGTGGAAAATCTCGAAATAATAGATCGAATATCGGAAATTTGGTATGCCTAATTTTATTAGTAACAAAAATGTTTTTATTGTTGTATTTTTGTTGCTACCGATGGTAAACAAAATTTTGTAATCTGTATATAAAGTAATTAGTTATAATCATCAGATATTTTTCCAATGATGTCTGCAGCTGTCTGTGATATATATATATATTATTTTATTTTTTTGTGAGCGACTCTTTACTCTATCACCACTTACCCTGAATTAGTCTTTTAATTTTCATAAAAGACAGCTTGTTAATTTCAGAATCGTGTAAATTGATTAGATTTATTCGGAAGTATCTTTAAAAGACATTTTGCAGCTGTGGGTCGCTTTGAATTTATTTTCTACGACACACGCCTACACACGAGTTTGATTTTGCTGTTTCAGAGTTTCTGTATTTACAGGAATTCATGCACAGATTCCATTTCATGCAATTCGTTATGCAATCATTCCAATTTCCAATATCCAAATCCATCCTGAACGTAATCCGTGGCTGACTGGCATAATCTGGCAGTCTTTCAGGAATTTTTAGCCTGGCGAGGCGAATGAAACATTGAGGAGTGGGGGGGGGGGGCGAGTTTTCTATTTGCCCCATTTAAATATATCCGAATGCAGTCACATAACTATAATCCAAGTTTATAAAAAATGTCTCCCGGGGGTGGGGGGCTTTTCTCTACCGGATGTATGCCTGAAAGAAACACTGGCACATAAGCACTGTGTCAGAACGAACATAGAAAACTTTGACAATTCAATAGCATATTGGAGAGGAAATGCAGTAGTGGCGCCATCTTGATTTGAAGAGTGAAACCAAACGTTCATCAAAATTACATGTTGTGCGGTAGGGAATATGTGTTGAAAAAAATATATAAATTAGAGAACCCCCCCCCCCAAATTCAATGTAATTCATCTTCAGAATCGTAAAAGGAACCACTTTACAACATACCAGAAGGAATAGTTTGAATAATGCTATTATACTAGATACGAGACACTGGATAGTGAAATTTGAAATAAATTTGATAGGATTTCATTAGATTCATTTATATTATTTTGATAATTGTCGATTTTTAATATTTATTTCTCTAGCTATTTTTATAATGCATACGTAAAAGTCTTCATTAATAACTTTAAAACCCTTATTTTTTTAAATTTTATTGCAGTATTATTAACTGCTTTGTATTGCATACACACACACAAAAATAGAACCTCGAAATTTCTATGAAATATTTACAAAATGAATAAAATTAAATACTATAATCTGAAAAAAAAAAATGCATTTGATAAAAAGCACAGTATAAAAAGGTGATGCACAGTATAAAAAGGTTTAGAAAACGTATTAACCGGTTTTAAAAGTAAAAAGAGCCTCTTTCGTCAAGATAAATGATACAGAGCTCCAGTACCAATAACTGCGAATAAACTCTGTTTCATGTATCTTAACGAAGAAAGGTTTTTTTTCGCACTTGAAACCGGTTTATACCTTTTCTATTATAATGTTTTTACTTTCCTTATATACAGGGTTACAAGAAAAATCCCTCCTCAGGCCCATATCTCACGAACTATGGCAGCTAGCTATGTACTCCTTGTGCCGTTGTATAGGAAGCACACTATGGCCCACACAATGAGACCAGGTGGGATCCCGTGATCTCCGTGTCTTGCGAGGCTTAGGGGGGACCATCTCGGCCCCTTTTGAAGATAAGGTAAGAAAGTTAATTAGAAAGTTGTAGAGCTAGTCAAACTTAGTACAAAAATGTGTAAGTTACAATATGTGAATGCATAACAAAAATTTTTCCTGCCTTAAATACACTGACAGATGGAGAATTCGCATAAAGTGTGGAAGCAGTCATCCAATAGAAAATCTGCATGCAAATGTAAGGGACTTGCATAAGTAGCAAAGCTCTCTATTCCCGTCATTGCTTCACGCCTTGTTGGCATATATCCCTCGCATGTCATTTGTGAACTCATTTGTGCACAACATTTCAACTTTATATAAATATGCCCTGGACACAGTGAACAAGACAGCTTTCAGCTATTTTTTGCATTTGGAATATCCCTCTCCATTTTTTGTTATGGAACTAAAACATTTTTGTCCTAAATTTGACTCGCTCTATAATTCTGTAAATGACTTTTTTCCCCCATCTTCAAAAGTGGCCGAGATGGGCCACTACCCCCCCCCCCCCCAAATATAAAATAAAAACGGGGGTCACGGGGTCCTCCTGGTCTCATTATATGGGCCATAGGGGGTTTCCTATATAACGGCACAAGAAGCACATAGCTAGCTGCCATAGTTCGTGCGATATTGATCGGAGGAAGAACTTTCTTTGTAACACTGTAAATAGTGTAAGGTAGGTAAAGTATTGCGACTGGGTCGAAAATTTGAATTCGAGTTTTCGACAAAAGAGAACGTTTCTAGCATCCCTGAATTCGAAGCCTGTGTGTATGTGCGTGTGTGTGTTAGTGTGTCCGTCTGTGAGTCTGTGGAAGCAATATTGCACAAACGGAGAGCTTTAAACAAAATTTGCTATAAATATTAAACTGGTGAATATTCTGTTCCCGGCCACTCAAATTGCTGCTCGTGCCCTAGGGCGAGTCGGGTGGTCTGGGTTTTCGACTGGTGAATACTGGAAGATTCTGATTTTAAACGCAAGCGAATGTTCGAAAGACCTCAAAATTTTCGAATAAAAGTTTGAAAAAATCATTTAAAAATCACAAATTTTGATAATGTTACGTAATTCATTATTTTTGTGTAATTTCTCAACAAAAAACAAATGGCATAAGATTTAGAACGCTAACATGACTCGTTCCCGAGATATTGCAAGTTTTTCAAATAAATGTATAAAAAATATTGCATAAAATTAAAAAAAAGTATCAACTTTTGTGAAATATGTTCATTTTTCATACAATTTCATGTGATAAATTTGTTGACGACATTTTTGTGGATCTAGCTCGTTCCATTCACGAGAGAAATACGTGTTGTCGTTGAGATCCAGACCGCCCGACCTACCAGAAAGATGTAAGGTAACAGTTTGGACGGCCGGGAAGAGCCACCCAATTTAGACCGGAACCCAGTGGGGGAGGCATCCACAGGGCCACATGTTTAAGGTGATCGAACACGACAGTTTGGGCAGCGGAGGGAATTGAACCCGGGCCTACCGAGTGCAATTTCCGCACCCTAACCACCGGGCTACCGCGCTCTGAGAGAGAAATACTTGTGCAATAGTTTAGTACTTTTAGGACCACAATCCGCCAATAGTCATTTATATATAAGAAAAGCTGTTCTGTCAGCCTGTGTGCAACGTTTGTCGATAAATTTAGTGAACTTGGCGACTTTAAATGTTAAATTGCTAATGTAATCTTTTGCTAAATGCTCTAGTTGTATTTGTCTATGCTTTAAACCAATTTACTTGATTAATAGTATTCAGCAATATAATTATATCGCCCGAGGTCAAATTAACAACATCGCAAATTTTGCAATTGAAAATCCCTTTCAAATCAATAAAAATGGTGTACCTTGATACTAAAATAATTTAATAAATATTTTCTGTTAAAATGATATTCATATATATTGACCTTTTTATGCTCGTTATATCCTTGTTTTCTTGGATTTACCACTGTGTTGCTTAAACTGAAAATATTTTCTATAAGGCTGAAAGATAAAATTGAAAATAATGTGTTCTGCAAAAATGTAGTTAATTAAAATGAATAAGAAATGTAATTAATTAAAATGATTTAGAAATATTTTAATTAATATGCAAAAATGCATATTAGTTAAAATATTTCTTGTAATAAAAATATATAAATTTAATTAAGATAGTACATCATTGCGTTTTTTATTTTTTTATTTTATTGCATACCAGCTTCCGATTATCCTAGCTAATTAACGCATGACTTCGTACAGAAAACCAGAAAACATGGATAATCCAAAAAAGGTTCTGGATACTGTAAAATATGAACTATTCAAGGGTTTTACACAAGCAAACAGATAACGTTTAATTAAAATAATACAATTTACACAGTTATTCAGTTTTTCTTATGTGAGAAAAGACTGTTATATTCTATGGTTAGCATGTCGTATCATCTATCAAAGGGGGAGAGGAGAAGGGGTGAATATTGCTATTCATATTGAACCAACATATTGAGAACCAACAAAAATTCAACATATTTTCCTATAAAGTACTTTATCGTATTTTCCTATAAAGTACTTTTAAGTTTCGTTGAAGAGGGGAGAAAATAAAATTAGAAGAGAAGTAAAATGCTGCCTTGTTGGCATGGCAAGTTATGAATTTGGGAATACATTGTATATATGTATCGTACGTATGTTGTACTGTATTGCACTGAAAGTAGCGTCTTATAGTTTAACTTTGTTTTTAGTGCATTACCATAAAATGAATTAGGCATTTTATGGGCACACATACAAAATTTATAGTTTTCCCATTACTGAGAAGGCTTCCATTAATCCTTTCACAATGAACGCACACACTTTATACCCATGCCACTGATTACACCTTATTTCTAATACTCTTTGTCTTTTAAATCACAAGTATGCGATATGTTTGTTCTCAACTTTTCAATGATAAAGTTACCTAATCTTTTACTTATAATGGGAACGAAAGCGTTTTATCTCTGTTGATTAGTTTATCAACAGTAAACAATGTATTTTTTCAGTTATAACTAATACTGTCAAGGTTATTATTTCTTTTCGGAGTACAAATATAGGACTAGTTCTGAAGTGAGACCTTATAAACAGTACATTTGATATACAAGATATGAGGTAAAGATATTATTTATTTTTTTAAATTGAAATAATTTTTGGAGTGCAAGTACTAAGCAACCATTTGCTTTTTTCATATTCCATATTTTTACACATAAACATAGGGTTTGTGGTATTCTAAACCTCTCCTTTCGCTTTATAGATTATCTGATAAAAAATTTCATGCTGTACATATAAATAATCTAAAAATTACCAGCAATTTATATAAATATCCCTCTTATTTTGTAAATGAAATTAAAAAATTTAATTAGCTGGATTTTCATAAATTCTATTCATAGTTTTTTATATTAGCCTGACATCTCTATTCTCTTGTATTAATAATATTTTTATTTTTACATCCACTTAATCATTAGCCTTTCTATTATTAGCCCCTCTGATTAGTAGTTCTGATTGTATATTAACACTTAACACTTACTCTTGTCTTTTCGCATTACTGTTATTTACTTCTTACGAATGGCAACAGTAGATCATTTCTTTTTCCTTTGCGAATGGCAACACTGGTCTCTTTCTTCTGGGTTTCCGAGTTTGACAGGTTCGTGCATTTGTAGAGGTTTTTTTCCAGGTATTCTTGTTTCCTTTTATTTTTTTTTTCTTTATGTATGTTGTCCAAGTAGAAATAGTTGATAGATATAATCTATCTACTTCTTCCGAAACATGCATTTTTTGTGTTTGCTTCGACAAAATACTTGGACCCGAGGAAGAGTTTTGGAGAAGTGAACAAATCCATGATTTAACACTAGACCTTGTCCACGTGTATAGCATTAATGCTTGGACTTCATTTGTTTTTCTTTTATCGATTCCATACCATTGATTTTTGATGATTTTCTTTAACTTGGTGATTCGAAATTTGTATTTTTTTCCATTTAATTGAAGATTTGCTGATTTATACCTTTATTTTATAGGCTTGTTAGAAAGCTAGATTTTTCGAGTTACAGCTTCTCACTTTTCTTTCATTGGACTTTCAAACTATTATTATTAGAGAAATCATTTTATTTATTAGCTGCATTTGCGCAATAAATTAAATGTATTTTGCATTGTCATTCATTTTACTAATTATTTTTTTACATTTGCATATTTGCAAAGTATTCTTAATTTTTTAACACTTTACAACAAAGTTGAAAAGTGTTTATGACTTTGTTCATTCTGTCTGTCTGTCTGTCTGTCTGTCTGTCTGTCTGTCTGTCTGTCTGTCTGTCTGTCCGTTAGCACGATAACTGCCGTAAAAATGAGTTTATCAAAATGAAATTTTAGTATGTTGTTCAGACGGTCTGTAGGACCTATGGGAATATAAATAAATAATATCACCCAATTAGTTTTTTATTGAACCCGGGTTGAAAAAATGAAATACATTGAACCCTATGGGACCTAATTTTTCAAACATTTTTTAAGTAAATTTAAAATTCACGAATTGCTTCGAAATTTTTAGGAAATATTCACATTATCCCATAGAATATATAAAAAAAAATTCAGTAAAATATGTTAAGTAGTTTTTTAATTAAAAAAATTATTTAATATAGGGAAAAAAACAAATTCAATTAAATTTTGACTTTGGGATATCTTCCAGAAAGAAAAGAGAGAGATATTATATAATAAATATCTCTCCATTTGTTTAAACGTTTTGCATATGGGAGTGGCTTCATGTTTTAAGATAAATTTGGTAGATAACAATTTTTCAATTTTTTTAAATTTTATATAACTCTTCATGATAAATTTAATTGATGGCATTTTAAATGCACTTTCCTACGTCCTAGAGAGTTAAAATTTGGTACACAGCTTAAATTTGTTGAACATTTTATTCGACAAAAATTTGATGGATCTTTAAATATAGATTATACATTTTTTTCGAAATGGCCTGAAAATAATCCCCGTTCACTTCTATAAATCATTGGTGTAATATTGTTAAAAATTCTGATGTGGACAGCACATGTCTTTCTCTGCAGACTCATATTCGTTCTCTTTATTTATTCAATGATAATTTGAGTTTATCTGCACAACATAAGTATTTTAAATGACATTGAATTTACACGTTAAACTTAAATTTGGTTCTCATTTGATAGCTGGACTTATTGTCAAAGGTGGCGTAGCGAAAACGCGAAAAAACTAGAATATCTCAAGAACGGCTAGTCCTAGAGTAATGGGGTTAGTCTTATTCTTTTTGTTGTCAAAAATCACATATAAAATAGGAATTTAATTGATATAATTGAGCACACGTAGTCTTTTATTTTTATATATAACGATTTTTGCTGGCCATTTCGCAAAAATAGCCCGTTCCTTTTTCCCGAATCGTAGTAGAATAACCTACAAATGATTTATATACAAAATTATGTTAAATTCGGTATATAAATCACTTGTAGGTTATTGAAATATTATACTCCAAATTTTGTTAAATTTGGTTCATTAGTTTTTAGCTAGAGTGGATAAAGGCAATTTCTGCGGCCATTTCGCAAAGAAGGCAGATTCTTTTATTACGAATCGTACTATAATCTAATGAACATCAGGATTTCCCACAAAAAACATACCTACCAAATTGTATGAAATTCGGTCCATTAGTTTTTCAATTAGAGTGGATGTAATATCCACACAGACACACAGAAACATACACAGATACACCCTTACACACACAGACGTCTTCCTAAAAGTAGTTTTTTCGTGTTCTAGAAGTCCCAAAACGTGTAGATACTTTGAAAATTCGAGTTCCGATCTTCGGCACGATTCCAATACTTTGAGTACATACACATACACATATATATTATCTGTGTATCTAAATTCCGTGCCTATGCAATTACAATAGTTGTGATTTTAAATGATCCCTAAACTTTTATTATTTCTTCAAGGAAGCCTAATTTTAACATATGCAGAATGCAAATATCTCAAGCGATTGTAAGATGAATTACATAAGAATTGCTGAATTTTTTTCACACAAAATTATTTAGCTCTGGAGTCTGGAATACAAGTTATATGAATGAAATATTCATTGATTTTGCATAAAGAATCAGATGATTTATATTTCGATACAGTTTTAAATATTTATGTATAATAAATTACTGTAGTACTGTGATAATGTAAAAGATATTACCACTGAATGAATGACATTTTAGAAATTTTTAAATGAAATTACATTTCAGTTGGAAAGTGTTTCATAATCAATGCTTATGCATGATTGATCTTTCTTGTTTAGTATGCTGCGGTATTTATGAAAATTTTTTTTTTCAATCTATTCAAATTGATGCTGCATTTGCGCTAAATTTAGTGATAGAGTTTGTTATATTTAAATTTTACTTTCGGCCAATGTTATTAGATGAATTCTGTTGCTAGTATTCTCCTGATATGTTTTTCGGCTTTTATTAGTCTATGTTTATATTTTTGTAATACTTTTATAATATAAATATATGTATTATAATTTGTACTTCCCCATACTGATTATTATTCAGTTAATTTCTTTTGTTTTAATTAGTATATGGCTTTCATTCTTATATTAACTTATAATTTACATTTTGGTTCTAATCTAGTGCTGCCATCTATTGTCAATCCTTCTTACGTTTATTATTTTTTTCGAGTTTTTGGGTAATTATTTATTTGCGTTTAGTATTATGTATTGATGAATTATTGAAGCTCTTTCAACTGTACTTTTCAGTACAGTCTTTATTTTATTTTAATATTACTTATTTTTATTAAGTACTTAGTGTTTTATTTAATCTAGTTTAAAACTAATGTAACTATAGCATTATATTTTCTCTTATTTTGTAATTTCCTCTTATTTTGTAATTTCCTCCTGTTTTTTATTAGGATTAGGTATTACATGGACTTAGTTGCTTATATATAAGCAATTATTTTATTTCTATTATTATTATCTCTATGTTATATTGCCATACTAATATTTTACTTATACTATTATGAATTACACTACGTATATGATTTAGTGACTGGCAAACATATTTATACTTATTATTACATAATTTGGTAGATATTGCCCGGTATTTTCAATTCTTGTTGGGATTGTTTAGACTGATATCAAATTACCAATATTGTGTTACGGATAGTTTTGAATATAATAATTACCCTACTAAAAATTATAATTTCAATAAATGTAAGAATAAAAATTGCAAAACCTGCTCATCTGATTCTAAAACTCAAATTACGAACCAAGATAGCCATCTGCCTTTCTGTAAAATTTTTAATTGCATCTATTGATTATCTTGTAACATTTGCAATTTATCATATATTGGATAAACTAGTAATCCCATTCATCTACGTATGAATGTACATAGAGATCACGTCAAAAAATATATTCTCAATAATAATTTTCTTCCTACTTCCAATAAAATAGAATATAAACACTTTGCTAAACACGGTTTTGAAAATATCACTATACATATTTTGGATATAAAAACAAATACAGCAGATAGGATTTACTTTGAAAACTACTATATTAAATCAAATTGTACTCTTTTTCCATATGGATAAATCAAATATATCTAAATGGTAATATTGTAAAAAATAATTTTGTAGATAATAAATATTTTATTTTTAATCACCTTTTTTTGAAACCCCTTTTAGATAATAGTGAATCAGTCAAATTCAAAAGATTTAAACGTGGTAAAGGAAACACATTACAACATAATTTTAAAGCTGAGATAATTTATTTACATAATCAATTTAATAACTCTTTTCAATGGAAATTAATAAAATCCTGGGTTTTTGCGGTAAAGAAAAACCATTTAAATAAAGATTATACAATTTTCTTAAAATTAAATCTTGCTAATGAACATTTTAATCTTATTTTCTATGATTTGCTTATTACATGATCAAAGTATTTAAATTTAAAACTTAATCAATTTCATCTTAATAATATGTCTACTAATTCATATTGTGTAATCTCTTTCAAGCATCGCATTTATAATTCTATAAATTTTGGTCATCTATTTAACAAGTTCAAACATTTAATGCCTATTGGAGTTTTGAGTGCATCTAAGACTTTTAAATACAGCAAGCCTATTGGTAGATCTATATTTAATTATAATGAAATTTCACAATCTCTCTCTATGGATCATGATTCCAAGTCAATTTTAGATAATGAATGTATTTGTAAAGTAAATGATTATGCTAAATTTCTAAATCCAGACTTGGGGCATATAGTTATAGGAGACTTAGGTACAGTTAAAGACAATTTGTTAAGAACCATTATGACTTTTAGCACTAAATTCAGGTTACACTCTTGTAATAATTTTTTTAAAGTTTTAAAATCAATTAATCTTGATCTTGATAAATATATATACATAAATTAGCTTATAAATATGCTATACCTATAGAGGCATTTAATATGTGTAAATTTACTTTATTAGAATCTATTAAAAATGCTATTAGTAGTATTAAATTGTCTAGACCTATATATATAATATTGATAATATTAAACACTCCATTAATGATTTACAAAGATCTTTGTTATCACCTATGTTGATAAAGCCTCTAATAATTATGCTAATATCTGTAAAAATTTTTATATACAATTTCTGTTAGATTATTTACAAAATAATAGTCTTTATAAACTAGATTTACATTACATTAATAGTATCAAATTGAAAATTATCAATATATATAGTGATTTAAATATTAAATATAAATTTCTTAAATTTCCATATATAGTGCTTATTCCTAAATTTTATAAAAATCCTATTAAATTTAGAACAGTAAATAGTGGTCATAAAACTTACTCTACTACTGCGAGTAAATTACTACTAAACTCTTTAAATCTAATTAATGATAGTTTATGTCAGTCTAGCAATAATTACCTTATTCTAAATAATAGTAAAGAATTAAAGAATAAATTAACATCACTTTGAAAACGAATAGGATTTCAAACTTTTGATTTTAAAGATATTTTTAATAATATTAAGATCTCAGACCTACCTCTATGATGTAATTTTAGCTCTATATAATCCTTATATTACTAATCTATCAAATCAAACCAATTTTATAAATTTTCCTAAACTTCTTCACTTCGTTATTTTCAATAATTATATTTTTAAAGGAAATAAATTATATTTACAAGTCTCAGGAGTTCCACAGGGTGGCTGCGGTAGCAGTATGTTAGCTAATTTATACCTTTACTAACCGAGTACCCGTTGAAAATCAACGTTCTCGCAATAAGCAACCACTGAATATTGTAATTTTTTAATAATTCGTGTTTCACATTTATTTGGCAAATAGAATATTTTAGTGTGCAGAACCCCTTAAAGAAGAAAATATTTGAAAACATAAACATTTTTCTTTCGAACTATCTACCAGTACACCAAATTCGTCTCTATCTCATCCCGAAGCATACTACTTTATCATCTCCGTTTTCGAACGTTTTTCTATGGAGCACACCCATAAATGAACAATTTTGAAAAATTCTGTTTGTCTTGTGTTTTATATCAGATGATTGACCCATATACCAAACATCAAATATGTATCACCTTTAAAAGGAAGTGTGTCTTATTTATTCCGAAAATCGTACATATTGGTGTGCGGCACCCCCTAAAGTAGCAAATATTGGAAATCTGAAATTGCACATTTTTTTCTTTCAAACTATCTACCCGTTCGCCAAATTTGATGCGTCTATCTTATCGTAAAACATGTTTTTCTATCATTTCATCTTTCGAGGGTTTTTCTGTGTTGCACCCCCCCTTAAATGATCATTTTTGAAAAACCGTAATAATCTTAGGTTTTTTATCAAATGATTAGTCCATATACTAAATTACATGCCTCTATCACATTTTAAAGGAGGTATTTTTCACTTGTTCGTTAAATCGAACATTTTAGTGTGCGGCAACCACTACAATACCAAACGTTGGTAACCTGAAATTGCACACTTTCTTCCTTTCCAACTATCTACCCGTATATCAAATTTGAAGTATCTAACTCTTCGCGAAGCATGCTTTTTCTTTCATTTCACCTTTCGAATGTTTTTCTGTGGGGTACCCACCTCCTTAAATACGCATTTTTGAAAAATTCCATTTTTCTTGGATTTTCTATCAAATGATTCGCCCATATACCAAATATTAAGCCTCTATCACGTTCTAAAAGAGGTGATTCTACTTCATTCCTAAAGTTGAATATTTTGTGTGCGACACCCCCTAAAGTAGAAAATATTGGAAAACCGAAATTGTACATTTTCTTCCTTCCGAACTACCTATCCGTACACCAAATTTGAAATCTCTATCTCATCCCGAAGCATGTTTTTTTATCAATTCACCTTTTGAACGTTTTCCTCTGGATCACACCCTTAAACGAACATTTTTGAAAAACTATATTCGTCTTGGGTGTTTTCATCAAATCATTAGTCCATATACCAAATTTCCAACCTCTATCAAATTTTAAAAGGGCTGTTTCTCATTTATTCGGCAAATTGAACAGTTTGGTGTGCGGCGCTCTCTTAAGTAGAAAATATTGGATACCTGAAATTGCACACTTTCTGCTATTCGAACGATGTACCTATACACCTAATTTGAAGTCTCTATCTTATCGCAAAGCATGCTTTTCTATCATTTCACATTTCGAAAGTTTTGGTGTGGAGCACCCCTCTGGAGAAGGTTTTCAGAAAATTCGATTTTTTCAGCGGATTTAATCGAACGATCGACCCGTGTTTCAAATTGCAAGCCTCTATCTATTCGGGAAGTGTCTAAAAAAGCGTGACAGACGGACAGACCGACGGACAGACAGACAGACTTACAAACGGACGGACGGACACTTGGCAATTATATATATATATATATATATATATATATATATATATATATATATATATATATATATATATATATATATATACATATGAAAATCAAAAGGTAGATGGTTGAATTTAGAAGTAAATAATAAATATAAATGTACAATTAAATGATGTAATAGAAGTCAGTATGTAGAAATCAGAATATAAAACAAAATATAAAACAGAATATAAAACTTCACAAAAATTCTGCAAAGTATTTAATTGCATATACAAACTTACTTGTACTATTTGTAACTTATCCTATATTGGATAATCCAGCAACCCTTTACATCTGAGAATGAATGTCCACAGGAATCATATTAAAAAATTGGTTTTGAATAAAATTCTGCTAATACGTCTTCAGTATATAAACATATTTTTCAGTATTCAAAGTCATCAACTCCTAGTAAAAAGCGATATAAGCGTGGCAAAGGAAAAAGTAACTTAAGTAGAACTATTGATTTCAATGCAGACATTTTGAAATTACAATGTAATTATTCTCAAACTTTCAATTTTCCACCTGTTAGAACTTGGTTATATAAAGTCAGAAAATGCAAATTAAGTATTGTTTATACTAATTTTTTAAAATTAAAATTAACTCATGAGCATTTTAAACATTTATATTATGATTTGCTTCCTTCTCGTACAAAATTCTTAAATTACCACCTACTTCATTCACCAAATCCACATACTAAAATAGCATACTGTGTAATTTCTTTTAAACACCCTATTCTTAATTCTCTTAACCTCAATAATTTATTTGTAAAACATCAGCACTTGTTACCAGTAAAGGATGTCAAAATACAAAAATCATTCAAATATAATTTACCAATTGGTAGAACTATTTACAATTACAATGAAATTTCCAGGATATTAAACTCCGGTGACCTTACATCATGTGTATGCAGCGATAAAAATTTAACCCCTTATGTCAAATCGTCTCATGGACACATTATTACTGGGGATCTCAATATAAATCAGGATGATATACTTAGGGGAATTATGAATAAAGGGTCTAAATTTCGCATTCCATTCTGCCATCACCCCAAACAACTTCTTCAGTCTTTATCTTTTGATTTTGATAAATTCATATATCAACTTGCTTGTTCACATTCCATTCCTATTGAAGCATTCAATCTATGGAAGTATACTACCTTACATCTACTTAAAAATGTTATATATTATAAACATTAAATTAACAAAGCCTAGGTATCCTTATAAACAACTCCTACATCTCTATTAAAGAACTACGACTACATTTTGTCATAACTTATGCAGATAAAGCTTCTAATAATTATGCCATTATAAACATTAAATTAACAAAGCCTAGGTATCCTTATAAACAACTACTATCTACTATTAAAGAACTACAACTACATATTGTCATAACTTATGTAGATAAAGCTTCTAATAATTATGCCATTATATGTAAAAAATATCATGTTTCTCTGTTACAGAATTACTTAAAACATAATCAAATTTTTAAACCCATTAATAATCAGTCTATCAAAATTAAAACTAAAATGCTAAAATTATATACACAATTAAATATTAATTGTAAGTTTTATAAATTTCCTTATGTTACTTTGGTTCCTAAATTTCACAAATCACCTCTCAGTTTTCGAACGGTCACTTGTGGACATAATACCTTTACCACTACAGCTAGTAAGTACTTGCTTAACTGTTTAAATAGAATTAATGAATCTCTTAAATTTAGGAATTCAGGATATTTCATTTTGAACAATAGTTTTGATTTAGTTAATCATTTAGAAAGCTTCCACAAATTCTTGGTTTCCATACCTTTGATTTTAAAGACCTATTTAATAATATTGTCATTAAAGATTTATATGAAGTTATAATCTCTCTTTATCATGACTATCTATCTTCCAATAATGTTGCATTTAATGTCAAAAACTTTCTTATGCTCTTGCACTTCGTGTTATACAACAATTATATTATCCAAGGTGATAACATTTATTTACAAACATCTGGTGCACCACAAGGTGGCTGCAGTAGTAGTATTCTCGCTAACTTATATCTTTATTATTATGAATGTCATTTTAACTCTAATTCATATATTATATATAGATATGCTGACGACTTAATTTGTATTATCATTGACTATTAATATTGATTTTTACCCATCTAACCTAGAATTAATTCCTAATGAGCCTAACGTTAGTCAAACTGTAAATTTTTTAGACCTAAATTTAGATACCCTCAATAATCATGTAATCACCAATTTATATGATAAAAAATATTCTTACAACTTCACTATCATAAAGCTGCTATCTTATCAATCTTGTAATTCTATTCAATTGTTTAGAAACATCATTTTAAACCAGCTATTTCGAATACATCGGCTTTCTGATCCTCGGTTTCACTTTCTCCACATCAATAATCTTAAACGCATTTGTCAAAATTACCAATATCCGGAAGTATTTGTAAATAATATTATTAATAATTTCAAATATACCACGTAATAATTTTACATATGCATTATTTATCTTTGGATAACTCATTTTTGTGAATTTCACACATTCTTATCACCTAACTTACCACTTGGCTGAGTCTAATACTGTTTACTATTTTCGAAAGATTAATTTCCACTTGTTCTGAGTCCTATACTGTTTACTATTTTTGATAGTCTCCATACATATTATGTTTCGTTCACATGTATTCTTTCCGGTGCCCACTCGCATGGACGAAGTGAGGTGAAATGCTCAGTCGCATGTTCAGCCTACACGTGGTAGCAGTGTCTGTGAGTAAATATTTCTGTTCGAGGAGGTTTTTTTTATTTTTCTGATTTTTAATTCAATTGGTTCATTTTTTCTCCTTCCACTAGCCAGTAGACAGTTCCAATGGTGTCTATAGTTAAATACTATCGCCATTGTCAGAAACAGGCTATTCCATCGGTTTTAATTCGAATTGTATGACTGTCCTGATAAGAATGCAATTTCGAACTAACCGCCATTTTTTTTTTGTGTGTGTGTAGTTTCATTTGATTGTTTTCAATGTCTTAATCTTTTATCTTGAGCTAATTATTATTGCCTTTTCTCATTTTTGTCGTGTTTTCTTATTCATTTTTAACACTTTACAACAAAGTTGAAAAGTGTTTATGACTTTGTTCATTCTGTCTGTCTGTCTATCTGTCTGTCTGTCTGTCCGTTAGCACGATAACTGCCGTAAAAATGACTTAATCAAAATGAAATTTTAGTATGTTGTTCAGACGGTCTATAGGACCTATGGGAATATAAATGAATAATATCACCCAATTAGTTTTGGATTGAACCCGGGTTGAAAAAATGGAATACATTGAGCCCTATGGGACCTAATTTTTCAAGCATTTTTTAAGCGGATTTAAAATTCACAAATTGCTTCGAAAATTTTAGGCAATATTCAAATTGTTCCATAAAATATATAAAAAAAAATTCAGCGAAATATATTCAGTTGTTTTTTAAATAAAAATTAAAATAATAATAACACCTCTTATATTAAGCGATCACGTGTCCATGATATGAAACGATCACATGACCCACTTCAAAATGATATATGGCATCCATCTTGTGTCAAAATCGTGATTTTTAAAGTTCTTTTTAATTCATATTGAGTGCTGTATCCGTCCTAAAATTACTTTATTTTTGCCTAAATTCTGTGCATCTACATACTGAAACAACGCAATGACAATATATTTCAGTTTAAATGCTCTTCCAAATTTGATTATTTCTACTATTAAGCCTATTTTTCACCTATGTAAAATGTAAACAGCAAAATATGTAGAATGAGTTGTATTAGAATCGCTGTAATTCTTTAACACAAAATCATTTAGTCCATGGAGTCTGCTTAGCTGATATGAATTCATTCATTTTAGAAAGAGAAGGACGATATTTTTCGATGAAGTTTTACGCATAGATCTTACTTACTTGCAGCTCAATGGTCTTAATTTTTAAATAAAATAAATTATTATAGTATTGTGATGAATGACATGAATGGGGGAATTATTTATGAATGAAATGTTGCTTTTATAGAGAGAGCCAGGCGTGTTATTTTTTTATGACGTCATTTGAATGGATTTCAGTTGTTTTCGATGAAGTTTTCAAATATAATAAATTATCGTAGTATTATGATAATTCTAAAATTATTACCGAGGAATGTATAACATTTAAGAGATGTTTAAACCAGGCAATTTATACTTTAATGCCGTCATTTGAATGAAGTTAATTTTTTTCGATGAAGGTTTAAGGTTTCAAATATAATAAATTAATGTAGTATTGTGATAAGTTTTAAAATATTACCGAGGAATGTATTGCATTTTAGACATGTTTAAATAAAATTGCATTGAAGTTGGAAAGTGTTTCATAATCAATGCTTTAAGCATGATTGATCTTTCTTGTTTTATTTATATTTTTATATATACTTTTTAATTGTGATTTTTGTATACCAATTTTCTTCTCATCCCCCTTTCCATTGTAGTGATATGTTATCTTCTATTTTTAACACTTTACAACATAGTTGAAAAGTGTTTATGACTTTGTTCATTCATTCTGTCTGTCTGTCTGTCTGTCTGTCCTTTAGCACGATAACTGCCGAAAAAATAACTTTATCGAAATGAAATTTTAGTATGCTTTTCAGACGGTCTGTGGGACCTATGGGAATATAAAAAAATCATATCACCCAATTAGTTTTTTATTGAACCCGGGTTGAAAAAATGAAATACATTGAACCCTATGAGACCTAATTTTTCAAACATTTTTTAAGCACATTTAAAATTCACAAATTGCTCCGAAATTTTTAGGAAATATTCACATTATCTCATAAAATATATAAAAAAAATTTCAGTAAAATATGTTAGGTAGTTTTTTAATTAAAAATTATTTAATATAGGGAGAAAAACGAAATCAATTAAATTCTAACTTTTGCGATATCCTCCAGAAAGAAAAAATAGATATATTATATAATAAATGACTTTCCAAGATTTTAATTATTTTGTATATGAGAGAGGCTTCACATTTTAAAATAAATTTGGTAGATAACAATTTTTCAAATTTTTTTCAAATTTTATATAACTTTTCATGATATACTTATTTGATGGCGTTTTTAATGCACTTTCCTACGACCTAGAGAATTAAAATTTGGTACACAGATTAAATTTGTAGAACATTTTATTCTACAACAATTTGGTGGATCTTTAAATATAGATCTTGCATTTTATTCGAAATGGCCTGCAAATAATCCCCGTTCACTTCTATAAATCATTGTTGTAATATTGTTAAAATTTCTGATGTGGACAACACATGTCTTTCACTGCAGAGTCATATTCACGTTCTCTTTATTTCTTCAATAATAATTTGAGTTTATCTGCATAAAATAACATCCATAAGTATTTTAAATGACATTGAATTTGCATGTTAAACTTAAATTTGGTTCTCATTTAATAGATGGACTTATTGTCAAAAGTGGCGTAGCGAAAACGCAAAAAAAAAAAAAAAATATCTCAAGAACGGCTAGTCCTAGAGTAATGGGGCTAGTCTTATTCCTTTTGTTGTCAAAAATCATGTATAAAATAGGAATTTAATTGATGTAATCAAACACACACGTAGTCTTTTATTTTTATATTTAACGATTTTTGCGGGCCATTTCGCAAAAACAGCCCGTTCCTTTTTCCCGAATCGTACTAGAATAACCTACAAGTGATTTATGTAACAAATTTTGTTAAATTTGGTATATAAATCACTTGTAGGTTATTGAAATATTATACAACAAATTGTGTTAAATTTGGTTCATTAGTTTTTAGCTAGAGTGGATAAAGGGAATTTCTGCCGGCCATTTCTCAAAGAAGGCAGATTCTTTTATTAGGAATCGTACTATAATCAAATGAACATCAGGATTTCCCACAAAAAACTTATCTACCAAATTTTATTAAATTCGGTCCATTAGGTTTTCAGTTAGAGTGGATGCAATAGTTAGAGTTCGTCTTCCTAAAAATTGTTTTTCGTGTTCTGGAAGTCCCAAAACGTGTAGATCCTTCGAAAATTCGAGTTCCGATCTTCGGCACGATTCCAATTCTTTGAATACATACATACGCACACACATATATTATCGGTGTATCTGTATTATCTGTGTATCTAAATTCCGTGCCTACGCAATTACAATAGTTGTGATTTTAAATGATCCCTAAACTTTTATTGTTTCTTCAACGAAGCCTAATTTTAACTTATGCAGAATGCAAATATCTCAAGCGATTGTAAGGTGAGTTACATAAGAATTGCTGAATTTTTTTCACACAAAATTATTTAGCTCTGGAGTCTGGAATGTAAGTTATATGAATGAAATATTCATTGATTTTGCATAGAGAATCAGATGATTTATATTTCGATACAGTTTTAAATATTTAAGTATAATAAATTACTGTAGTACTGTGATAATGTAAAAGATATCACAACTGAATGTATCACATTTTAGAGATTTTTAAATGAAATTGCATTTTAGTTGGAAAGTGTTTCATAATCAATGCTTATGCATGATTGATCATTCTTGTTATCATTGGTCTTGGTCTATAGTTACTTATTTGTAACAGATATGCTAGAGATGGGTTTTTTGTACATACAGTAGTTTATGCATAGTTTTCGATTAAAATCTTTTAATTTTTATTTATATATATATATATATAGATATACAGATCTTGTATTGTATGTGTTTATGTGCAATGAATTTGAACTTAGAGTTGGACATTCAGTTGAAAATTCAAACATTTTTGTCTATAACACCCCTTAAAACAATAGATATTTGGAAACAGCAATTGCCCATGTTGTTCTTATCAAATGTTTTTCCTTGGTACCAAGTTTCAGATTCCTCGCTTAATAAACCTGAAATTCCATGCTTTTTCCACAATTCGAACATTTTGGTGAGTATCGCCACCTCCTAAAATGTAAATTTTTATATTTTTGTAAACTGTATATAATCAGTAGTGTTTTACCGGACCATGTATTTAAATTGCTAGGCTATACGGCACTAGTCTAAAAGTACATTGTAAACTTAAACAGAATGTATAATGTTCCGGAGCATACCCGAGAGCAAATATGTCAATTTCCAAAACCCTACTACGCGCTTCCTAGTAGCCAGTTTTCTCATAATCCAAATTTAATTAAGCTGTTATGAATGGCTTAGGTTTGTATAGCTGAAAAGATAGATAAACTTAAGGATTACAGTTCAGATTATTTTCACATTGCTACACACATGTGTACTGTATACATTAATATTTAATAATCAATCGTATAATTATTCATTAACATATAATTATTCATATTAACAGCTCATTAATATTTCATATACAGAGAAAATGAAGTCAGATCGTAAAATATGAAGTTGTGAGATGACTCATATTCACTACGTCTACAACTGGTGAATAAAAAGAAAAGCTGTAGTAAAACCATAAACGAAACATTTGAAAATCTATGAAAATCTATGAAAATCTATGATCTGGTCCTGAAATTGAATAAAATATTTTTCAATGTCATTTGAAGGTTAAATCAAGACGCTTTATAACAATTTTATGCGAAATTCTGTGAGGATTTTATTCAAGTATTTTCAATGTCATGTAGAGGGTCAATTATTAAATAAAATAAATTTTTTAACCTCTAACCCAAGTTGAAGGTCATATTTTGGACAACCGAACGGGATCAAATTGCTTCAATGTCATTTAAAGGTCATAGACGAAGTATGCTTCCTTTAGAAGTATCCTTTACAGGCATCCCTAATGTCATTCAGAGGTTAATTTATTAAAAAAAATGAATATTTTGACCTCTGATTCAAGTTCAAGGTCATTTTTCTGCCCATTCAACCTGATCTCAGAATTTCAATGTCATTTAAAGGTTATATGTCAAAGAAACTTGGTAACAGAGTAGAATACCACTATAATATTCAAAGCGCGAAAGTAATATCATTTACAATCCAATGTCAATTTATTAGAAAAAAGCAAGTGTTTTAACCTCAAATTCCCGTTTAATTTTCGAGGAATTGACATTTTTGCGCATGACAGAAGCCCTAGACACTTCTTCGCATGACAGAAGCCCTGGACACTTCTAAGCATGACAGAAGCCTTGACAATTCTAAGCATGACAGAAGCCTTGGACACTTCTAAGCATGAAAGAAGGTTGAGTCCAATTGAATAATAGGGTGCAAAGGTCAATTCAAGAAATCGTTCATAATTAATCCCTTCTCCCCTTCAACATAAATTCACTCGTCTGGGGACTTTGAAAAGCTAGGGTCTGGAAAGTTTAGTTAAAAAGTAAGTGCTTCACTTATATTAGTAAATAAACTCACTGCGCATAAACACATACAATGCCACAAACTCTGTATATCTATCTATCTATCTATATATCTATCTATATATACTAATTTCCAAGTGTCCGTCTGTCTGTCTGTCACGCTTTTTTTAGGCACTTCCCGAATAGATAGAGACTTGCAATTTGGTATGCGGCTCGGTCGTTCGTTAAAATTCCCTGGGAAAATTGAATTTTTCTTAAACGTTCTGTAGAGATGGTGCTCCACACCAACACGTTCAGGGCGCGGTAGCCCATTGGTTAGCGCGCTGGAGTTGCACTCGGAAGGCCCGGGTTCGATTCCAGCCACTGCCAAAACTGCCGCCGTGTTCATGCGGAGTACGATCACGTTAAACATGTGGGTCCGAAAGTCCTTCCGAGAGGTTGGTGGTAGGGGAAGGAGGGTACGGTCCCTGTGGATGCCTCCCCCACTGGGTTCCGGTCTAAATTGGGTGGCACTTCCCGACCGTCCAAACAGTTACCTTACACCTTTCTGGTAGGTCGGACGGTCTGGGTTTCAACAACAACAACACCAACACGTTCGAAAAGTGAAATGATAGGAAAGCACACTTTGCGATAAGATAGAGACTTCAAATTTGGAGTATAGGTAAACCGTTCGGAAGATAGAAAGTGCGCAATTTCAGATATCCACACTAAAATCTTCGATTTTCCGAATAATTGAGAAACGGCTCCTTTAAAATTTGATAGAGGCTTGAAATTTGATATATGGACTAATCATTTGATAAAAACACCCAAGACGAATATAGTTTTTCAAAAAGGTTCGTATAAGGGGGTGCTCCAGAGGGAAACTTTTGAAAGGTGAATTGATAAAAAAACATGGTTCGGAATGAGATAGAGATTTCAAATTTAGAATACGGGTAGATAGTTTGGAAGGAAGAAAGTGTACAATTTCAGTTTTCCAATATTTTCTACTTAAGGGGGTGCCGCACACAAAAATATTCGATTTTCAAAATAAAGGAAAAATGCCCCTTTTAAAACGTGATGGAGCTTGATATTTGGTATATGGGCGATTCATTTAATGAAAACACGTAAGGCAAAAGATTTTTTCAAGAATGTTCGTTTAAGTGGGCGCTCCAGAGAAAAACTTTCGAAAAGTGAAATGACGAAAAACTATGCTTCGGGATAGGATAGAGACTTCAAATTTGGTATACAGGTAGATAGTTCGAAAGGAAAAGGGTCTGCGATTTCAGTTTTCCAATATTTTCTAATTTAGGGTGTGCCGCAAACCCAAATGTTAGATTTTCCGAATAAATTAGAAAGCCTTCCTTTAAATTTTGATAGAGGCTTTGATAGAGGCCGCACACCAAAATGTTCGATTTTTCGAATAAGTTATACACGCTTCCTTTTAAATGTGATAGAGGCTTGATATTTGATATATGTACCAATCATCTGATAAAAAACCCAAGACGAATAGAGTTTTTCATAAATGTTCATTTATTGTCGTGTTTCCCTGAAAGACGTTCGAATGGGAAAATGATAAAATAACATGCTTCGGGATGAGATACAGACTTTAATTTTGTGTATGGGTAGATAGTTCGAAAGGAAGAAGTGTGCAATTTAAGTTCACCAACATTTTCTTCTTTAGGGCGTTCTGCACACCGAAATATTCGTTTTGCCGAATAAATGTGAAACGCGAACTATTCTAAAATTTACATAATTCAGGGGGAATAAACCAATAATAATCTCGCAATAATATTTTGAATTATTTGCATTTTTTATTATTACATTTTTCTGATATATATATATATATATATATATATATATATATTATGAAAAAATGAAAATGAAAATGGAATAATACAATTAGAAGTTATGTGTTTACGGGTTTGTAGAGAGGTCAAGGGGGATTGCGACCCCTTTTCCTGGTTTAAGCATGCTTTTAATCCCAGGAAACGCTCCCAGAATTTTTAAATTTTTAAACTTTATACATGGTTAGAATATATATTTTAATCATACTTGTTTCATTTTATATGCTTTTATATGTTCTCGTGACTTTAAGGTCTTCATTTCAGGACTCCGTTTCTTCCCCTGGCATACTGTTGATTGTTGTTTCGGGCGTGTAGTGGTTTCCGGTTAATATAGTGCAGCAAATGCGTCTTACTATTCTTTGGATTTTATATTATATTTCATTTAGATTGTACTTTCATTTATATATATATATATATATATATATATATATATATATATATATATAAATATAAATTATTAAATCCAAAGTTAGAATGTATGTAGTAACTCATAATACACTATTCCAAAATTTTCTACAAATACAAAGAAATAAAAGAAATTAAGACAAAAAAGAGGAAATAATAAAGCATAATGCAAGTCATAAGGACAAAGACAATCAACAAATTTCAAAAATGAGGAATGCAAATAAGAAAACAAAAAAATCAAGCAAAAAAAGCTTGCACATGGAGGAGATTTAGGCTTACGAGATTAGGCTTACGAAAAGTTCATTTCGAAAAAATTCTCTTCGGGTCCATATATCCTTTCGAAATGAACACAAAAATGCTTGTTTCTGAAACACAAGATAGATTTTATCTATATACTTGTGTTATATGGACGACAAGCATATAGATTAGAACAATAAAGGAAACATAAATACCTCAAAACGCACCTCTTCAGCACAACCATGACGAGCAAAATATGACTGGATCAATGTTGCCATATGCCAAAATAAAAAGATGTGATTTGCTGTTGCCAAAGAGAGTAATAAAAACTGTACTGCGCAAAAGCAATAAAATGAATATATATATATATATATATATATATATATATATATATTAGATAGGATACACAATGGTACGCTACTTCACCAATACCATTAAGAATGACTTTAAGTCATTGTTACAAACTGTCTAAAGTTATACATATTTAGCGAAAATAATTTTCAAAATATTAAACATTTATGAACCGTATTTTATATTTTTATTTTACAATTTTTATTGTTATTTTATTATTTTTAATTTTTATAAATACACATTATTAATAATGATATGTATTTTGTTTTTAAATATTAAATTGCGAGTAGCCGCTATAATTGTGAATTTTATCATGAATGATATCGAGTGGCTCTATACACTGAGTTAATGATGTTGATGACTAATTTGAGAGGATAGGCATTATTAGTTGCAGTACTTGATAATTTTACAAAATGTAGTAGTTCATAAATATTATCACAAATTGTATTAATTCGACGAGGCTGGTTTACTATAATATTTCTAAATACAGAGAGGGGGGTCCCGAGGGCCAAGAAGTAAAAGTGTCTACTTGGGGACTTAAGTTTTCAGAAGATCTCAAAAATTTTGTACATTATTCTTATTGGACTTGCATTTTTTTTAAAGACTGATTAGTTCATAATAGCTGTTACTATATTTTCTTGTATTTTATACAATTTTGCATTTTATCATTAGTCATTTGTATACCAGTTTACAGTTCTTTTTACAACATTTTGGCTTATTTTTTTATGGAATTGTAGTTGAGCATATTGAGATCATGATACTATAATATCCACTGTGCTTAATCCCTTTGTGCTTTGGTGGTTTTAATGTAGGCTCTGTGGCATTTCGCATCTGTTTAAGTTTCTAGGAATTTCGGTATTTTGTGATTTCAGGATAACTTAATGGACTTCGGCTTGGCTTAAAAGAATTTGCATAATCATGAAGAATTTGCATAAAAATGCTCATAGTTTTCCCATTTAGCACAACTTCTTCAATTGTCCGACAACCCTATCACCAACCTTTTTGCCAGAAAATTGGTGAAAAAGTTGTCTGAACTAGTTGGTTGTTCCAAATTGAATGTGATATGGGCTTAACAGCTCCAATAATGATTGAATGTGATATGAGCTTAACAGTTCCAACAATGTTGACTCTAGAAGAACAATATATAGGAGCTTACTTGCTTTGGAAAACTTTGTGTTACTTGAAAGAAAACAGCTGATTATTTCTGAACTTTTTCTTTTCAATAACGAAATCTAAAATATATTTTCTACAATAGACAGATATAAAAATATTTTTATATCTATTAAAATGTTTTTATTTCCTCTGTCAAAACTTCTGACAAAATTTTCAATGCAACTTTACTCTTCTTACAGTTGTTTCTTATTTCTATTTCAGATTTTAATTTTTCTCATCTGTTTCAGATGGAGAGAGTTTCTGCCATCTTTATCATCACATTAAGAAAATTAAAGAATCCATCTTTTTGATATTCTACAAATATTTTTGCTGCTTTGTATATTTTCTGAACAGTCACTCACTGAGGCTGACTTCTGCTGCTACCTCTATGGAACGGAACGAACATTTATAAGACAAAAAAATTTCTCTTTAAATATATTTTTAAGAGTAAAATCCGTAGTTGTCCCGACTAAATGTTCATTCAAATATTCTTCACTTTAACTCTGTGATTAATCAGTCACCATAGACAGTATTTGATTAATCAGCCACCATAGACACCATTTGATTAATCAGCTAGATATTAAAGACTCACACCTGCTACGGATAGGTCAGGATTAATACCTGAAATGTGAAGTAAATTAATTAACCAATATTGAACTCGGTGTAATCAATATAATTGCACACAAAAAAATCAATAATTTCAGTAACGCATTGAGCTGATTAGTAGCAGTAACTGTGAGAACGCAGTTTTGCATAATTGTTAAAACGTGTTTGTCAAGTTGAATTTTGAAAAAAAAATTAAATAATTTAAACAAAGTTATTATCTTCATCATTTGCTTTTATGATTTAAAGTTTTGAGGTGCAGCTTGAATCAGAGGAATGGATCACATTGTAATTGTAGGTTCCGGCCCAGTTGGGTCCTTCATGGCTGTATTATGTGCTATGCTAGGACTTCGAGTAACAGTTTACGAAAAAAGGGAAACTTTCACTCGGAATATCAACGTTAAAATAGAAGAAAACTTCTTTAAAAAAGTGCAGGAAACTGTTTCACGACTACATATTGAAAATAGCTTTTTTGAACAACTGAATGAGGAAATCTACTACAAAAATAATAGAATCCTCATAAAAGATATGGAAGGAATGTTTGCTGAAATGGCTAAATCCTTCGGAGCTAATTATATAACACAAGAAATACAGTCATTTGAAGAACTATATAAAGAACACAAATATTCAAATCCTGTAATATTAGACTGCACAGGAAAAAATAGTAAATTAAGATCAAGTGTATTTGGTCCTGATGAATATAACATAGTTACCTCGTCTCTCCAGCATGCAATGTATATTAATTTCAAAGCAAAACTTGCTGAGAATGTCTCTTTGTATCAAGTCATGAAGTATGTCAAGAATATTAAACTTACAGAAGTGGTAGTAGGCAAAAGTAAAGATGAAAATGGTTTTACAGATGTCACAATACCAGTATTCATAGATGGGGAACTTGCTCGCGCATTTGACACAGAGCATCCAGATATAAATACTAATCCTTTAAATCCATTCAACAGTTTGGATTCAATTTCAAATGATATATTTTTCCCAGTTTCTTCTATAGTGGGTAATCTCATGGTTGACGGATGTATAATAGATTTAAGTAGCGTTAAGGTGAAGAAGATAGAAATTAGTTGTGGATACGCGAAGGAGAGAAGCAACGTTAACTTTGTATGTCTTGGTGATTCAGCAATTCATTTAGCATTTTTCAGATCCTTAAATCTAGGTTTGAAGCATGCTTTAGACTTTTTCATTAAACTATCAATATCGTGTCAGGTACCGTACGTACGGTTAGAAAAAAATGATGTAATAAGGCAATTTAAAGGACATTATCCACACTTGAATCCAAAATGGGCAATTGCTACAAAAGGAAAAAATGTATTTTTAATAGTAACGCAAATGATATGGTACGGGTGCTACAGCTATTGCTTAACAAACCACGAGGCGACAAGGTTAACAAGTCCGTTAGGAGTGTATGAAAGTAAAGTTGCAGACATATATAATGAACTTAACATGTATTTAAGTATATTCCAAAACGCGTTAAGAGATTTTGAAGCAAAAAGAGAAGAGGACATAAATAATGAGATTCAGAGTAATAAATCGAAGAGTTCACTGTATGACTTTGTTTCTTGGGTTATAGATATCAATGGCAAATCTTTTATCAAAATAAGTGAGTTATCACGTGCTGCAAATGGTAAATATCCATTGTTTGAGAAAGATTTTAGATTTCTTCTCAGGTGTTTTATAACTAGAAGAATTGCAAATGCCCAGTCAACTACATCTTGTTGTGCCAATATAAATGACAGATATTGTGCTGCAGTAAAAATAATAAAATCTTTGTCTTCTCAAACAAAAGATGTAAAACTTTTTGCGATACGAATATTTTGTGGAAAAAGATATATCTCCTGTGAAGAGAAGCTGAGGTTGATTGCTTATTCGGTAAAAAAAAACTTTTTACGAATGAAATGTGCGAATAATATTGCAAAAAAGTGTACCGGCTATACTGAAGTTTCTTTTGATTTTATTTCGATACTTATTAAAAATGAACTTGGTTCCATGAAAGAAATCACAGAGAAACTTATGAATTAAATCTGTGGGAGTACTTGGCAAATTTGGTGATTTAAAAATACCTAATTTAATTTTTACTTTCCCTACAATACATGGTAACATGCAGGAACAGTATTGGAATCGTGTTGAAAATCGCAAATCGAGTTTTCGACGAATTCACACTGTTGAAGCACTCTGGAACCCCCCAAACCCTATTTTAAGCGCGACGTCTACGTGTGTGTCTGTCTGTCTGTGCAATGTATGTATCCACTCTAGCTGAGAAAATAATAGATCAAATGTATCAAAACTTGGTAGATATGTCATTTCTGGGTCACCCTGGCGTGGATTAGATTTTGGTGCGATTTGGGAAAATAGATCCTGCTTCTTTTGCTAAATGGTTCCGAAATATCGGATGTATCTACTTTAGTTAAAAAAAATTAAGCAAAATTCATAAAATTTGGGAGGTAAGTCACTTGTGGGTCACTTTTGAGCTGATTACATTTTGGTACGATTCGGAAAAAAAAATCTTCTGATGTTTTGGGAAATAGATACATATTCTCAAATGTATGAATTAAATGCTTCTTTTATACGTAATTTTTGACGACGAAATGATGACGAAATTTTGATGACGAAATAATACCAGCTCCATAACTCACGGACATAGTCGAGATATTTTAGTTTTTTCGTATATTTGCTACGTCGCCTGTGAAAATATGTCCAGTCTCCAAATGCAAATGAAACTGGAATGAAAACTGCAAATTCAGAGTAATTTTCAATACTTATCCTGATTACTTTGTACAATTAATTTCAATTTAACGAATTATGAGAGAAAAAAAAAGAGAAAATTAATTTCAGTGTGTAGGGGAAGTCATTTGCTGTCCACATCAAATTTTTCCTAGAGAAACCGTAATGAAAAATATGAAGACATTCCGTTCGAATAGAAAAAAACATAAAACAAATCGAGGTGACACCTGCCTGATGGAGTTAAAATGACATGCGTGAAACATTTTGAAAAGTAAAATTTTCACTTTCAATTAGTTTATTCGTTATTTTCAATCTCATTTGTTTCGTTTACAAGGGATTATACGTACTTATGGCAAGTGAGATACAAAATTGAAACAATTCAATCTTTTCAAGTGACGAATTAATATCAATTTTGTACAAGCTTGACCTCGCGTTACACATTTTACGAGAGAAACATTGCACCTGCTGCAGCAGGTGCAATTTTCTGTCGGCGATTTCCCCAAACGCTGGCAGAATTTGATATTCACACGTTGTTCTTCAAACGCCATTTCTGTTTTCGACGAACGCGAACGACTACAGTTCACTGACACGCATTGTCTGGAAAAGTCCTGCAGTGCGGACCTGCTTCTTCCTTTTCACATCTCGCGTCGCATGTGCCTCTACGTCACGGTAAAATAGTCCCCTCTCCTCCAGTCATGGGTTGGAGATATCAGCACAGTCTTCGAACTTTTTAATCCTAACTTGTATATATATATAAACAAAAAAATTGTAAAAACAAATTTTTGAAATCTTGATGTACCACTAAATACTTTTGTAGATTACTATTTATATCTTTTATAGTTTAAAATATATTTCGGGTGAAATTAAGCAAAGTGAAACTAAAACTCGTTCGGTTAAAACATTTTGTATTTATATTTTCTATTACATTTTATATAACTTCCAAGTTTTCTCCAAGCAACTTGAAAGTTGCTGAATGATACTTTCGATGTTAAATAAGCTATTGTGTTCATTGAAAGTTTACCTTTTCTGAATTTGTAATCACAAGAGAACTGTAAGTGAATGTTGTTAACTCACGTATATGTATGAGCAATACAAGGACGTTTCGTTAAGGTAGCAAGGCCTGCTGTATATGTACATTTATTCTTATATCAACCAGTAACTTACATGGATACACATGACTTTCTCCATTAATCTTCATACTTGTCCAGGGATTTGTGCCATGAATACACCGAGATATAGATCCCAGACTTGAAGAAATCAGTGTCAAAGTCCTATTGACATAACATTACTTTTCGTTCGACTTAGTTGTCAGTAGTATATCGCTTTCAAGCCGGGTGCTTCTTCAAAGGCTTGAAGAAGTTCAAGAAGGATCAGTTCAAGAAGGATCTACCAAATTGACTACCACGTGCTGAAAGATGCTTAAGGGTGAGAGTCAGTAAATCTTCTGCCCTATCCGCGCATTGTTAACTTTCGCAGAACACATTTTTCGCCGAAATTCTGCTCAAATAGTTGCGAAATATTTTCTGAAAGATAAAATGCAATGCTTAGATTATATTAAAACTAAATTTAATACTCAATAAAATATAGAATATATTTTTTATTTTAATCCAAGATATTTTTGGTGCTGCCATCTGTTGTCGTAATTTAATTCATACCGACAATTTTTATTTTTTAATGAACATTTTTAAATGCCTACTCCTTCTAATACGCTATCAAATACAATAATATATCATATATAATAATGTCACAATCACGGAAAGGTAATTGAACTTGGACTTGAAGACAACGGAACTTGAAGACAAAGCTGCAGTCCTCGGTGATGTACATTCAGATCCCCTTACCAAATTTATAGAATGAGAAATTATTTTCCGTGATTGTAGCATAGGATCTGTTGTTGTAGTTAATACTGTATTAGAAGGAACAGATACTTAAAAATGGTCATTAAAAAATGAAAATTGTCGGAATGAATTAAATTACGACAACAGACGGCAGCACCAAAAATGCATTTGAATGAAATAAAAAATATATTCTATATTTTATTGAGTATTAAATTTAGTTTTAATATAATCTATGCATCGCATTTTATTTTTCAAAAACTATTTCGTAAATGTTTGAGCAGAATTTTGGTTAAATATGTGATCTGCAAAACTTAACAGAGCGCGGATAGGGCAGAAGATTTACTGACGCTCACCCTTAACATTAGTCTAAAAAATCTAAAGTGGGCAGCACATGACTTTCCTTATATAATGCAATGAATTTACTACATTTACAATAAAAAAAATAGGTTTCTCTTATAGTAGATATTCATATTTATTCCAAGATATTGAATTTTCGTCAATTAGTCGTCATTTTCTTTGATTTAGTGTCATTTCTATCCATTTGGCGAGATTTTCGTTAATTTGGCAACATTTAAAAAATTCGCCAAGTTGGCGACATTCCGCCAAATTCGACGCAAAATCTCGCCAAGCGTTATGGACGGAGAAATAAGTTTTTCTTATAGCAGATAAATAACTATTGGCGTTCAAATACAAAAGTATTACTCAAAGTGCCTTTTCTCATGAATGGAACGAGCTAGATCCACGAGAATGATGTCACCCAAATTATCGTATGATATTACATATGAAAAGTGAACATGTTTCTCAGCAGTTAATATATATTTTTTTAATTCATGTGATTTTTTGATAAATTTATTTAAAAAATGTGCAATATCTCGAGAACGGTTCATGCTAGCGTTCTAAAGTTTATGTGTTTTTGAAAATTTTTTCAAAATTTCAGTCGAAAATTTAGGGGGGGGGGGATGTTCTGAACATTCGATTACGTTTAAAAACAATAGGTTTCCAATATTCATGGATTGTTATTTTTGTACTAAATTTCATTCGAATTGCTCTATTTGTTCGTGAGATATCGTCTGCGCAGACTCGCAGATACACACATACATACACACACACACACGCACACATACTTTCACACATCCACACACACAGACATCATCTCAAAAATGTTTGATTCGTGATCAGGGATGCTTGAAACGTGCTCTCCCGTCGAAAACTCGAATTCGAATTTTCGACTCTGTTACAATACTTTCCTTATACATTATGTATATAAGGAAAGTAAAAATACTGAAATATGTCTAATGTTATTTTTTTCTCACTATAAAATCTCAGCAGAATTTGTATTTGTGAAAAGACGAGTAATGTTATATCGTTGGCCGTCAAGCGGTCAAGTTCAAATTAGCAGTCCCGATCTCGATGTCGCTTCGCGTTCTTATGACGTCAGTGCCAGACATTATCAGATTTGGAAGCAAAATGACCTTGTATCGTGTTTGCTGTTTAAATGCATGGTACTGACTTTATAATGAATTTATGGTTTGCTCATTTATATCATCTGAAAATTCGTGTTTTCTTATGGAAATTTGTTAGTAAGTAAAACTAAAAATTAAGTAAATTTATAATTAGTGATTATTTCAATTTATTAAGGAGCATGAAAGAATTCTGGTCATAGAAGCAATTTGTTAATTCCTTACATACGTGTGATGCTGCTGCCATCTATTAGCAGAGATACAGACTTTTATTGTGTCTTGGAAAGTTTTCTTCAAAAAAATAAATATCGTATAAAAATTACCTGAATTTAATACACTATTTTGAATGTACATATTTTGAAATGAATTTACTCTCAGAACTTTTTGAGTCTTGTTTGAAGGCTACAAATGCTATACTTTAATATAAAATTGTAAAGTATAATTTTTTTTATAAAAAAATAATTTGTTAAATTCTTTTTAAAATTTTATAAAAATCTATCACTTCTAATTTTCCTAAAATTAGAAAGAAATTCACTGAAAGAAAATATGATCACAAATTGCAGAAAATTGTTGATATCTTATATGTATCGAAAACTGGTGTATCGATGTACTATGAGTATCGTATGTAAGTGAATCCGTACGAAATACGCACGATCACGTATTGACACACCCATATCGATGCGTCCATTACACATGATAAGTACTGTATGCTGTAAATGTTAGAAATGTATTTGTAAACGATGAGCATTATTCAAAATTCAATGTTGTGTACCGCATAAACAACTTCATATGTGTATTATACTTTTGCGTATATATGTATACATTTGTTCTGGTAATAAAACATGTATTACATGGGATTTGTCGTGTACCTTTATATTATGAGAACATTCTATATAATAGCTACATGCATTTAATGTAAATATACTTTATTTTTTAAATTTAGATAATAGTGTAAATTTAGTTAATCATATTTTTCCATTTGTGTATATATTCCTACAATGTAGACTATAAGTTTTTAAACCAGCGTAATACCATGAATTGAGTAGGAAAAACGCGACCACACTTCATTAAGGAATCTACAATTTACAGTGAAATAACAATTAAATAATGTTCTAATTAAAAAATATTTTTGTTCGAATGCGCAGATATATGTACCTACAACGTTTTTCCAGGCTATGGAACTCAGCTTATCTCTCGGATGCGGCAAAATAAGTATAAGAGATAACCGAAAAATGCAAATTTTGATGCATTTGAAATAAATATGAAGGAATTGTTTTACAGATTTGGTTCAAATATCGTTGGATGAATGCAGATGATCCTAGATGATGATCTCCCTAGGTAAGCTACCAGTATTTCCAATTTGCCGATCGTATGGATTCAGCATCGAATTCTATAGGGAGTAGGGGCTAATTAAGGATTTCTATGTAGATTTTGGGAGATGTCACTTCCGGTTTCTCTGAAAATTCATATGACTGTATGAAATAAGTATAAAAGATCTTAATAGGTCCGTCAAAAATGAAGTACATACACCATTTGACACCACATGAAGGTTACTTCATGAATTTAGTGTTTGTGCTGTTTGCTTCTCAAGCAAAGTAGTTTCATCAGTATGGAAGTAATAACATTTCTCCGATAAGCAAGAAAAACATAGAACTTTACAATGATTTTGACTGCTGCTGGTGAGAACACAGATTCTCTGTATTTCTTTTATAGAAGCCGAAATATAAAAATTAGATGACTACAATTGTTTCAAGTTCGTTAAGAACCACCTCATAAGGTCATAAAATCAGAGTATACTAACAAAAAAATCAAGGATAACTGCTTGCTGTACTGAATATATCGGTCAATACAACCGCTTGCTGTACTAAATATTTCGATCAGAACAACTGCGTGCTCTACTGAATATTTCGGTCTGTACAACTGCGTGCTGCAATGAATATTTCGGTCAATACAACTGCGGTTATTTTACTAATTTTGCTGAAATTTTATAGTCATTGACTGGAATACATGCAACGGTAGCCAAAGTTAAAAGGAACGGCACCTTACCAGAATTATTCTGGTGACGCTGGGAAATTTAGGAATCTTTGTGTTTTTGTTGATCAAACTAAAAAAAAATTATTAAATTGTGTAGAGGAACAAATATTTTAAAGCACACCTATTTAAAATTTCTCTGCTAAATATTTTAGGAACTTATAATTAAATTTTTAATTATTCAATTCTAAAATTATATTTTATGCCTCAATATTTTAAGCAGTTTTCGTTGAAAAATTGTTGGCGAGTCTTAAAATTCGTTTCAAATTTCAAAAAGTTAAGCGCTTAATAATTTTATCTAAACGACGTAATACTTTGAACAACGGAAAATAATGGTTTAAACAAATATTCAACAAGAAAGATACTTGCTTTTTTCCTTTCCGCCAAATTTCATCAATATAATGGTTTTAATATTGAAAAATAATTTCTATTCAATAACCCGACATACACCTATTTTCTTAGAACTATGAATACAACTACAGTTGACATTTGTGACATCAATAGAAGAGGAAAATAACTCTGTAGATTACTTGATGTATTACTTCATTATTTTTCATTGTAAGAAAATTATTAAATTTCGCGAAAATGATTGTCAATTTATGCAGAACGAAGATAATAATCTTAAAACTGTGTATATATTATCAATCCCAACGTATTGAGAATGAAGGATCTGACAGCAATGCATTGTTTGTAGAAATGAAAAATATTTACATGCTGTTTTTTAAAAGTAAGATAAGTATTGATTTTAGGAACACTAGATAGCTGGTTCACGTTTCTTTTAGGACACATTTAACAGTTTGCTACTACGCAGTTAGCATTAGCGGTGTTGGCAACGGAAGCAGAGTTTCTGTTTTTAAGTCTGTTCGATTTTGTGAGGTTTATTCAACGTTAGTTTGAACAGAAAAACGTTTTTAAAAGTTTTTATTTAACTAGTCATGACCTATATGCGGTTATCTGTCTGTTTCAATTTCTTTGATGATATTTTTAATATACTGTTCTACACCCGAGAGAGCTGAAATTGAGTACATAACTTAATATAACACTTAATATAACTTAATATAAATAAAACGTACAGATGATGACAATTAATTTTTTAAGCCTCATTATATTTTACTAAAATTGTTTCTTTTTACAGTTGCAGGTGAAAATATTCAACTGATTGAAGTTACAGTAATTTTTCTGAAAAATATTTTTATAAGATTATAATAAAAAATAAGGAATTGAATTTTCTTATAGAATTTATTATATGTTTTGTATAAAGTGCTACTTTAAAATATAAAACTATTCATCTATATAAATAAAAATGAAAATCTGTCTGTCTGTCTGTCTGTCTGTCTGTCACACCATCACGGGAGAACGGCTGAACCGAATTTAATGAAATTTTGTGGGTAGCCCAGAAATAGCCCCACTTAAAATTATATCCGTGTTTTGAGTTTCTACGACCAGTGGTTCTCGAGATATTAGTAAAAAACGAAATTTTCGTTTGTCTCATCATCACGGAAAAACGGCTGAACCGAATTTAATGAAATTTGGTGAATAGCCTTGAAATATCCCCCCATAACTTTTGTCCAAGTTTCGAGTTTCTAAGACCTGGGGTTGTCGAGATATCAATGAAAAACGGAACTTTTCCCTAGGAGTTCTACTCCCTAACTCCGTGGTTTATCCAAACGAAAAGCTTGAAAATCGTTTGAAAGTGAATTAAAATTTAATCTCTGAGTTTGATGGGAGATTTTTTGCGTTAATTAGTCACTTTCTGAAAACATGAATTGTTTGAAACATGATTTAAAGGGGAAATCTATCTTCATGGTTCATGGTTTATTTAAAACAAGCTTTTACGGAACAATGAAAAGTATAGAGAAATCAAAATCGTTATTTAATTTCGCAGTTTATGTTATAAGACATGACATATTTAACATGTTATAAGATTCTATCTTATATCATGTTACTCAGAAACGCAATTAAATTAAATCTGTCTGTTAATTTTAATAATTATTTTTTCGATTTGAATAATAAATAAATGGATATAAAAATATATTTTAGAAAAGAACGATTTGATTTTTCTTATAGCATTTTCGACTGGATAATATCAATTACGGTCTTCAGGTTTAAAAATTATTATTATTTATATTTTCGGGGATTATTGATTCAAGGATTATTGATATTTTCAAGTTATTATGCAATTATTTTATTATGACAAAAATTGTTTAAACTCATATATTGTATGTTGTACGAATCTTCTACAAATACACGTGTATATCTTTTAATCTACGAGAATATAAGTAGTACAGGTATATTGACATATGTTTTGATATATATTGGCATATATTGGAATCAATTACGACCTTCTGGTATAAAGAGTACGGATATTATTGATGTTTTCAATTTATTACGTCATCTCTTTTATTTTGGCAAATATTTTTGAGACGCATATTGTAATACGGGTAATCTTCTACTAACACATTGGCATATTTTCTGATCTGCGACAATATAATTAGTACGGGGTTGCATATATTCATTCAATTCCATTTTTTTCTTCTGTAAATTTGCTTACAAAAGGGGGCAGTATGTTTTATTCTTCAGATCTGATCGTGAAGATAATTTTGCATAGTGAGAACATATATTCTTAAACTTCTCTTTAGGAGCAATAAATTTAATATTTTAACAGAATTTGCACATGATTGCGAACTATAAGTTTCTTTAAATTATACACTCCGTACGAATAACGGGTGTGCTGTTAGTGGTTAATAAATTTTAACATTTTAGGAGGATATATCATGTTGCTCGGCATCGCAATTAAATTAAATGTGTTTGTTAATGTTTTTATTGTTTTTTTTCGATTTAAATAATAAATAAATGGATAAATGGATATAAAAGTATATCTTATGAATGGACGGTTTGATTTTTCTTTTAATTATATTAATTGCTGACTGCGTACATCAATTTCATTTATTTTGGCAAAGAGTTTTCAAGCTTATATCGTATTTAGCTACTAAACTCATATATTGTGTTTAGCCAATAAATTCATATAGCCGATTGTTGAAACTGAAAAAGAGTAGAGCGGGTATATCTTCTAATACAATTGTAGTGTTTTCATTTAGTATATTGAAACGGGATAAGAATGTTTCATTCAGATCTGCAAATTCAAAGCTACGAATTTGGAGGGATATCGCTAATTTGACAACTTTTCTTAAACTTTGCCAAATTGACGGAAATGTCGCCAAATTGATATAAACGACACACAAACAGCTGCCATAAACCTTCGGGTTCGTCGTGTGGCTTGGGTCTTCTACATATCAATGAAATTTTTTTTTGTTTTGTTAGAAGAGAGTACTGAAATGATGTTTGGTTAGCATTTATCTGTCAGACCAACCATCCTACTTAGTAATACATTTAGCGAATTTTTAAAATGTCACCAAATTGATAAAAATGTTTTCAAATCTATAAAAATATCTTGAAATTGATAAAATTGCGCTACATAAATGATATTAATTGTTTTTTGTTTTGTTAGGGGATAGTATTGTGATGATATTTCGTCAATTTGTGGCAAAGTGGAACTGTCAGTTCTACAGTCCCACTTGGCGATAAATTTGGCGATTTTTTAAAATGTCGCTAATTTGACGAAACTGTCGCCAAATGTTCCATAGAAATATAACTATTTAGACGATATTTTTCTACCAATTTATTTGAAGCAAATGATATCATGTCGCTTAGCAACGGATTTAAATCCAATGTGTTTATGCGGCAGACGATTTTTATTAAATCCTTTCCGATTTGAATAATGAAGATATGTATATAAAATAAATTTCATTGCCATTTCATTTTGGACTGGATAATATCAATTATACTCTTCAGGTTTAAACATTATTATTATTGATATTTTCCGGAATTATTGATTCAGGGATTATTGATATTTTTAAGTTATTACGCCATTGTTCTATTGCGGCAAAAATTGCTGACACACGCATATTGTACGTTGTACGAGTAATCTTCTAGGAATGCACGGGTATATCTTCTAACCTACGAGAATATACGTAGTACAGGTATATTGGCATATATTTTGACATATATTGGCATATATATTGGAATCAAGTACAGTCTTCTGGTATGAAGATTAAGGGGATTAATTATATATTCAATTTATTACGTCGTCTGTTGTATTTTACCAAAAAACATTTGAGACTCATATTGCAAAACGGGTAATCTTCTACTAATAATCGGACATTATAAGTAGTACGTGTATATCTTCCCATATAATTTTAGCACTTTAATTTTGACATATATTGGAATAAATGACTGTCTTCAGATTTAAAGATTACGGGTTTATTGGTATTTTCAATTTATACATGTAATCTACTAATACAGGTTATATTTTCTAATATTCGCGTATATAATTAGTACGGGTCCCATACAATTTTAACGCTTTTATTTTGCATATATTGATTCAATTCCATATTTTTTTTTTATATTTGCTTACATAAGGGGTCCAAGATGTTTTATTCTTCAGATATGTCCATGAAGATAATTTTATATAGCGAGAACAGAGATTCTTAAACTTCCTTTTAGGAGCATTATATTAAATATTTTAACAGAATATTTTGATTAAACATGTCATTTAGTATACTATAAGAATTTGGGCATGATTATGAATTTCAAGTTTCTTTATATTATATACTCCGTACGAAGAACGGGTATGCTGCTAGTATTCAATAAAATGGGAAAATCTTCAATGGAAAGCGCAATCAAGCCAATTTTAATTTTACTGTCAGTGACTGGAATTGACATTACAAATATGTTCAATTTTAAGATCGTTGTTGTATTTGCAATGCTCTATAATGCGCTTTTTATTTTGAACACAATTAAATGTATTGCATGTGCAAATACGAAAACAACTTTCACATTTAGCTTATCAGAAGCTTCTAAAGGAATAATTTTCATAACTTGGGTTATTTTACTAAAAAATCGCCAGAAGATGAAGAAATTTTTAAGTGATGTTAGTGAACTTTATGAAACTGTGAAATTTAAGAAAGCTTCAAAACTTTATCGATATTCTTTATTAATCGCTTTGTCTTTTATATTTTATATTCTCGGAATGGTATTTTATTCAGGTTTTGAAGAACTAGAATATAGCCAAGACATAACCTGCCCTTGGTTTAAAGTCTTTAAGAATTCTCTAGATCATAAAGAATTTTTGCATGTAATTATGGATGTAATGGGTACTATATATTTACGAACAGTAGTAACTGCATTATTTTCTATATATTGCTTGGGGATAATCCTTTGCATAAGAGTAAACTACTATTCTCAATATGAAGCATTTAGGATTTACAATCATATCTTCGGCATTGTGAGAAATCTCAATGATACCACATCCCCCATACTGTTTGCTCTTTTCATTCAACTAATTCTACAAAATTTTAGAAATGTGGTGATTGTGTGTGAAAATATAATGTACAAACATCGTAGAACCCAGCACGAAGTGTTTATCGTGTGTGACCTTATATTTAGTTTTGCTTCAGTTACAATATTGGTATTATGCTACGAATCGTTATACGATAAAGTAAATGCCATCCGGAGATATCTTTTGGAAAATGATTATAACAATTCAATGCCATGTAAACTGATTGGTAGGTTATTAGAAGACAGGGAAATTCTGAAACCCAGTGCTTGGGGGGTGTTCGGCATTCGCAAGTCTCTACTTATGGCCTTTGGAGCATCCGTGATAAGCTACAGCATTTTCATATATCAGTGGTTTAAGGAATGAACACGCATAAAGTGAAACATCACAGTTCAGGCACATATAGCTAATATATGTTTAAAGAACACATTAACACATTTAATTGCTGTGACTGAAAAATATGTTATGAGTTAAATAGTCAAATTACTTTTATTTCCTTAGTACGAGTACTCACAGTTGTCGTTAGATAAATAATTTATATATATATATATATATATATATATATATATATATATATATATATATATATATATATATATAAATTATAAATGAACATAATCGTTGTATTCAAAATCATTATAATAACATCCAACAAATGTCGACAACCACTCCTACCAAGGAACGGGCGCAATGCAGCTCACATTTCCGAAGCAGAAAATATAAAGAGAATTTGAAACGAAAATAATGGGAAGACCAAATGCTTTGCATGAAATGGTAGAGGGGGATTGCGACCCCTCTTTCCCGTTTAAAGCAGCTTTTCAGCCCTGGCAACGCTCACGGAACCAATGCAATTCAATAGTCAATTACCCGTAAATGAGTAAAGTCAATAGCACGCGAAAAGGACAAACAGGAACATCAAAGCATGATAAGACGGAACCGACAGAGTGAAGATTACTGAGATTAACTGGATTATATAAACATCACTCACGCATGCGCTAGGTAATACAAGTTGTGCAGAGGAACTAGTAAAATAAAGCAATATCCTTTTTTAAGGAATTGTCTTCTTCATTATTATTGAAAATTGAATTAAAATATCTTCTCAAGAATTTAATAGGGTAGTGTTTTTTAATGGCTTTATTCACAATCCTTCTGTTACTTGCAATGTAATCTTTTTTGAAGATATTGATGTTTTGGTTGCGTTTGAGGTGTCCAATAATTATATTCCTGAAAATATTTTTTGTTAAATTTGACTTCCAGTCTATGATGTGATTGATCTTCATTTTGTAACAATCACGCTCATCATGTAATAAGGTATTAACACCATATAGTTTGTGGTATTTTATTGTGATGTCCAAAAAGTTAACAGCGTTGTCCTCTGTATTATTGTTTTCGATTAATTCCAATTCTTTGGGATAGGAGGTGAAATCAAACCGCGGTGAATGTTCATAATGCCCCAAAAGAACATCGTTCTACATAGCGGAAGTAGGGCATTTCATACAATATGTGTGTGCCTTTTTCAAATTTTGAGAAATATACGTCCGCTAGTATGGATGAGCAAGCTCCTCCCATAGGAATGCCCTTAATCTGTTGGTAGTATCCATTATCCATTAAATCTATATCAATACGTTTGTACAATGTTTTGATCTTATTAGCTAAAATCATTCCATTATAGAGTAAATGTGAATACATAGTACGATCTTGATAACTCATCTGTAAAGTATCAACATAATATTTCTTGCATGTAAATGCGTAATTAGAAACTATTTTGTCTGTGTATGTTAATACGTAACGAACTTGAATAATTTTGATTGAAGGTGGAAGAGAAGATCCAAATGTTTTTTTATGTTGCTGTTGGTAGTAAAGGTGAAATCCATTGGAAAGGTGATATTTCCATTCATCAAAAGCATTAGCCGGTAAACTATATTTCACTGCGAATTTGTAAGAAAAAGCATCCAGATCGTAATCAAATTCTTTAGTAACATTCTAAAATCCTGAGTACGAAATTTAGTACCTAATTGAAATATAGTTCTCAATTTTTGATCTTCTATTAATGCTAAATTTCCTGTAATAATATGTTGGTGAAAGGGGTCTTTATAAATACTATCTTTACAAGTACAAACATCTGTTTTATATTCAGTGGTATTTTTACATATATGATTGTAGTTAAATAATCTTCTGCCGTTGGTACGGACAAATAGATAAATCATCCTGACTTTAATGTTAGGTATCGACAGAAAAATATCAATATTATTAAATAAAGTTTTGATAGGCATCTGTTCATACTATTTATTTTTAAAGGTGGTTATAAAAAATTCCTTGGCAATTTTCTTTTGAGTCAAAGGTTCCAATTTAATATTAAACTTTCAGGCTTTTAATTCGATAAGATCCATCATAATAAGATCACTTCCTTTGTCACGGAATTTATACCAAACTGAAACCAATAGATGGCATAGAGAAAAAAACACCTACATATTAGTTATCTTGGTACCCAAGAAAAAATCCAGAAGTTTGTTGACAATTTAAAAAATGATACTATGATCAAAAGCAGTTGGATTAAGAATATAGTTTATGGTATAAGACTTAAATATTTACCACGCATCTGGAATTTTATATTACAGTACTGAATTAAAGAACCTTTAGATAATAATGATCCAGAAGAAGTAACTAAGAACTTGGCTATTATGATGGATCTTATCAAATTAAAAGCCGGAAAGTTTAATATTAAGTTGAAACCTCTGACTCAAAAGAAAATTAATTACCAAGGAATTTTTTATAACCACCTTTAAAAATAAATATTATGAACCAATGCCTATCAAAACTTTACTCAATAAATAACATTGATAATTTTCTGCCGATACCTAATATTAAAGTCAAGATGATTAATCGATTTGTCCGTATTAACGGCAGAAGATTATTTAACTACAATCATATATGTAAAAATACCACTGAATATAAAACAGATGTTTGTACTTGTAAAGATAGTATTTATAAAGACCCCTTTCACCAACATATTATTACAGGAAATTTAGCATTAATAGAAGATCAAAAATTGAGAACTATATTTCAATTAGACACTAAATTTCGTACTCAGGATTTTAAGAATGTTACTAAAGAATTTGATTGCGATCTGGATGCTTTTACTTACAAATTAGCAGTGAAATATAGTTTATCGGCTAACGCTTTTGATGAATGGAAATATCACCTTTCCAATGGATTTCACCTTTACTACCAACAGCAACATAAAAAAACATTTGGATCTTCTCTTCCACCTTCAATCAAAATTATTCAAGATCGTTACGCATTAACATACACAGACAAAATAGTTTCTAATTACGCATTTACATGCAAGAAATATTATGTTGATACTTTACAGATGAGTTATCAAGATCGTACTATGTATTCACCTTTACCCTATAATGGAATGGTTTTAGCTAATAATATCAAAACATTATACAAACGTACTGATATAGATTTAAAATCAGTGCATTTTCCTTATCTCGTTCTCATTCCTAAACTCCATAAAGAACCTGTTAAATTCCGTACAGTAACCGTGGGATACGGTTCATATTTAACTATAGCGAACAAGAAACTTTTGCATATTCTCAAAAACATTATGAATACACTTCAAAAACAAGGTTCTATTATGATTAAGAACAGTTATGAAGTTATTAATCGACTTAAATATTGTAATAAGGATATCCGTTTTGCAAGCTTTGCTTTTCGAGATCTGTTCAATAATATAGACTTAACACGTTTATATGATATACTATTGGAAATACACGAAGAGTACAGTTTAAAAGAATTTATAACTTATCGAAGATATAGGGATCTTATACGTTTGGTATTATATGAAAACATCTTGCATGACGGCAATGGATACTACCAACAGATTAAGAGCATTCCTATGGGAGGAGCCTGCTCAACCATACTAGCGGACGTATATTTGTCAAAATTTGAAAAGCGCACACACTTGTATGAAATGCCCTACTTCCGTTATGTGGACGATGTTCTTTTGGGGCATTATGGACATTCACTGGTGTTTGATTTCACCTTCTATCCCAAAGAATTGGAATTAATCGAAAACAACAATACAGAGGATAACGATATTAAATTTTTGGACATCACAGTAAAGTACTACAAACTATATGATGTTTATACCTCATTACATGATAAGCGTGATTGTTACAAAATGAAGATCAATCACATCATAGACTGGAAGTCAAATTTAACTAAAAATATTTTCAGGAATATAATTATTGGACACCTCAAGCGCAACCAAAACATCAACACCTTCAAAAAAGATTGTATTGCAAGTAACAGAAGGATTGTGAATGAGGCCATTAAAAAAAAACACTACCCTATTAAATTCCTGAGAAGATATTACAATTCCATTTTCAATAATAACGAAAAAGACAATTCCTTTAAAAAGGATATTGCTTTATTTTAGTTCCTCTGCGCAACTTGTATTACCCAGCGCATGCGTGAGTGATGTTTACATAATACAGCTAATATCAGTAATCTTCAATCTGTCGGTTCCGTCTTCTCATACTTTAATTTTCTTGTTAGTCCTTTTCGTGTGCTATTGACTTTACGCATTACGGGGGATTGACTATTGAATTGCATTGGTTCCGTGAGCGTTGTCCGAGCTGAAAAGCTGCTTTAAACGGGAAAGAGGGATCGCAACCCCCCCCGTTACCATTTCATGCAATGCATTTGGTTTTCCCATTATTTTCGTTTCAAATTCTATTTATATATATATATATATAATAAAAGCTTAAAAATCCAATGAAAGAATAGAGAGAATTTTCAACTAAAAAAACCCCAACATTGCAAAATGCCTTACAAATAAAAGTATAATAAATGTATTTTGTTTCGTCATTCATTTTAACTTAATATCTTTTGTATTTTTAACTATTCAGTGATATATTTTAAACATCCAGTTTATAATTCTATACATTTTGGGTCTATTTTTCACAAATTCAAACACTTATTGCCTATTCAGGATTTGAATGTTACTATAAGACTTTTAAATATAACAAGCCGATTGGTAGAACTATTTTTAATTACAATGCAATTTCACAATCTCCATCTATTGATAAAGATTCGAAGTCAAATGTAGATAATGATTGTATTTGCAAGGTAGACAAATATGCTTATATAAATCCACACTTGGGCAATATCCTTACAGGAGTGTCAGCAATACTTAAAGACGAAACGTTAAGCACCATTATGTCTGTGGGAAAGGAAAGTTAAAGTTGGGCTTTTAGATTAATATATTATTAACCTATATTTAATATCTTAACATGGCCGTAAATTGCTCGTATTAGTGGACTTATTATTGTAGTACATTGCATTATGTGCCGCTATTAACCCTCCAATTGTTTATCTTTTTTTCGCGCGAGTTCTGTAAAGGAATTTTTATTAATATAGTACTAAATGGATTACACCATTTTAACTTTAACAATAAAACATTTATTAACAACATAAAATACCTAATTATTTAACTACAACAATTATTCTTATTATTAATTATTCCGACAGACAGACCATGTGAGACCAGTATTTAAATGCCTAAAATGTCTTGATGACCTGTAAATATTTGAGGAACACATACCTTCAATTCTGTCTTGGACTTTGTTAACAGCACGCACTTGATGTCGTCCTTATTACTAGCATTAACTCGTGGTGTAATGCATCAACATGTAAATTCGCCGATCATATTGTACTGCTGACTCCAACACTCGCACTTATGTCATTCTCGTAGTCATATCTGTATTCGCCAAGTCATACCTATATATCTTTAACTGAGTATCATCATCGCTATATCATCATATCGCAGCAGTATATTTTTTAAATCATCGTTCTTATTGTCAGGATCTCGAACTATTATTCCAAAAGTATCGTTCTCAAGTCATAATGTCCAACAAGTATTGTCATTCTTATTCACAGGTTGTGGCTCTTTTGCCTCGGGACTGTCACTCTCCCTTTTCTCTGATTTGCAGCATTCAGGCTGACTCAAAAAGCACTTTCTTCATTGGATAGCCTTTCCGTCCAATGTCGTTACTTCACATTTTCTTAAGGGTTCGACCCCTCTTCTGACTTGACACCCCTGAATTTATGATTTTCTGACTTTGAGTCCATGTGTCGTAAACATCCATTCAAACTGGAAGTATTGTTTGACGCTTGAGACACAATAAATAATGTACATAAAACAGTCTCACCAAAGTGTGAGATGTATTTCTGGTCTCACAATGTCATTTGGTACAAAATTCAGGTTACCATCTTGTTACAAATCTTTTAAAATTTTAAAGTCAATCAATCTTGACCTTGATAAATATATTTATAAATTAGCTTCTAAATACGTTCTGCCTTTAAAGGCATTTAATATGTGGAAATTCACTTTAATAAATTTTATTGAAAAAACTATTTGTAGTATTAAATTGTCTAGATCTTTATATAATATTGATAATTTAAAACATTCCATTAATGATTTACAAAGATCTTTTGTCATTACTTATGTTGATAAAGCCTCTAATAATTATGCTACTTTCTGTAAAATATTCTAAATACAATTTCTGTTAGATTATTTAAATAACAATAGTCTATTTAAACTTGATTCACGCTCCATTAATAGTATTAAACTGAAAATTATCAATATATATAGTGATTTAAATATTAATTATAAATTTATTAAATTTTCATATATAGTGCTGATACCTAAATTTCATAAAAATCCTATTAAATTTATAACAGTAATTAGTGGTCATAATACTTACTGTACTACTGCGAAAAAATTACTTCTAACTTATTTAAATGTAATAAATGATAGTTTGCGTTTTTCTAGCAATAACCACCTTATTCTAAATAACAGTAAAGAATTAAAGAATAAATTAACATCACTTGATAAACTAATTGGTTTTCAAACTCTTGATTTTAAAGATATCTTTAATAATATTAAGATCTCTGATCTTTATGCAGTAATTTTAGCTCTATATAATGCTTATACTACTTATCATACTATTCATACTATATTTACCAAATTTCCCAAACTTCTTCACTTTGTTCTTTTCAATAATTATATATTTCAAGGCAATACATTATACTTACAAGTCTTAGGGATTCCACAAGGTGGCTGTAGTAGCAGTATATTAGCTAATTTATATCTTTATGATTATGAAAAATTTTTTACTTCAACAGATTATAAAATTTACAGATATGTTTATGATCTGATTTGTTTGGTCTTTACAGACAACTGTGTCATAGATATAGATTTCTATCCGGATAATTTGGAACTAATTCCTAATGATTAACATTAACTTTTTGGACTTAAATTTTGTTATTGAATCTACTAATATGATAGTTACTAATTTATATGATAAAAAAGACTATTTTAACTTTAATAAAATATTACCTTTTAATTCCTGTAACTCGATTCAATTGTTTAGAAATTTTATACTTAATCAGCTCTTTAGAATTTATAGATTATCTGATTAAGTATATATATATATATATATATATATATATAATATAAAATGAAAATTCAATGACAGTATAGAGATGTTGTAACTCATAATACATTAACTTAAATTGCCTACGAATTATAAGTAAGCATTATACATAAATACAACCATCATGAAGAAAATTAAACGCACATTACTAGTCATTAAGCTAAAGATAATCAACAAATATCAAAGGCGTGAATCGAAAATGGGAATACCAAAAATACGAAGCCTTAAAGCTTTACACGTGGAGAAGCCTTGGCTTAAGAATTATTCATTTCGAAAAAATTATTTTTCAAGTCCAAATATTTAATCGAAATGAACACAAAAAATGCTTGTTTCGGAAACACAAGATAGATATTATCTATAACCTCGTGTTATTTGGACTACAAGCATAAAGATTGAAAAATTAGATAGGGAAAAAATACATGAAAATACTCTTCAAGTCTATTACCAAGTCGAGCATTAAATGACAAGACCAATGCTGCCATTCGCTAAAGATAAAAGATATTTCTCGTTGCCAATTGTGAGTAATAAATAACAGCATTGCGTAAAGGCAGTAAAATGTGATATTCTACAGCAAAAGCTGCAAAATTGAAGGGCAAGTAAAATACTAGAAAACATAGAGACAAATGCATAAGTGGATATAAAAACATAGCAATGTAACTTCAAGAGAATGTAGATGTTCAGCTTAATTAGGATACTAAGAAAAGAGTTTTATGCCAATCGAAACTTATTAACTCTACTATTTACTAAATATACTGAATATTCATATAACTTACTGGTAATTTTTAGGTTATTAATGTGCAAAGTATGAAATTTTTTATCTGATAATCTATAAATTCCAAAAAGTTGATTAAGTATAATATTTCTAAACAATTGAATCTTGAATCGAGTTGCAGGAATTAAATGGTAATATTTTATTAATGGTGAATTTAAAATAGTCTTTTAATCATATAAATTAGTAACTATACTATTAGTAGGTTCAATTATTAGATTTAAATCCAAATAATTAATGTTATTACTAATAGTGGCTTCATAATTACTAATAGTGGCTTCATAATGTTATTACTAATAGCGGCTTCATAATACTAATAATGACTTCATAATTACTTCAAATAATTAGTATTATTACTTATAGTAGTTTCATTAGGTTTAATTTCCAAATTATCCAGATAGAAATCTGTATCTATGACATAATTATCAGTAAATACTAAACATAGCAGATCATTTGACACAGAACATCCAGATAAACTAATCTATTAAATCCATTCAACTGTTTGGATTCAATAACAAATAATATATTTTTCCCAGTAACTTCTATACTAGGTAATCTCGTGGTTGACGGATGTATTATAGATTTAAGTAGTGCTAAGATGAAGAAGATAGAAATTGGTTGCGGATACGCGAAGAAGAGAAGCAACATTAACTTTGTATGTCTTGGTGATTCAGCAATTCATTTAACATTTTCCAGATCTTTAAATCTAGGTTTGAAGCATGTTTTAGCCATTTACATTAAACTATCAATATCGTGTCAGGTACCGTATGTACGGTTAGAGATAAATGATGTAAAAAGGCAATTTATAGAACATTATCCACACTTGAATCCAAAATGGGCAATTGCTACAAAAGGAAAAAATGTATTTTTAATAGTAACTCAAATAATATGGTACGGGTGCAACAGCTATTGCTTAACAAACCACGAGGCGACAAGGTTAACAAGTCCATTAGGAGTGTAGGAAAGTAAAGTTGGAGATACATATAATGAACATAACATGTATTTAAGTATATTCCGAAACGCGTTAAGAGATTTTGAAGCAAAAACAGAAGAGGACATAAATAACAAGATTCAGAGTAATAAAACGAAGAGTTCACTGTACGACTTTGCTTCTTGGGTTATAGATATCACTAGCAAATCTTTTATCAAAATAAGTGAATTATCATGTGCTGCAAATGGTAAATATCCATTGTTTGATAAAGATTTCCGATTTCTTCTCAGATGTTTTATAACTAGGAGAATTGCAAATGCCCAGTCAACTACATCCTGTTGTGCCAATATAAATTATAGTTATTGTGCTGCAGTAAAAATAATACAGTCTTTATCCTCTCAAGTAAAAGATGTAAAATTTTTTGCGATACGAATATTTTGTGAAAAAGGAGATATCTCCTGTGAAGAGAAGTTAATGTTGATTGGTTATTCGGTAAAAAAAACTTTTTACCAATGAAATGTACGTATAGCATTTCAAAAAAGTGTACCGGCTATTCTGAAGTTTCTTTTGATTTCATTTCGATACTTATTAAAAATGAACTTGCTTCCATGAAAGAAATCACAGAGAAACTTATGAATTAAATCTGTGGGGGAACTTGGCAAATTTGTTGATTTAAAAATACCTACATGTACTTCCCTAAGACCTTTACATACAGGAACAGTATTGGAATCGTGTTGAAAGTCGCAACTCGAGTTTTCGACGAATTCACACTGTTTAAGCACTCTAGAACCCCAAAACACTATTTTAAGCGCAACGCCTGCGTGTGTGGCTGTCTATGTATCCACTCTAGATGAGAAAATAATAGATCAAATGCAACAAAACTTAATAGATAAGTCAGTTCTAGGTCACCCTGGCATGGATTAGATTTGGGTGCGATTTGGGAAAATAGAACCTGCCTCTTTTGCTAAATGGCTCAGAAAGATCGGATGTATCTACTTTAGATAAAAAAAATTAACCAAAATTCTTAAAATTTTGGCGGTAAGTCACATATTACTCTTGTGCTGATTACATTTTGGTACGATTCGAAAATTTTCTTTTCGGCTTTTTTGGGAAAAAGCTTATAAAAATCGTTCAATTCTAAAATAAATGACTACATACGCTCAAATGTATCAATTAAATGCTTCTTTTATATGTAATTTTTGACGACGAAATGGATAATAGCAACTCCATAACTCAAGTGCTAAGTCGATAGAGTTTTTTCGTATATTTGCTACGTCGCCTTTGAAAATATGTCCAGTATTCAAATGAAAATGACACTGGGATGAAAACTACAAATTCAGAGTAATTTTCAATAATTGTCCGGGTTACTTTGTGCAATTAATTTTATTTTAATGAATTATGAGAGAAAAAAAGAGAAAATTAATTTGAGTGTGTAGGGAAAGTCATTTGCTGTCCTCATCAAATTCTTCCTAGAGAAACCGTATTTAATATGAAGAGATTCCGTTCGAATAGAAGAAAACTTAAAACAAATCGAGGAGACACCTGCCTGATGGAGTTAAAATGGCATGCGTGAAACGTTTTGTAAAGTAAAATTTTAACGTTCAATTAGTTTATTCGTTATTTTCAATCTCATTTGTTTCGTTTACAAGGGGTTGGTTATACGTGCTTATGGCAAGTAAGATACATAATTGAACCAATTTAATCTTTTCAAGTGACGAGCGAATATCAATTTTGTACAAGTTTGAACTCGCGTTACATTTTTTACAGGAGAAACATTGCACCTGCTGCAGCAGAAGCAATGTTTCTGTCGGTGATTTCCCCAAACGCTGGCAGAATTTGATATTAGCACGTTGTTCTTCAAACTCCATCTCCGTTTCCGACGAACGCGAACGACTACAGTTCACCGACACGCATTGTCTAGAAAAAACCTGCACTGCGGACCTGCTTCTTTTCATATTTCGCATCACATGTGTCTCTACGCCACGGTAAAATAATCCCCTCTCCTCCAGTAACGGTTGGAAATATCAGCACAGTCTCCGAACTTTTTGACCCTACCTTGTATATATATATATATATATATATATATATATATATATATATATATATATATATATACTGATATATGTCATATATGTAATATATACTCATATATTGTTTTGTAAAAACAAATTTTTGAAATCTTGATTCCCCACTAAATACTTTTGCAGATTACTATTTATATCTTTTATAGTTTAAAATATCTTTCGAGGGAAATTGAGCAAAGTGAAGCTAAAACTCGTTTTGTCAAAACATTTTATATTTTCATTTTATGTAACTTCCAAGTTCTCTCCAGATTGAAAGTTGCTGAATGTTACTTTCGATTTTAAATAAGCTATTGGTGTTCATTGAAACTTTACCTTTTTTCTGAATTTGTAATCACAAAAGAACTGTACAGTGAATGTTGTTAACTCACGCATATGTATGAGTAATACAAGGACGTTTTGTTAAGGTAGCAAGGCCTGCTGTATGTATTCATTTATTCTTTTATCAATATAAAGAAAACCGATATCTTATGTGGATACACATGACCTTCTCCCGTAATCTTCATACTTGTCCAGGGATTTGTGCCATGAATACACCAAGATATAGATTTCAGACTTGAAGAAATTAGTGTCAAAGTTATACTGCCAAGACGTTACTTATCGTTCGACTTAGTTGTCAGTAGTATATAGCTTTCAAGCCTGGTGCTTCTTTAAAAGTTTGAAGAGACGAAAATTGGTAGCTGCCAGGTCAGGGCTAAAAGGTGGGTCTTCAAGCCACCCCCAATGGAAGCACTGTCACAGTTCAGATTGTACGGGACGCAGTGTTGGACCGCAGTGTAGGGTCTGGCAGTATCATGAAGCATATATTTTAACAAGTTAAAGATGAATTTCATCTGATGTTATGATCTTAACTCGCAGAAATTTTATCGCACTACAGTTCTCAACGTTTTCGTAAGTGCAGCCATTTTTAAATGTTTGTCAAATACTGTGTATGATATGTTCTGCTCAATTGTGGCAGGAAGATAAACAGGGAAATGAATGACAGGGAAAATGACAGGGAAAATCAGTCCATTCTGTCGGAACATTTGTATCCAATTATGAATTTCACGCTTGTGACAGGTTTTGTCACCTTAATGGAACGCTCTTGTTCAAATACTATACACTTATATGACAAATTGTTATGGGAGAGCTTATGCCATGTATCGATACAGCGCAACAATATGCATCGTTTAGTGATGTATGGATACTGTATCAATATTGCTCTTAATGTTATCGACATCATCAATATTCTGATCTAGGTAATGAAATTAATTTTGATATTGGAATTAACAAATATTAAATTAGAAACTCTTCTATAACTTTTATTTTAAACAGCTACTTATAACACACTTCAAGAACATACTCATTATAACAATAATTATACAAATGCAAATAAAACAGAATATAATATTCTATACATGGCATAATAGATATTAATATAGTTCGTATTTCTGAAATTTTTAAAATCACTTAATTTTAGTAGGTATAAAAATAAATAACTTGAGCACAATGTAACACATTGTGCAAATAAATTGTAGAATTCCAACGATCGTTCAAAAACTCATGATGGGGTTTCTTCATCAGTACAAGCAGTTTAAGAAGGACGTACCAAATGGACTAAAACCACGTGCTGAACGATGCTTAAGGGTGAGAGTCAGTAAGTCTTCTGCCCTATCCGCGCATTGTTAACTTTCGCAGAACACATTTTTTGCCGAAATTCTGCTCAAATAGTTGCGAAATATTTTCTGAAAGATAAATTACAATCTTAGATTATATTAAAACTAAATTTAATACTCAATAAAATATAGAATATATTTTTTATTTTAATCCAAGATATTTTTGGTGCTGCCATCTGTTGTCGTAATTTGATTCATACGGACTATTTTTATTTTTTAATGAACATTTTTAAATGCCTATTCCTTCTAATACGCTATTAAATACAACAACAGATCATATATAATAATGTCACAATCACTGAAAGGTAATTGAACTTGGACTTGTAGACAAAGCTGCAGTCTTCGGTGATGTACATTCAGATCCCTTTACTAAATTTATAAAATGAGAAATTATCTTTCCGTGATTGTTGCATTATTATATAGGATCTGTTGTTGTATTTAATACTGCATTAGAAGGAATAGATACTTAAAAATGTTCATTAAGAAATAAAAATTGTCGGAATGAATTAAATTACAACAGATGGCAGCAGCAAAAATATTTTGGAATAAAAAAAAAATATATTCTATATTTTTAGAGTATTAATTTTAGTTTTAATATAATCCAAGCATCGCATTTTATTATTCAGAAAATATTTCGCAACTGTTTGAGCAGAATTTCGGCGAAATACGTGATTTGCGAAAGTTAACAAAGGGCCGCTACGGCAGAAGATTTACTGACGCTCACCCTTAACATTAGTCTAAAAAATATTGAAATATGTCAAATGTTATTTTTTTCACTATAAAATCTGAGCAGATTTTGTATTTGTGAAACGTCGAGTAATGTTATAGTATATCGTTGGCAGTTAAGCTCAAATTAATATTCCCGCTCTCAATGTCGCTTGGCGTTCTTATGATGTCATTGCCAACCATTATCAGAATTAGAAGCAAAGTGACATTGTATTGTGTTTGCTGTTTATAAGCATGGTACTGACTTTATATTGAATGTATGATTTGCTCATTTATATCATCTGAAAATTCGTGTTTTCTTATGAAAATTTTTTAGTAAGTAAAACTAAACATTAAATAAATTTATAATTAGTGATTATTTCAATTTATTAAGGAGCATGAAAGAATTCTGGTCATAGAAGCAATTTGTTAATTCTTTACATACGTGTGATGCTGCTGCTATCTATTAGCACAGATACAGACTTTTGTTGTATCTTTGAAATTTTTCTTCAAAGATGAGAGGACATAACTTCCCGCAAATATGAGAATGAACACCAATTTCCGCGAAAATGTTTACAGAAAAAAATAGAAGATTGGAATGTATGTATAATGAGGTCAAACAGTAGTAGAAAATGTTTTATAATAAAAAATTTTTTCCTCTTGTTTCTATATCCCAGAATTAAATTTGTGTTTGTCTAAAGCAAAATATCACTGCACGTCACTAGAAGAAACTTGTATTGATTAAGAAAAACCCATTACGTATTTTTGAGATTATATGAATTTTGCAATTTATTTATGCAATATTTTATGTTAAGTGCTAATTATTTATTTCTGCTGCATAAAGTTACGCTATTTAGTATAAAAATTATCAGTATTTAATCCACTATTTTGAATGTACATATTTTGAAATGAATTTACTCTCAGAACTTTTTGCGTCTTGTTTGAAGGCTACACATACTATACTTTAATATAAAATTGTAAAGTATAATATTTTTTTATAAAAAAATAATTTGTTAAATTGTTTTTAAAATTTTATAGAAATCCATCACTTCTAATATTCCTAAAATTAGAAAAAAATTCACTGAAAGAAAATATGATCACAAATTGCAGAAAATTGCTGATATCTTATATGAATCGAAAACTGTTGCATCCATGTACTATGAGTATCTTATGTAAATGAATCCATACGAAATACGCACGCTCATGTATTGATACACTCATATCGATACTTCCATTACACATGACAAGTACTGTATGCTGTAAATGTAAGAAATGTATTTGTAAACGATAAGCACTATTCAAAATTCAATTTTGTGTTCCGCATAAACAACTTCATATGTGCATTATTCTTTGCGTATATATGTATAACATGTGTTCTGGTAATAAAACATGTATTACATGGGATTTGTCGTGTACCTTCCTATTATGAGAACAATCTATATAGCTATATGCATTTAATATAAACATACTTTATTTTTTATATTCAGATAATAGTGTAAATTAGTTATTCATATTTTTACATTTGTGTATATATTCCTACAATGTAGACGATAAATTTTTAAACCAGCGCGACACCATGAATTGAGAAGAAAAAGCGCGACAGCACTTTATTAAGGAATCTACAATTTACATTTAAATCACAATTAAATAATGCCCTAATTAAATAATGTCTTATTTAAACAGAATTTATGTTAGAATGCGAAGATATACCTACAACGTTTTGCCAAGCTATTGAACTCAGGTTACCTCTCGGATGCGGCGAAATAAGTATCAGAGATAATCTAAAATTGCAGATTTTGATGCATTTGAAATAAATATGAAGGAATTGTTTTACTGACGTGGTTCAAATATCGTTGGATGAATGCAGATGATCGTAGATGATGATCTTCCAAGGTAAGCTACCGGTATTTCCAAATTAACGATCGTATGGATACAGCATTGAATTCTATAGGGAGTAGGGGCTAATTAAGGATTTCTATGTAAATTTTGGGAGATGTCACTTCCGGTTTCTCTGAAAATTCGTATGACTGTATGAAATAAGTATAAAATATCTTAATAGGTCCGTCAAAAATGAAGTGCATACACCATTTGACACCATATGAAGGCTACTTCATGAATTTAGTGTTTGTGCTGTTTGCTTCTCAAGCAATACTTTCATCAGTATGGAAGTAATAATATTTCTCCGATAAGCAAGAAAAACATAGAACTTTACAATGAATTTGACTGCTGCTGGTGAGAACACGAAATATAAAACGAAATATAAAAATCAGGTGACTACAATTGTTTCAAGTTCGTTAAGAACCACCTCATAAGGTTATAAAAACAGTGTATACTAACAAAAAAATCAAGGATAACTGCTTGCTGAACTGAATATTTCGGTCAGTATAACTGCGTGCTTTACTGAATATTTCGGTGGGTGCCGTACTGAATATTTCGGTCAATACAACCGCGTGCTGTACTGAATATTTCGATTAGAACAACTGCGTGCTGCACTGAATTTTTCGGTCAATACAACTGCGGTTATTTTACTAATTTTGCTGAAACTTTATAGTCATTGACGGGAATACACGCAGTGATAGCCAATGTTAAAAGGAACGGCACTTTACCCGATTTATTCTGGCGATGCTAGGAAATCTATGAATCTTTGTGTTTTTGTTGATCAAACTAAAAAATAATTATTAAATAGTGTAGAGGAACAAATATTTTAAAGCACACAGATTTTAAAATTTCTCTGCTAAATTCCTTTGAAACTTATAATTAAGTATTTAATTATTCAATTCTAAAATTACATTTTATGCCTCAATATTTTAAGCAGTTTTCGTTGAAGAATTGTTGGCGAGTCTTAAACTCGTTTCAAATTTCAAAAAGTTAAGCGCTTAATAATTTTATCTGAACGACGTGATACTTTGAACAACGAGAAAACATGGTCGCTAAAATAAATATTCAACAAGAAAAATGCTTGTTTATTTTCCACCAAATTCAATTAATATAATGGTATTAATATCGAAAAATAATTTCTATTCAATAACCCAACTTACATCTATTTTCTTAGAGCTATGAATACAACTACAGTTGACATTTGTGACATCAATAGAAGAGGAAAATAACTCTGTAGATTACTTGCATTATTTTTCATTGTAAGAAAATTATTAAATTTCGTGAAAATGATTGCCAATTTATGCAGAACGAAGATAATAATCTTAAAACTGTGTACATATTATCAATCTAAGTATTGAGAATGACGGATCGGACAGCAATGCATTGTTTGTAGAAATGAAAATATTTGCATCCTGTTTTTTCGAAGTAAGATAACTATTGATTTCGGGAACACCAAATAGCAGGGTTCACGTTTCTTTTAGGACACATTTAACAGTTTGCTACTACGCAGTTAGCATTAGCGGTGTTGACAACGGAAGCAGAGTTTCTGTTTTTAAGTCTGTTCGATTTTGAGAGGTTTGTTCAACGTTAGTTTGAACAGAAAAACGTTTTTAAAAGTTTTTATTTAACTAGTCATGACCTATATGCGGTTATCTGTCTGTTTCAATTTCTTTGATGATATTTTTAATATACTGTCCTACACCCGAGAGAGCTAAAATTTAGTACGTAACTTAATATAGTAGCAGAACATTCCAATCGTTTAAAATTTGGTCGATCTTCGAGAAATAAAACTGGAATATTATTAGAAATGGCTTTTTTTGAGTTTTAGATAAAAAATGTAGAAAAAATTACTGAAGGATAAAATTTTTCTAATAAAATGTTAGATCTAATGTATTAATGCTATTGTTGTGTGGAAAATAATTAGTAGAATACAGAAATATGCATTAAAAGAATGTTCTGAATGATACACATATAATCAGTGAATCTATTAAGAAGTGAAAGCTTTATTATTATATTAAATAAGATTCTAATTAAATATATATTATCAAAGAATATACTGCTAAATAATTTAGACTTACTGTATAATATTTTCATGCTAGTGTGGGAATCTCCTTTTTTTGGGGAAAACTTCTTGTTTAATATAAAGTCGAAAAGAAAAGCTAAAAGAAATAAAGCGTACAGATGATGACTATTGATTTTCTACGCCTCATTATATTTCACTAAAATTGTTTCTTTTTACAGTTACAGATGAAAATATTCAGCTGATTGAAATTACATTCTTTTTCTGGAAAATATTTTTATAAGATTATATTGAAAATATAAGGAATTGAATAAGTATATTTTCATAATATTATATTTTTACAATTGCGCATAAGAAGTTTATATTATTTTCAATTATTCTAAATGCTTATAACTATTTTATTTACACAAAACTATATTTATTTATTAAAACTGTTTTAATTTTACTACACAATGTATTTTATTTGTAAATTGATGTATATGTTAACTGTAAATTCCAGTTCATACAAAAGATCACATTTACTACTGAGAATTGAAATACAGAGTGAATATGAATGATCTTTGTAAATTTATTATTTTCTTTCCTTATAGAATTTATTATATGTTTTGTATGAAGTGCTACTTTAAAACATAAAGCAATTCATATTCAATAAAATGGGAAAATCTTCAATAGAAAGCGCAATCAAGCCAATTTTAATTTTAATGTCAGTGACTGGAATTGACATTACAGGTATGTTCAATTTTAAAATCGTAGTTGTTTTTGCAATGCTCTATAATGCGTTTTTTATTTTGAACACAATTAAATGCATTGCATGTGAAAATACAAAAACAACTTTCACATTTAGCTTTTCAGAAGCATCTAAAGGAATGAGTTTCATAACTTGGGTTATTTTACTAAACCAGCGCCAGAAGATGAAGAAACTTTTGAGTAATATTAGTGAACTTTATGAAACAGTGAAATTTAAGGAAGCTTCAAAACTTTATCGATATTCTTTATTAATCGCTTTATCTTTTATATTTTATATTCTCGGCATGATCTTTTATGCAGGTTTTGAAGAACAAGAATACAGCGAAGACATAGCTTGCCATTGGTTTAAAGTCTTTAGGAATTCTCTAGATCATAAAGAATTTTTGCATGTAATTATAGATATAATGGGTACTATATATTTACGAACAATAGTAATTGCATTATTTTCCATATATTGCTTGGGGATAATCCTTTGCATAAGAGTAAACTACAATTCTCAATATGAAGCATTTAAGATTTACAATCATATCTTCGGCATTGTGAAAAATCTCAATGATACTACATCCCCCATATTGTTTTCTCTTTTCATTCAGATAATTCTACAAACTTTTAGAAATGTGGTGATTGTGTGTGAAAATATTATGTCTAAACATCGTAGAATCCAGCAGGAAGTGTGCATCGTGTGTGACCTTATATTTAGTTTTGCTTCAGTTACAATATTGGTATTATGCTACGAATCGTTATACGATAAAGTAAATGCCATCCGAAGATATCTTTTGGAAAATGATTATAATAATTTAATGCCATGTAAACTGATCGGTAGGCTATTAGAAGACAGGGAAATTCTGAAACCCAGTGCTTGGGGGGTGTTCGGCATTCGCAAGTCTTTACTTATGGCCTTTGGAGCATCCGTGATAAGCTACAGCATTTTCATATATCAGTGGTTTAAAGAATGAATTCGCATCAAGTGAAACATCACAGTTCAGGCACATATAGCTAATATATGTTTAAAGAACACATTTAATAGCTGTGACTGAAAAATATGTTATGAGTCAAATAATCAAAATACCTTTATTTCCTTATTACGAGTACTCACAGTTGTCGATATGTATACTTCTACGCATATATATATATATATATATATATATATATATATATATATATATATATATATAATAAAATATAAAATGAAAATCCAATGACAGTATAGAGATGTAACTCATAATTCACTAACTTAAAAATTGCCACTAAATTTTATTAAGAAACATTAAACATAAGAACAACCATCATGAGAAAAATTAAAAGCACATTACTAGTTATTAAATTAAAGATAATAAATATCAAAGGTGTGGAATCGAAAATAGGAATATAAAAAATACGGAGCTTTAAAGCTGTACACGTGCAGAAACCTAGGCTTAAGAATTATTCATTTCGAGAAAATTCTTTTTCAAGTCCAAGTATTTAATCGAAATGAACACAAAAAATGCTTGTTTCGGTAACAGATTTCGGTAAACAGATAAATTTTATCTATAAACTCGATTGAAAAATTAGATAGGAAGCAAAAATATCTGAAAATAATCTTCAAATGTACTATAAGTCGAGTATTAAACGACAAGACCAATGTTGCCATTTGCTAAAGATAAAAGAAGAGATCTATCGTTGCCAATTGTGAGTAACAAATACAGCATTGCGTAAAGGCCGTAAAATGTGATATTCTGCAGTAAAATCTGCAGTAAAATCTGCAAAATTAGGCATAGAGGCAAATGTATAAGGGGATATAAGCATTAACAATGTAACTTCAAGAGAATGTAGATGTTCGGTTGAAATAAGATACTAAGGAGAGAATTTTAAGCTAATCGCAACTTATTAACTATACTATGTACTGAATATACTGGATATTCATATATTTTACTACTAATTTTTGGTTATTAATGTGCAAAGTATGAAATTTTTTATCTGATAATCTATAAATTCGAAAAAGTTGATTATGTATAATATTTCTAAACAATTGAATCGAGTTGCAGGAATTATATGGTAATATTTTATTAATGTTGAATTTAAAAGTCTTTTTTATTACATAAATTAGTAACTGTACTATTAGTAGGTTCAATTATTAGATTTAAATCCAAATAACTAATATTATTATTTATAGTAGTCTCATTAGGTATTAATTCCAAAGTATCTGGATAGAAATCGGTATCTATGACATAATTATCAGTAAATACTAAATATATCAGATCATCAACATATCTGCAAATTTTATAATCTGTTGAAGTAAAGGATTTTTCATAATGATATAGGCATAAATTAGCTAACATACTGCTATTACAGGCACCTTGTGGAACCCTTGAGACTTGTAAGAATAATTTGTTACCTTAAAACATATAATTATTAAAAAGAACAAAGTGAAGAAGTTTCGGGAAAAAATACCGTTAAGAGTCGATTGATGAGTCATATAAGCATTATATAGAGCTAAAATTACATCATAACGATCAGAGATCTTAATATTATTAAATAGATCGTTAAAATCAAAAGTTTGAAATCCTATTATTTTTCCTAGTGATGTTAATTTATTCTTTAATTCATTACTGTTATTTAGAATAAGGTAGTTATTACTAGAATAACCTAAATTATTTTTTATTACATTTAAATAATTTAGTAATAATTTACTCGCAGTAGTGGAGTAAGAATTATGATCACTAGTTACAGTTCTAATTTAATAGGATTTTTATAAAATTTAGGAATAAGCACAATATATGGAAATTTCAAAAATTTAATATAAATATCTAAAACACTATACATATTAATAGTTTTCAATTTGATACTATTTATGGAGTGTAAATCAAGTTTAAATAGACTATTATTTTTTGAATAATCTAACAGATACTGTATATATAATTTTTTAAAGATAATATTAAAATCATTAGAGGCTTTATCAACATAGGTAATAATAAAAGAACGTTGTAAATCATTAATAGATTGTTTTATATTATCAATATATAGATCTAGACAAATCAATACAACAAATGGTATTTTTAATAGATTTTAATAAAACAAATTTTCGCATATTAAATGCCTATAAAGGCTGAGTATATTTAGAAGCTAATCCATAAATATATTTATCTAGGTCAAGATTTATTGATTTTAGAACATTACTAGAGTTATTTATAAGATGGTAACCTGAATTTTGTACCAAATGACATTACGGTTCTTAAAGATTTGTATACTGTCAATGGATTTTCATTTTATATTTTATTATTTATATATATATATATATATATATATATATATATATATTGTTCCAATTGCTCAAAGGTAAAGCATCAAAGGTAATAATATATATATATACATACATACATACATATATATATATTATACATACATACATACATATATATATTATATATATATATATATATATATATATATATATATATATATATATATATACAAGGTGCGGCTATTAATTTCCAGGACTGACGTAACTGTACAAGAACTGTAACTCGGCAGAACATATTATTGCTTGTATCTGGAAGGTAGTGTATCTGCGTATGTCCCATGAAATGAGCATCATTCTAAAGCAAGAGGTTGTTGTTGAAACACGCATTAAAACGTAGCTGTTAAATTGTTGTTGTCGAAGTGTAGATATGGAGCAGAGGATTAACATCAAATTTTGCTTTAAATTGGGCAAAACTGCGAGTGATTTCCGTGCGCAAGCTGGCAACAATTGAGAAAGTTTGTGAGCTTGTGACATCGGATCGCCGATTGATTACTCGAGTACTTGCCAACGAATTGAACATTGACAAGGAGCCCCACTTTGCATTGTTTGTGAAGCGGTATTTGGCTCAGCATGAGGTCGTGGAGATGAATCATCCTGTATAATCTCCGGATTTAGCACTCGCAGACTTTTTCTTGTTTCCGAAACTGAAAAATTTGCTGAAGGGAATAAGATTTGAGGATCTCGAAGACATCAAGATAACAGTGACGTCAGAATTGAAGAGCATTCCGAAAGAGAACTTTAAATGTTGTTTTCGAAACTTATACAGCTGAGCACAGAAGTGTATTACGGCAGGTGGAAGTTATTACGAAACATATTGAATGGGTATATAATTCATATAATGTTTTCCGGAGTTATTAGATCAGTCCTGGAAATTAATAGCCGCACCTTGTATATATATATATACATATATATATATATAATATATATATATATATATATATATATATATATATATATACATATATATATGTATATATATATATATATATATATATATATATATACATATATATATGTATATATATATATATATATATATATATATATATATATATATACATATATATACATATATATATATATATATATATATATATATACATATATATATATGTATATATATATATATATATATATATATATATATATATATATATATATATATATATATAAATATACACAGATGGGGGACAAAATAATACGAACACCTGTGAAGTAATGAAGTACGAAAAAATCTTTGTTAATAGGGTGTTGGACCACCCTTTGACTGAAGTACATATTGTATGCGATGTGGGATAGATGCATAGAGGTCATGCATAATATGTAAAGGGATATGAAGGCATTCCTCCTGCAAAGCAGTTTCTAAATCTGAAAGTGTGTTTGGATGGGGAACTCTAGCACGAAGTTTGGACTCCAAATATTCCTGAAAATGTTCAATAATGTTTAAGTCAAGAGACTGAGGGGGCCAACCGAGTTGTCCTATTTCATCGTCATGCTCTTCGAACCATGCCTGAACACACCGCGCACTATGGCTAGGAGCGTTGTCGTCTTGAAAAACTGGTCACTCTCCAGGAAATTAAAGTCTGGACAAAAGGATGGACATGATCCCCCAGAATGCTCCTATAGTGATCAGCTTTGATCTTCTCATGCAGTGTGACAAGCGGTCCAAGACCGCGCCAAGATATGGCACCCCCTACGAAAAGGGAGCCACCTCCATGCTTCACAGTTGGCAAGAGGCAGTCAGGAGTAAGCGCTTTTCTTGGCTTGTTCTTCTGTGAAATTGACTCATCAAATATGATAATTATAGATAATAAAGTAGTATGCATAATCGCAACTGACGAAAATAGACAAAAGTTATATTAATCAAATCTTCAAAATATAAATTATTTTTCTTCCAACGTCAGGTACACGAATTAGGATTTTGAGTGAACTTGTAATTGAAGACAATAAATAAAAGAATGTTACGTAAGAAATGCTGTACCAGACATTGTTCTGTGACGTTTTAATGGCCCCATTAGTCTCGCTCTTTTCGCATGTTATCTATTGTATTGGTGTTAAATCCGTAATTTAGGCGAGGAAGAATGTACTTACACATTATGTGTTTTTATCCATTCAGGGGTGTCTTTGAAATAATGCTACATCATGTTAAAATGAAATTGCATCATCTCCATATAAATATTCTGAGGAGGAAAGTATATGTTCATATATATGCTAATAAACTTGACTATCAGGTTTCTTTTTTTAAAAGTAAAACAAAAACAAAACCACTCTAATAATGTCTAAATAATCCTATACCAGAACTCTTCATAGGATACATAACATAGTGCTTTACTGAATTATTAGCATTGCCTGTTTTTCTTGAAAGACAAGGAATTTTATTCTTAATGGAGTTACAAAATTTATTTTAGAAAAATGCTCCATTAGAGTTGAATCGTTCAGTCCTGTTATTCTCTGCTTTAAACATTTCTGTCCTTTGTCTTTGTGAAAAAAAGAACTTTAGTTCCTGTACTTGATATAAAGCCCATACCTCATAAACAGCATAAATATATGGTTTTTGATATACAATTTCACCCAACTTTTCTTTCATCACTCTAGGTCTGTAATATTTACACGTAGCAATTCGTTTGTGTAACATTTCAGCATGGTCACTTCAACTTTTTTAAGGAATAGTTAGCAATGCATTCTGTAATTGTTTTTCTTCTAGAGGCGAAAAGTTGCTGTAAATATCAGGATGCGTCACTTCTTCTAGAAATCTTTCTTAACATTGAAAGATGGTTATTAGCAGTAATTGAGACATCAAACAATAGTTTTCAAGAGTGTTTGTTATGCTGATGAGTATTCTCAAAACAGCTTTCTTTAAAATACGCAAGTTTCAAGGTTTGAAATTTTGCGCTATTTTTTATGTAAGAAAAATGATCCATATATTGTAATTGTAGATAAATTATATTCTAGTTCTAATAAAGAAGGCTAATTTTTGTCTTTGAAATTGTTTGGCATATTTATTGTGATTTGTGTTGTTTTATAGGGAGCTTCTCTAAAAAATAAGTGAGAACTGCTGTAAGTGATCTATCAGAAGTTGAGCACGAGATATTCACAGGGAGTGCGATATCAGGGGTTTTATATATACAAATGCAATAAATTAATCAATGCAATAAATATCAAAATGCAAATTTATTTTGAACACGAATAGGTTGTATGAGACCTAATTTGTTTTATTTCCTCAATATCAAAATATGCTGATCCTTAATAAAGTTATGTACTAATCATAAGACAGATTTTTAATACGCACTTTCTATCAACTTAAATAAGATAAAAAATCAAATTTTATTTTTGGTGCTCATTTCTGCTGAGTTAAATCATGAAATTAAATAATAAAAGTAAATAAGTAAATTTAAAAAATAAAATGTCTATACCTAATCATGGATATTTTATTACTTTCCTTATATACATAATGTATAAGGAAAGTATTGTGACGGGATCGAAAATTCGAATTCGAGTTTAGGACGGGAGAGCACGTTTCAAGCATCCCTGATCACGAATCAAACATTTTTGAAGTGATGTCTGTGTGTGTGTGTGTGTGTGTGAAAGTGTGTGTGTGTGTCAGTGAGTCTGTGCAGACGATAACTGACGAACGAATGGACCAATTCGAACCAAATTTGGTTCAAAAATCACAATCTGTAAACACTGGAAGCCTATTGTTTTTATACGCAATCGAATGTTCAGAACTCTCCTAAATTTTCGAATGAAATTTTGAAAAAATCGTCAAAAAATCAAAACCACTAATTAAGTTACGCAAATGGACATTTCGTATGTAATTTTTCATTAGAAAACGATTGACATAAATTTTAGAATGCTAACATGAACCGTTCTCGAGATATTGCACATTTAAAAAAAAAAATATCTAAATTACATATAAAATAAAAAAAAATATTTCCTATTGAGAAACATGTTCACTTTTCATATGTAATACCATGCGATAAATTGGGTGACATCATTCTCGTGGATCTAGCTCGTTCTGTTCATGAAAAAATATACTTTGAGTAATACTTTTGTATTTGAACGCCAGTATTCACTTATATGCTGTAAGAATAACTTATTTCTTCGTCCATAATGCTTGGCGAGATTTTGGCGACAAACTTGGCGGAATGTTGCCAACTTGGCGACTTTTTGAAATGATGTCAAATTAACGAAAATCTCGCCAAATGGATAAAAATGACGCTAAATCAATGAAAATGACTAATTGTTGAAAATTCAATATCTTGGAAAGAATATTAGTATCTACTATAAGAAAAACCTATTTTTTTACTGTAAAAGTAGTAAATTCATTACATTTTATAAGGAAAGTCATGTGTTGCCCACATCAGATTTTTTTTAAATGTGAAAATTAATTTCAAATGTATTTAAAATCCTTAAACTAAAATGTTTAGCTATTAAATTAGATAAGCACGACATATTACTTTCAAATGCTCATAGAGATAATAAATTTAAAATATGCAGTGATATATACTTAATTTCAAATGTATGGCCTTGTAATGGCAGAAGGACGTACTTGGAGATATGTCGTTTTGCTTTTACAAATGTGGTTGGCTTTCTTGTAATGAGTTAACGCTATGATATTTTTGTTGAAGGCGGATCCATATTAATAAGCAGATATGAGAAAGCGGATGAAAATTATTATGTATCACAGATCCACATGAAAGAAGAATTAATAACTTTCATCTCAGAATGATGATATACGTTACTTTGCTATTACAAGACTGTACGGGATGATCATAAAATGAAAACATTCTTAATATCTACTTAAAAATGCTAAGGTTGATTATAAAATTAAGGTGTGCCTAAAATATACTTTGCAATGCACAGGGTGAAACAAAATTAAGATATACATAATATACACCTTGAATTTCAAAGGATGAATATAAAACATTTGATGTGAGCAGCTCATCCTACAGACTCATATTCTTTTCTGACTTCTTTCTTTTATAATTCATTAAATTGATTTTAATTGCAATACAGAACACTTATAGTCATTTGAAATTACACTGAATTTGTAATTTTATTCCTAACTAGCAGCATACCCGTTCTTCGTACGGAGTATATAATATAAAGAAACTTGAAATTCATAATCATGCCCAAATTCTTATAGTATACTAAATGACATGTTTAATCAAAATATTCTGTTAAAATATTTAATATAATGCTCCTAAAAAGAAGTTTAAGAATCTCTGTTCTCGCTATATAAAATTATCTTCATGGACATATCTGAAGAATAAAACATCTTGGACCCCTTATGTAAGCAAATATAAAAAAAATATGGAATTGAATCAATATATGCAAAATAAAAGCGTTAAAATTGTATGGGACCCGTACTAATTATATACGCGAATATTAGAAAATATAACCTGTATTAGTAGATTACATGTATAAATTGAAAATACCAATAAACCCGTAATCTTTAAATCTGAAGACAGTCATTTATTCCAATATATGTCAAAATTAAAGTGCTAAAATTATATGGGAAGATATACACGTACTACTTATAATGTCCGATTATTAGTAGAAGATTTCCCGTTTTGCAATATGAGTCTCAAATGTTTTTTGGTAAAATACAACAGACGACGTAATAAATTGAATATATAATTAATCCCCGTAATCTTCATACCAGAAGACTGTACTTGATTCCAATATATATGCCAATATATGTCAAAATATATGCCAATATACCTGTACTACTTATATTCTCGTAGGTTAGAAGATATACCCGTGCATTCCTAGAAGATTACTCGTACAACGTACAATATGCGTGTGTCAGCAATTTTTGCCGCAATAAAACAATGGCGTAATAACTTAAAAATATCAATAATCACTGAATCAATAATTCCGGAAAATATCAATAATAATAATGTTTAAACCTGAAGAGTATAATTGATATTATCCAGTCCAAAATGAAATGGCAATGAAATTTATTTTATATACATATCTTCATTATTCAAATCGGAAAGGATTTAATAAAAATCGTCTGCCGCATAAACACATTGGATTTAAATCCGTTGCTAAGCGACATGATATCATTTGCTTCAAATAAATTGGTAGAAAAAATATCGTCTAAATAGTTATATCTCTATAGAACATTTGGCGACAGTTTCGTCAAATTAGCGACATTTTAAAAAATCGCCAAATTTATCGCCAAGTGGGACTGTAGAACTGACAGTTGCACTTTGCCACAAATTGACGAAATATCATCACAATACTATCCCCTAACAAAAAACAATTAATATCATTTATGTAGCGCAATTTTATCAATTTCAAGATATTTTTATAGATTTGAAAACATTTTTATCAATTTGGTGACATTTTAAAAATTCGCTAAATGTATTACTAAGTAGGATGGTTGGTCTGACAGATAAATGCTAACCAAACATCATTTCAGTACTCTCTTCTAACAAAACAAAAAAAAATTTTCATTGATATGTAGAAGACCCAAGCCACACGACCAACCCGAAGGTTTATGGCAGCTGTTTGTGTGTCGTTTATATCAATTTGGCGACATTTCCGTCAATTTGGCAAAGTTTAAGAAAAGTTGTCAAATTAGCGATATCCCTCCAATTTCGTAGCTTTGAATTTGCAGATCTGAATGAAACATTCTTATCCCGTTTCAATATACTAAATGAAAACACTACAATTGTATTAGAAGATATACCCGCTCTACTCTTTTTCTGTTTCAACAATCGGCTATATGAATTTATTGGCTAAACACAATATATGAGTTTAGTAGCTAAATACGATATAAGCTTGAAAACTCTTTGCCAAAATAAATGAAATTGATGTACGCAGTCAGCAATTAATATAATTAAAAGAAAAATCAAACCGTCCATTCATAAGATATACTTTTATATCCATTTATCTATTTATTTATTATTTAAATCGAAAAAAAATAATAAAAACATTAACAAACACATTTAATTTAATTGCGATGCCGAGCAACATGATATATCCTCCTAAAATGTTAAAATTTATTAACCACTAACAGCACACCCGTTATTCGTACGGAGTGTATAATTTAAAGAAACTTAAAGTTCGCAATCATGTGCAAATTCTGTTAAAATATTAAATTTATTGCTCCTAAAGAGAAGTTTAAGAATATATGTTCTCACTATGCAAAATTATCTTCACGATCCGATCTGAAGAATAAAACATCCTGCTCCCTTTTGTAAGCAAATTTACAGAAGAAAAAATAGGAATTGTATGAATATATGCAACCCCGTACTAATTATATTGTCGCAGATCAGAAAATATGCCAATGTGTTAGTAGAAGATTACCCGTATTACAATATGCGTCTCAAAAATATTTGCCAAAATAAAAGAGATGATGTAATAAATTGAAAACATCAATAATATCCGTACTCTTTATACCAGAAGGTCGTAATTGATTCCAATATATGCCAATATATATCAAAACATATGTCAATATACCTGTACTACTTATATTCTCGTAGATTAAAAGATATACACGTGTATTTGTAGAAGATTCGTACAACATACAATATATGAGTTTAAATAATTTTTGTCATAATAAAATAATTGCGTAATAACTTGAAAATATCAATAATCCTTGAATCAATAATCCCCGAAAATATAAATAATAATAATTTCTATACCTGAAGACCGTAATTGATATTATCCAGTCAAAAATGCTATATGAAAAATCAAATCGTTCTTTTCTAAAATATATTTTTATATCCATTTATTTATTATTCAAATCGAAAAAATAATTATTAAAATTGACAGACAGATTTAATTTAATTGCGTTTCTGAGTAACATGATATAAGATAGAATCTTATAACATGTTAAATATGTCATGTCTTATAACATAAACTGCGAAATTAAATAACGATTTTGATTTCTCTATACTTCTCATTGTTCCGTAAAAGCTTGTTTTAAATAAACCATGAACCATGGAGATAGATTTCCCCTTTAAATCATGTTTCAAACAATTCATGTTTTCAGAAAGTGACTAATTAACGCAAAAAATCTCCCATCAAACTCAGAGATTAAATTTTAATTCACTTTCAAACGATTTTCAAGCTTCTCGTTTGGATAAACCACGGAGTTAGGGAGTAGAACTCCTGGGAAAAAGTTCCGTTTTTCATTAATATCTCGACAACCCCAGGTCTTAGAAACTCGAAACTTGGACAAAATTTATGGGGGCATATTTCAAGGCTATTCAACAAATTTCATTAAATTCGGTTCAGCCGTTTTTCCGTGACGATGAGACAAACGAAAATTTCGTTTTTTACTAATATCTCGAGAACCACTGGTCGTAGAAACTCAAAACACGGATATAATTTTAAGTGGGGCTATTTCTGGGCTACCCACAAAATTTCATTAAATTCGGTTCAGCCGTTCTCCCGTGATGGTGTGACAAACAGACAGACAGACAGACAGACAGACAGACAGACAGACAGACAGATTTTCATTTTTATTTATATAGACTAGCAGCATACCCGTTCTTCGTACGGAATATATAATATAAAGAAACTTGAAATTCATAATCATGCCCAAATTCTTATAGTATACTAAATGACATGTTTAATCAAAATATTCTGTTAAAATATTTAATATAATGCTCCTAAAAAGAAGTTTAAGAATCTCTGTTCTCGGTATATACAATTATCTTCATGGACATATCTGAAGAATAAAACATCTTGGACCCCTTATGTAAGCAAATATAAAAAAAAAATATGGAATTGAATCAATATATGCAAAATAAAAGCGTTAAAATTGTATGGGACCCGTACTAATTATATACGCGAATATTAGAAAATATAACCTGTATTAGTAGATTACATGTATAAATTGAAAATACCAATAAACCCGTAATCTTTAAATCTGAAGACAGTCATTTATTCCAATATATGTCAAAATTAAAGTGCTAAAATTATATGGGAAGATATACACGTACCACTTATAATGTCCGATTATTAGTAGAAGATTTCCCGTTTTGCAATATGAGTCACAAATGTTTTTTGGTAAAATACAACAGACGACGTAATAAATTGAATATATAATTAATCCCCTTAATCTTCATACCAGAAGACTGTACTTGATTACAATATATATGCCAATATATGTCAAAATATATGCCAATATACCTGTACTACTTATATTCTCGTAGGTTAGAAGATATACCCGTGCATTCCTAGAAGATTACTCGTACAACGTACAATATGCGTGTGTCAGCAATTTTTGCCGCAATAAAACAATGGCGTAATAACTTAAAAATATCAATAATCCCTGAATCAATAATTCCGGAAAATATCAATAATAATAATGTTTAAACCTGAAGAGTATAATTGATATTATCCAGTCCAAAATGAAATGGCAATGAAATTTATTTTATATACATATCTTCATTATTCAAATCGGAAAGGATTTAATAAAAATCGTCTGCCGCATAAACACATTGGATTTAAATCCGTTGCTAAGCGACATGATATCATTTGCTTCAAATAAATTGGTAGAAAAAATATCGTCTAAATAGTTATATTTCTATGGAACATTTGGCGACAGTTTCGTCAAATTAGCGACATTTTAAAAAATCGCCAAATTTATCGTCAAGTGGGACTGTAGAACTGACAGTTCCACTTTGCGACAAATTGACGAAATATCATCACAATACTATCCCCTAACAAAAAGCAATTAATATCATTTATGTAGCGCAATTTTATCAATTTCAAGATATTTTTATAGATTTGAAAACATTTTTATCAATTTGGTGACATTTTAAAAATTCGCTAAATGTATTACTAAGTAGGATGGTTGGTCTGACAGATAAATGCTAACCAAACATCATTTCAGTACTCTCTTCTAACAAAACAAAAAAAAATTTCATTGATATGTAGAAGACCCAAGCCACACGACCAACCCGAAGGTTTATGGCAGCTGTTTGTGTGTCGTTTATATCAATTTGGCGACATTTCCGTCAATTTGGTAAAGTTTAAGAAAAGTTGTCAAATTAGCGATATCCCTCCAAATTCGTAGCTTTGAATTTGCAGATCTGAATGAAACATTCTTATCCCGTTTCAATATACTAAATGAAAACACTACAATTGTATTAGAAGATATACCCGCTCTACTCTTTTTCTGTTTCAACAATCGGCTATATGAATTTATTGGCTAAACACAATATATGAGTTTAGTAGCTAAATACGATATAAGCTTGAAAACTCTTTGCCAAAATAAATGCAATTGATGTACGCAGTCAGCAATTAATATAATTAAAAGAAAAATCAAACCGTCCATTCATAAGATATACTTTTATATCCATTTATCCATTTATTTATTATTTAAATCGAAAAAAAATAATAAAAACATTAACAAACACATTTAATTTAATTGCGATGCCGAGCAACATGATATATCCTCCTAAAATGTTAAAATTTATTAACCACTAACAGCACACCCGTTATTCGTACGGCGTGTATAATTAAAAGAAACTTAAAGTTCGCAATCATGTGCAAATTCTGTTAAAATATTAAATTTATTGCTCCTAAAGAGAAGTTTAAGAATATATGTTCTCACTATGCAAAATTATCTGCACGATCAGATCTGAAGAATAAAACATCCCCTTTTGTAAGCAAATTTACAGAAGAAAAAATAGGAATTGAATGAATATATGCAACCCCGTACTAATTATATTGTCGCAGATCAGAAAATATGCCAATGTGTTAGTAGAAGATTACCCGTATTACAATATGCGTCTCAAAAATATTTGCCAAAATAAAAGACATGACGTAATAAATTGAAAACATCAATAATATCCGTACTCTTTATACCAGAAGGTCGTAATTGATTCCAATATATGCCAATATATATCAAAACATATGTCAATATACCTGTACTACTTATATTCTCGTAGATTAAAAGATATACACGTGTATTTGTAGAAGATTCGTACAACATACAATATATGAGTTTAAACAATTTTTGTCATAATAAAATAATTGCATAATAACTTGAAAATATCAATAATCCTTGAATCAATAATCCCCGAAAATATAAATAATAATAATTTTTAAACCTGAAGACCGTAATTGATATTATCCAGTTAAAAATGCTATAAGAAAAATCAAATCGTTCTTTTCTAAAATATATTTTTATATCCATTTATTTATTATTCAAATCGAAAAAATAATTATTAAAATTAACAGACAGATTTAATTTAATTGCGTTTCTGAGTAACATGATATAAGATAGAATCTTATAACATGTTAAATATGTCATGTCTTATAACATAAACTGCGAAATTAAATAAAGATTTTGATTTCTCTATACTTCTCATTGTTCCGTAAAAGCGTGTTTTAAATAAACCATGAACCATGGAGATAGATTTCCCCTTTAAATCATGTTTCAAACAATTCATGTTTTCAGAAAGTGACTAATTAACGCAAAAAATCTCCCATTAAACTCAGAGATTAAATTTTAATTCACTTTCAAACGATTTTCAAGCTTTTCGTTTGGATAAACCACGGAGTTAGGGAGTAGAACTCCTAGGAAAAAGTTCCGTTTTTCATTAATATCTCGACAACCCCAGGTCTTAGAAACTTGAAACTTGGACAAAATTTATGGGGGGATATTTCAAGGCTATTCACCAAATTTCATTAAATTCGGTTCAGCCGTTTTTCCGTGATGATGAGACAAACGAAAATTTCGTTTTTTACTAATATCTCGAGAACCACTGGTCGTAGAAACTCAAAACACGGATATAATTTTAAGTGGGGCTATTTTTGGGCTACCCACAAAATTTCATCGAATTCGGTTCAGCCGTTCTCCCGTGATGGTGTGACAAACAGACAGACAGACAGACAGACAGACAGACAGACAGACAGACAGACAGACAGACAGATTTTCATTTTTATTTATATAGATTTCGTCTTCATTTGGCGACTGGACGTATTTTCAAAGGCAGCGTTACAAAAACGTTTTAAAGACGTTACAAAAAAGCGTAAAAACTAAAATATCTCGAGAAATTAACTAGAGAAAAACTAAAATATCTGAGACCTAGAGTTGCGGGGTTGATTTTACTCTTTTCATTACAGAAAGTTACACATAAAACAAGCATTTAATTAATACATTTGAGACTACGGAGTTTTTACTTTAGATTTTGGTAATTTTTGCAACGCATTTTGCAGTAAAAGAGAGGTTTTTTCTTTCCTAATCGTACCAAAATCTAACCAGTGTATCATATAGATGACTTATTTACTAAATTTTGTGAAATTTGCTCAATTAACTTTCAGTTAGTGTAGATACATATATTTTGCAGGTTATTTTGCAAAAAAAGGCAGGTTCTTTTTTCCGAATCATGCTAAAATCTAATTAGTACAAGAGTAATCCACAAATGATTTATCTACAAAATTTTATAAAATTTGGTCAATTAGTTTTTATCAGCTAAAGTAGATACATACATTTTACAGACATACACACACACAGACGTCACACTAAAAATAGTTTTTTCGAGTTCTAGAATGCAGGAAACGTGTAGATCCGTCAAAACTTCATTCGCTTTGCGATGTTTGACACGATACCAATACTTTCCTTTTACATTACCATGTATTGCAGGGAAAGTAATAAGGATATTTTTAACATATACTTTAAAATGTAAATGATAAGTTGATCATAAAATTAAAAAATTGTCCTAAGATTTATTTTCAAATGTGCAATTTGATCATAATTGAAGTAGTTCAAAGCTGTTTGAAAATGAATCTATACTACTCTAAAGTCAGATATAATTAACAAGAAAGATCAATCATACTTAAAGCATTGATTATGAAACACTTTCCAACTTCCATGCAATTTTATTTAAACATGTCTAAAATGCAATACATTCAAACCGTCTGAACAACATACTAAAATTTCATTTTGATTAAGTCATTTTTACGGCAGTTATCGTGCTAACGGACAGACAGACAAACAAACAGAATGAACAAAGTCATAAACACTTTTCAACTTTGTTGTAAAGTGTTAAAAAACATATATAAAATGAATACATATGAAACATATATAGAAAAAACCTATATAAAATGAATACGTATGAAACATATATAGAATATACATATACTATACAAGAAAGATCAATCATGCTTAAAGCATTGATTATGAAACACTTTCCAACTTAATGCAATTTTATTTAAACATCTCTAAAATGCAATACATTCCTCTGTAATATTTTAAAACTTATCACAATACTACATTAATTTATTATATTTGAAAACTTAAACCTTCATCGAAAAAAATTAACTTCATACAAAAGACGGCATTGAAATATAAATTGCCTGGTTTAAACATCTCTAAAATACGATACATTCCTCGATAATTTTTTTAAAATTATCATAGTACTACAGTAATTTATTATATTTGAAAACTCCATCGGAAACAAATGAATTTTTTCAAATGACGTCATCGAAATATAAATCGGCTGGCTCTTTAAATAAAAGCAGCATTTCATTCATAAACATTTTTCCATTCATTTCATTTATCACAATACTATAATATTTAATTTTATTTAAAACTTAAAATCATGGAGGTACAAGTAATTTAACTCTATGCTCAAAACTTCATCAAAAAATCGTTTGCTTCTCTGTAAAATCAATGATTGTTTCATTTATATCAGCTATATTGCAGACTCCATGGGCTTAATTTTGAGTTAAAGACATGCAGCAATTCTTATACAACTCATTCTACATCTTTTCGTATTTACATCCTCCATAAGTGAAAAGTAGGCTTCGTTGTGGATATAATCAAAGTTGGATGATCATTTAAACACAAATATATTGCAATTGCGGTGTTTCAGAACACTGATGCACAGAATTTAAGCAAAAATAAAGCGGTTTCAGGACGGATATAACACTCAATATGAATTAAAAAGAACTTTAAAAATCACAATTTTGACACAAGATGGATACCCCGGCCGCACACTTTGCTCTGGGTCTTCAACAAAATGGATACCATATATTATTTTGAAGTGGGTCACGTGATCTCTTCATATAATGATCACGTGATCTCTTCATATAATGATCACGTGATCTCTGCATATAAAGGGTGTTATTATTATTTTAATTTTTATTTAAAAAACTACTGAATATATTTTTCTGAATTTTTTTTTATATATTTTAGGGGATAATTTGAATATTTCCTTAAACTTTCGGAGCAATTTGTGAATTTTGAATCCGCTTAAAAAATGTTTGAAAAATCGAGCTCATAGGATTTAATGTATTTCATTTTTTCAACCCGGTTTCAATCCAAAACTAATTGGCTGATATCATTCATTTATATTCCCATAGGTCCCACAGACCGTCTGAACAACATAGAAAAATTTAATTTCGATAAAGTCATTTTTACGGCAGTTATCGTGTTAAAGGACAGACAGACAAAATGAACAAAGTCATACACACTTTTCAACTATATTGTAAAGTGTTAAAAATGCCTATTGAAGTGTGCAAAAGCGATTTTATGAAAATCCTCCTCAGAAGAGATTTGACGCTGAATGTGATAAATCTATCAAAAAATGTGTCCTTTCGTAGTGCGTGACTCGAGGTAAATGCAATATAAAATTAAAATTTGATGTGTGATTAACACATTTTGATGTTTTCCTGAGTTAATTTGTCAAGAACAACGGCATGATTTCCGTTGTTTGTTTTAAACAGCTTCTCAAAGGAAACATTTTCATCAATGCGGAAGTCAGAGTGTTTTTACTTTCCCTACAATACATGGTAATGCATAGGGGAAGTATTGGGATCGTGCCTAAAATAGCAGTTTTAGTTTTAAACAGAACTACAAGTATTGAGCCCTCTAGGACACTAAAAAACTATTTTTGAAGTGTTGTCTGTCTGTCTGTGTGTGTGTGTGTGTGTGTGTGTGTGTGTGTGTGTGTGTGTGTGTGTGTGCGTGTCTGTGTGTGTGTGTCTGTGTGTGTGTGTCTGTATGTATGTGTGTGTGTATGTTTTGTTGTTGCTGTTGTTGAGACTCAGACCGTCCGACCTACCAGAAAGGTGTAAGGTAACCGTTTGGACGGCTGGGAAGTGCCACCCAATTTAGACCGGAACCCAGTGGGGGAAGCATCCACAGGGACCGTACCCTCCTTCCCCTACCACCATCCACTCGGAAGGACTTACGGACCCACATGTTTAACGTAATCGTACTTCGTATGGTGTGTGTGTGTGTGTGTGTCTGTGTGTGTGTGTCTGTGTGCATGTGTGTGTGTGTCTATGTGTATGTGTGTGTGTGTGTCTGTGTATATATATGTGTGTGTGTCTGTGTGTATGTGTGTGTGTGTCTGTGTGTATGCGTGTGTGTGTGTGTGTCTATGTGTCTATCTGTGCGATCGAACTCGAAAACTAATTGACCAAATTTTATAAAATTTTATAGCTAAACGGCTTGTGGGTTACCCAGATGATAACTAGAATTTTGGTACGATTCGGGATAAAAAACCCTGCTTTTTTTGCAAAATGGCCCGCAAAAATCGTGTGTATCCACTCTAAGACACTAATTGACCAAATTTCATAAAAATTTGTAGATAAGTCACTTATGGGTTATCCTGGTGCTGACTAGGATCTGGTATGATTCGGGAAAACAGAATCTGGCTTTTTTTTTCTATCTACACAAATCATCAAAATCTGAAATAACAGACCACGTATACTCAAATGTATCAATTTAATGCAGATTTTACACGCAATTTTTGACGATAAAAAAATAAAATCAACCCCAATTTTTTAGATCTAGCTGTTCTCGAGATATTTTAGTTTTTTTGCATTTTTACTATGTTGGCTTTTGAAATATGTACACCTTTCAAATGAAAACGAAAATTGAATTAAAAGTACAAATTAAGTATAATATAAAATAATTATGCGTGCTATTTTGTGCAATTAATCTCCATTTAATGAATTCTTAAAGAAATAAAGGGAAAATGATTTTGAGTTTGTAGGAAAATCACGTGCAACTCACATCATATTTTACTTTCCTTATATACATAATGTATAAAGAAAGTATTGTGGCAGAGTCGAGAATTCGAATTCGAGTTTTCGACGGAAGAGCACGTTCCAAGCATCCTTGATAACGAATCGAACATTTTTAAAGTGATGTCTGTGAGTGTGTGTGTATGTCTGTGTCAGTGAGTCTGTGGAGACGATATCTCACGAACGAATGGAGCGATGTGAATGAAATTTGGTACAAAAATCACAATCCGTGAATACTGGAATTCTATTGTTTTAAAACACAATCGAATGTTCAGAACCCCCGAAAATTTTGAGTGAAATATTGAAAAAATCATCAAAAAATCTAAACCTGTAATAAATTTACGCAAATAGACATTTCTTAATTAATTTTTCTTTAGAAAACGATTGACATAAACTTTGGAAGGCTAGCATGAGCCGTTCTTGAGATATTGCACATTTTTCAAATAAATGTATCAAAAAATCCCATAAATTAAAAATAAATATTAACTGTTAAGAAACATGTTCACTTTTCATATGTAATATCATACGATAAATTTGATGACATCATTCTCGTGGATCTAACTCGTTTCATTTACGAGAAAAGATACTTTGAGTAATACTTTTGTATTTGAAGGCCAATAGTAATTTATCCGCTATAAGAATAACTTATTTCTCCGTTTCCATGGCGAGATTTTGGCGAAGAATTTAGCGGAATGTCGCCAACTTGACAACATTTTTAAATGTTGCCAAATTAACGAAAATCTCGCTAAATGGATAAAAATGACGCTAAATCAATGGAAATGTCGACTAATTCAATAAAATTCAATATCTTGGAAAGAATATAAGTATCTACTATAAGAATAACATTTTTTTAACTGTAAAAGTAGTAAATTAATTGCATTATATAAGGAAAGTCATATGCCGCCCACATCAGATTTTTAAGAGTGTTGCACAGATTTTTATAATGAATGTGACTGCTTGTAAGACAACGATTATTTGTACTTTCTTAATAGAAGTAGATATATGAAAATTATGTGACTATAATTGTTTCAAGATTGTTAAGAGCGCCTTTGTTAGGCCATGAGAGCAGTATATACTAAACGAAAAATTAAATTAAGTACAGCTGCTGAGTAAATGTATATTTCGTTTAGTACAACTGCGGTTAGTTAACTAGTTTTGTTAAAACTTTATGCACCTTGATTCGAATAAATTTATGCATGGGCTGTCAAAAGAGCCGGTACTGAAATTGAATAATTCGAGTAAAAATAACACTGATGGAAAATATATGAATCTTCGGGTTCGAATTGATCAAGCTAAAGTATCTATTAAACTTAAAAAAAATTACAAATGTTTTACTTCCCAAAGTAACAAGTTTTCAAGTTTTTTTGGCTAAACATTTACGGATTTTTTATAATGTTTCTCATTTTTCGATACTAAGGCCATTTTTTAGGACTATATCCCGATATTTTTTAAATCAATTTTTGTTGAAGATTTTTTTGTTTACACTATCTAGCTCTTTCGATAACGTTAGTTATTTTTTTCAAACATCATGAACATAGGATTTATAAAAGTTTAGCATTGCAAGATTGTTGAAGAGATCATAGATAAATCAGTCGGAAGAGCGCTTGTATTGAGATTAACTTCTTTTAAGAAAAGAACTGGAAGATTTCATTGGTCATTAATTCTCGCTGAGTGACATGGCTTCAAATTTCAAAAATTGATGCACTTCAATTATGCACTTAACAAGAAAGTTTATCGTTGTCTTTCAATAAAGTTTCATCAGTATTATGGTTTTAATGCTGAAAAATTGTTTTCTTTTAATCTCAACTCATATATAAAAGCACCACAAATTTTCTTAAACATTTGAATAGAGCTAAAGTTGATATTAGTGACATCAATGAACGGATAAGGAACTCAAATTACTTGATGAATCACGCAATTGCTTTTTAATATAATGTACATTAAATTTCGTCAAAATAATTGCCATATTACACAAAATGAGGATAAAATTCTATAGAATTGTGTACATATTATCCATCTGTACGTCTTTAGAATGAAAGAACCGACAGCGATGCATTGTTCTTGATTTTTGAAGAAATGAAACATATTTACATTCTGTTTTTCACGAAGTAAGGTAAATATGGATTTTAGAAACATCTATTTGCGAGTTGCAAATTTCTTTCAGCACGTCATCCATTTTTGACTTAGTTATTATGGAGATAGGTATAGATGTTGACAGCGGAAATATAATTTTTGATATTAAGTTTGTTAAACTTTGGGAGGTGTATTCAGACAGTTCTACCAGTTTAATGTTTGTTGTTTCAGAGACCTCAGGAGAACAAAGAATGGAGTTTTAGCTCAGGATTTCATGCAAACAGTGGGACAAATTCGTAAACCGCCGTGTATGAAAGAGATATTTCTTAAAAAAATATCGACAGGTTACAGATAACCTCTACCTAGAATTGGAAAAGAATATCAATTTTACTCATAATCCGTATTCTAGTATTAACTTTGTTATTATGTCGATAGGTATAGTTGTTGACGCAACGGAAATATAGTTTCTGTTCATCGACAGTTTCACCAATTTAATGTTTGTTGCTTGAGAGAGCTGGGGAGAACAAAAAATCAAGCTTCAGCGCCAGATTTCATACAAACAGTGGGATACATTTTTTAACCGCAGTGTATGAAATATAGATTTCTCAAAGAAAATATAGACAGGTTACGAAGAATCTCTACCTGGAATTGGAAAAGAATATAAAGTTTACCCATAATCAGGTTTGTTCTGTGGATAGGCATTTGCCTACAGATTAAAGTCAAATGCAGTGGTGTAGGTGGGATACATATTAACATTTTTATCTGGTTCGGCTTAATAGTATCCGAGTCCAAGTACGAAGACATTTTAAACTCTAAAGTACGTGCACGACTTTGCCTGATCCGCTGGTTTTCAACCATTCTTCATACAAGCGGTTTACGTTCTTGGAATTATATATTTAGGTTATTTAAAATGTTATGCACACTACTATTGAAATTAACAATATTTTATTTTATACATTTTCAATTATAACTTTAAAGACCACGGATTTCGTCAAGTTCGACCTAGACTGAAATTTTCTAAACTCAGTCGAGTTCAGGCTTGAAACTTTTAAAGATACATTTAGCGCGACTGCATTTAGCGATATATTTGGCGTTGGGCCCAAGATTTCTGGTCACAAGTTATAGCACTTCAGTTAGATCTTCATAACTTGTTTTAACGGTTAATATAGCATTTAAGTAGCTATGTTTATAACAAAGATTCATGGTATACAATTGTGAATATCTCTCTTAGTTAATGCTGACCACCTGTTTCATACAGATTTTTAAATCTTTATCAGAGTGTTAGAAAGTAATGAATTCGATTCCTTGTTTTTAACTTGGTAATTTATAGAAAAAATAGTGAAGCATACAATAGTTAACATTTTTTAATAAAATGTTTGCTTTAATTGTTGTGTTGAAAATAATATGAGAAACATAGGAACAGGTAATGCTGAGAATGTTCTGATTAATTTATACGTAGTCTGCAAATCTAGTAGGAAATGAAATATTTATAGCTTTAATTGCAGAATATTAACATAAAATATATTTAATAAATGAAATATACTGCTAAATATATTATATTTATTGAAAAAATATTTTAGAATGAAAGTAAGATGTTATCTTGCTAACTAATATGCCATAAAGAACAGTTTAGTGTAGCAAAGTAAAACCGTTGTAAAAATAACGATAATCAACTATAAACCTCTACCGGTTTAACCGTAATAGTTTCCTTTTCATAAAAATATTCAATTGCGTAAAATTATATTAATTTTGCTGACAACCAGATTTTACGGTTATAGAGAAAAACAATGACTTGGTAAAATATATTTTCATTAAATAAAATTTTTACATTACGCATGACAAATCTATATTATTGTAATATTATTATTATAAACGGTATTCGATAAAGTTGTAGAACTATTTACTTTAAATAAAGCTATATTTTATTTACTAAAACTATTTTCATTTTACTGAACAATGTATTTCACTTGCGAATTGTCTTACTTGTAAAATGTAAGTTAAATGTTCTTGTTTGTTAACTGTAAGTTAAAATTGTCTTACTTGTTAACTGTAAGTTTAAATTCAGCCCTCATTTATCTAAAAATTGAACTAGTATGTAAATGTATGAGTGTATGCGAATGATACTTTAATTTAGAAATTCATAAACTCCCTTTTTTATAGAATTCACTATCTTATTTGTACAAAGTACCTCTCTAATATATGAGAATTTTTATATTCCATAATATGGGAGAAAGAACAATAGAAGAGGCAATCAAACCAATTTTAATTTTACTGTCAGTAACTGGAATCGACATTACAGATATGTTCAATTTCAAGATTGTAGTTGCATTTGCAATGCAATATAACGCGTTTATTATTTTGAACGCAATTAAAAACATTGCATGTGCAAATCCGAAAATGTCTTTTACTTATATCTTTTCAGAAGCATCTAAAGGAATAATTTTCATTACTTGGGTTATTTTACTAATCAGGCGCAAGAAGATAAAGAAACTTTTGATTGATATTAGCTCATTTTATGCAATAGTGAAATTTAAGAAAACTGCAAAGCTCTATCGATATTCTATATCAATCGCCATATCTTTTATATTTTATATTCTCTGTATGATATTTTATGCAGGTTTTTCTGACTATGAATATAACAAAGACATAGCCTGCTCTTGGTTTAGGATTTTTATGAAATATCTAGATTTGAATGAATTTGTGCATACAACTATAACTCTAATTGGTACAATTTATTTACGAACAATACTAACTGCTTTATTTTCTATATGTTGCTTGGGGATAATCCTTAGCATAAGAATAAATTACAACTCTCAATATGAAGCATTAAGGATTTACAACTATATCTTCCCCATTGTAAGAAATCTTAATGATACTACATCTCCCGTACTATTTTTTCTTTTCGTTCAGCTAATTCTACAAACGTTTAGAAATATGGTGATTGTGTGCGAAAATATTATATCTAAACATCTTAGAACCCAGCAGCAAATATTCATCGTGTGTGACCTTATGCTGTGTTTTGCTTCAGTTACAGCATTGGTATTGTTCTATGAATCGTTATACGATAAAGTAAATAGCATCCGTCGATATCTTTTGGAAAATGACAGTAACAATGTAATGTCATGTAAACTGATTGGGAGGCTATTAGAAGACAGGGAAATTCTGAAACCCAGCGCATGGGGAATGTTTAACATTCGCAAGTCTCTGCTGATGGCCTTTGGAACAACAGTGATAAGTTACAGCATTTTTATATATCAATGGTTTCAGCAGTGAGTACGCATTGAATAAGCTAGAGTTTCAGTTTGATCACATATAGGTCATATATGTTAAGAAAACATTTAATTCCTGTGACAGAAATTCGGAAGTCCAATGTAATTTTTTTCTCTGTAATATGTACTTACATTTATTAATATAAATACATTTATCAATATAAATACTCGTCAAAAATTGAAATATTCTGTTGTGCCGAATTATTTTGACACAGACAGTGGATCCCTTCTCATTGTGGAATTATTGGTAATGAGAGGGCTGATTTCCTGGCGAAGGAGGGAACAAGAATAGTTCAATCCCCAAATAGCTCAATCCCTTATACAACTATGACAAGAATCATTAAACATACTATGAAAAATAATTTCAAATCTGTACAGTCGAGATTAATCGAAAATAAGACTTGGAAGTCTACGCTTAATAAGATCCCCAGTTTTCCGAGATGCCATGCGGTTGCACCGTCTCGCCTGGAAACTGGTCACACGACTGTTTAGCTAAATATCTTCATAGATTTAATCTAATTCCAAGCCTGAACTGTGTAGTGTGTGGTGCTAACGCATGGACGCTGATCATCTAATGGACTGTCCAGGACTCTCTGGTGACATGTACAAAAGGTATTGGCGTGCAAGGGAGAAGATGCAGGCCCTTCAAGCTGTCTGACTGTTTTGGATTTGTGTTTTTGGCTACGGTCCATGTATCTCCTATGTTTGTTTTATTGCTGTTTTTGTTGCTTGTTCATGCTTCATGTTTCTTGTAATAGTTTTTCTCCCGTATTTCTGATGTTGTGTATTTGTACACCAGTGAATGATTTGTATCAAGTGCTGCTGCTAGAAATAAAAAAAAACATTGGAAAACATTCGCCTTTACATGCATATTCAATACAAATCTAACTGCAAATTTTGCATTTCAAGTTGTTTAAGGACACTTTTCGTGTATATCTCAAATAAATTTGTCTTAGTTGTTGCCATTCTGAGAAAAATGACTCGTTCGTCATATATGATATAGAACATAATATATCATGCATATACTCACAAAAATATAATTTATCTAACAAAAGTTATATTCCTATTTCGAATTTTCAGAATATTAATCATTTATCGACTCACATCAGGTACATATATCACGACTTTTAGAGTCCTAGTCATTAAAGGCATTAAATAAGAGGATTTTTTGTAATAAATGCTGCCACAGGCATTGCGAGTAATATTTTAATTGCTGTATTAGCTTCGATTTTTTTCTTCTGTAATTTTGAGCAATGTGCCATATGTTTGTTCTCTATTGTGCTTAAATTCGTATAGATCTTGAATGAAGCAATTCCACATTATGTGCTTTTAGCCATCCTGGGTTATATTTAGAAGCGATAATGTAATATTATGTTAAAATGTAAATGCATCATATCCAAATAAACGTTCTGTGGAGAAAGCATTTTATGTTCATGAGTAATAATCTTGGATATCAATTGTCTTTTTAAGAAAAGCAAGCAATCCACCTCAATAAAGTCTATACATATAATCTAATACCACAACACTTATCTGGATCCTTAGCGAAACGCTTTGAGGAATTTTAAGCATTGCCTGTTTTCTTGAAACTGGAGGACCTTTATACTCAAAAGCAATGCAAGTCTCAAACTTGTCAGAAAATGTCATCTCGGATCATTTATAATTCGCCCAACTCTGTTGTCTTTTGCACCACTTCTGCCTTTTCCTTCTTTGCTGTTGTATTATAAAGGGCTTAACCCTCTGCTCTCTATAAAATCACTCAACATATATCAATCATACTTTGTACCGTATATAGCTGCATCCCACAGATCTATTGTGAGGTCTCTATAACCTTTAGTTATAATTTCCCGCATTTCACGTTTTGAATTATATGAGTTATTTCGCACCAACAAACTTATATTTTTCGTTTCCATTAAATAAGCCAATCAAGAGCCGGCCAACCAATCTTCTGCAATCCTGTTGGCAAGGCTACAGATGTTCCAGGGGAATGTCCAGGTTTGAGAGCTGAAATGGTGCTACAGGAATCAAACAGACAGCCGATATTATCTTAAAGTTGGTAAGACATTTTTTGAAATACTTCAATATGTAAGTCAGTGCTAGAGAACGCGCGATTATTCGAGTCCTATCAGCTTAAACTGGCCAGTGCAATACCCTTTCTTTTACTTGCATACATAAATATTAGTTTAACAGCTGTATATATTTATGTAATTAATAATAAATACTTTTAAAGCTTAAATATTTGTCTTTGTTCTCCTTGGCTGTTAGGACTGCGACATTTTTCACGATTAAATTTGACTTAGGTCACTTTTGCCTCTGATTTCAGAAACCCGATCAGAATAGGAACTTGACAAAATCACCTGAGCTAAAGATTTGAACTTTACAATGTTAGTCCGGCACTGACGTATAAAAATATCAGATTAACTAATCACTTATACACTATTATATTACTCGGCCGGATGTATGAGGTCCTTTCACGGTTGTTTTTACAAGAAGCTTCCCTACGATGCATATATCTCTTCATGATTGACACACAGATATTAATATAAAAGTCAATTTTTATATTACTGTTTAAGTAAGCACGAGTACAGGGAGAATACAATCCCCTATTCGCCTAGAAAGGTATACAATTATTTTTTTCAGTCGATCAATAAGTAACTGCTCAAAATATAATTGTTGCAATTTGTTTGATGAAATATATGTAGTGCTCGAAAAACTGGTAGTAACAAGTTTTATTTTCTAAAATATTGTCCTTAGATATAATATGTTTGCAATTATAAAGAGAAAAAAGGCGCAAAAATAAATGAAAGCAATCTCGACTTTGAGCATGATATTTCTGGGAAAAATCAAAATATTGTTTTTTGTATGGGAAACGTAGAGTAAGATATTGAAACACAAATTTATTGACTGAGGTCATATTACTGTTCTTATTAGAGACTTATCAAGACTCATTAGTATATATTTAGGAACCAACTACAGAAACGCACATTTTATATCTGTGATAAAAATTTGTGTCTTTTCTTTCTTGTTATTAAATAATTCATAAATATAGTTACAAAATTTGCTGAAAGGGCGCAATGTTAAATGCCAATCCATAATATAGTTGCATTCGTCTGAGACCACTTCTGTGTGCGTATATCAGTTCATATTCGGTGATGAAAAGTGTAAGCTTGATGGTGATCTCATCACTTGCCTTTTGGTGACGAGCGGCAATGAATGCAAATCATGGGCCGTGGTTGGTTACAAGATGATACATTGAGCATGTTATTAGCTCTATGCAATACCCTAAAGCAAAATTCTCTTCACTAAATTGTCATATATTTCCCTCCACTGATTTGTCGCTAATTTATTTACTGATGTGTCATTGCGGGTATACTTTTCTGTCGAGTTTGCACTTCAAGTGGAAAACTAAAATTCGTCAATATATTTGATGAATGAAAGGATGTCACGTAATTTTGGCGGCGAATGAAATATGCGAGTGTATCCAGCGAATAAGTGTAATTAATATAAGCTTGCATGGGACTTTATAGTTTGCGACTTTATAGTTTTGCAGCAAATTATGTTGTAAAATCTATAATTTATTTACTTACAGGGTGAGTCAGAACTCATGGACCAAACTTCAAGGGGTGATAAATCACATCTAAACAAGTAATTTTTGTCATACAAAGCAGGGTCGTAACGCAAGAGGTGAACAGCTAGACGTCGCTGACATTGAACGTAGTGACGACTGCGTCAGAATTAGCCAGGATTTAAGCTGATCGCCAGATCTCTCCTGTCTCGACTTTTTCTTATGGGGCCATATGAAAAGTTTCATCTACGATAGCCTCATCGACTCCGACGAGGACCTTGTTGCTAGGAGTGCTGTTGCTGCCGGCGTTGTCCAAGATATGGAGGGTGTTTTTGCTAACGCGCGCCGCTCGCTATTTTTGTCATACCAAGCAGGGTCGTAACGGAAGAGGTGAACCGTTAGGTGGTAGCTCATGAAATGAAGAAATGACTCTCGTGAAAAGAGGAAACACAAGAGTAGGCACAAACTACGTTTTACTGACAGAAATTGCAAAATGCATGGACAAAGTTACAGAAACTGCTCAAAAGTGCGACCACCAGCAGTAAAGCAGGCATCACACCTGCGACGTAGCGAACGACGCACGTTAGCAAAAACACCCGACATATCTTGGACAACGCCGTCAGGAGCAGCAATCCTAGCAACACGGTCCTCGTAGGAGTCGATGGGGCTATTGTAGATGAGATTTTCATATGGCTCCATAAGAAAAAGTCGAGACAGGAGAGATCTGGCGAGCAGCTTAAACCCTGGCTAGTTCTGACGCAGTCGTCACTGCGTTCAATGTCAGCAACGTCTAGCGGTTCACCTCTTGCGTTACGACCCTGTTTTGTATGACAAAAATTGCTTGTTTAGATGTGATTTATCACTCCTTAAAGTTTGACCCATGAGTTCTGATTCACCCTGTATATTACACCTAATTCCTTCGGCTAACCGGATCAGCAGGGATAGATCGCTTTTTCATTTCCTGCAGATGCAATAATTTAAAAATCAAAACTCTCACCACTTACAAGTTTAATTTGCAGAGAAAATAATATTTTAATTTGACAAATTCTCTTGGTAAGTAAATGGATGTATCCGTTTTAGGAATACCCAATTTTAAATGTGACTTTGCGGTATGGTGGAATGAATAACTTTTGTCACAGGATTAAATTCGAAAAAGACTGCACCAATTACTTTTCACGTACTTTTCCTTCAATAAAATATTTGCTCAGCTACTTTTATTTCGGGAAAATAATGCCGCAAGCTGCATTTCAGTATGAACAAAGAAGTCTGATTTTCAATAAAGGCATTGTGCTGGCTTTCAAAGTTTTCAATTACGGACTGTGAATTTTTCCATTAGCGTAAAAATAGAAGTTCATTTCTTAAGATTAATTTACGGATAATTCTTTCACGTTCCTATCGAGAAGAGAAACAAGGGTTATTATTAAGCCCTTTTATGCTGACGCTGCAAGAATACATAATCGTATTTCAAGAACTAACTGTCTGCATATTTTCGTGATTTTCTAGTTGGGTGGTTCAAATACTGGAAGAACTGGAAATAATTTGTGGAAAAAAAAACAGATTGGAATAAGTTCTTTTTGATGCTGTGACTGAAATATAGTATAAAAAATTGCTAATATATTTTGAAATGGTCTTAAAATTATATATAGAGTATATGATTATACGATTTCTTATATGCAGAATTTTCTGTTAACTGACATCTTTGCTTTCTTAAAGAACGATCAAAGTGTTCTTGTAATTATAAAATGATGATAATAAAAGAAGTGATGAAACAGATAATATTTCAGTAGTGATATAACAGAAGTGATATAACAGATAATATATAAGTGTAAAAATATCTGCAGTGTAGGTCTTCATTGGACTTTCTCAAATACCCATATAATACAACAAGCAGTATACTTGTTGTTCGTACAGTATATATATAATATAAAGAAAATTAAAATTCATAATCATGGGCAATTTCCTATAGTATTTTAAATGACATTGTATTGTAATTCAAAACATTCTATAAAAATATGTAAATTAATGTTCTTGAAAATAGGTTTAAGAATCTCTAATCTCGCTATACAAAATAATCTTCATAGGCAGATCTAAAAAGCCAAACATTCTGGTCCCGTTTACAAACAAATTTACATAAAATATGAAATTGATTCATATATTCCAAAATAAAAGTATTGAAATTGTATGGGAAGTATTACTAATACCGTACTACTAATATTCTCGAATATTCAAAGATATGCCCGTGCATTAGTAGAAGATCACCCATACTACAATATATGATTTAAAATTTTTTTTGACAAAATAAAACGGATGACGTAATAAATTGAAAATATTAATAATCCCTATAATCTTTAAACCCTTTAATTGATATAATTCAGTCAAAAGTGTAATTTCGATTAAATTTATTTTATATACATTTCTTTATTATTTGAACCGGAAAAGTTTTAACAAGAAAGATCAATCATGCTTAAAGCATTGATTATGAAACACTTTCCAACTTCAATGCAATTTTATTTAAACAAGTCTAAAAAGCAATACATTCCTCGGTAATATTTTGAAACTTATCACAATACTGCATTAATTTATTATATTTGAAAACTTAAACCTTCATCGAAAAAAATGAACTTCATTCAAATGACGGCATTGAAATATAAATTGCCTGGTTTAAACATCTCTAAAATGTTATACATTCCTCGGTAATAGTTTTAGAATTATCATAATACTACGATAATTTATTATATTTGAAAACTTCATCGAAAACAACTGAAATTAATTCAAATGACGTCATAGAAAAAATAACACGCCTGGATCTCTCTATAAAAACAGGATTTCATTCATAACTTTCTCCCATTCATTTTATTCATCATAATACTATAATAATTTATTTTATTTAAACATTTTGTTTAAGACCATGGAGCTACAAAAAATTAAACTCTATGCTTGAAATTTCATCGAAAAAAATCGTCCTTCTCTTTATGAAATCAATTAATATTTCATTTATATCAGCCATGCAGACTCCATGGACTAAATTATTTTGTGTTAAAAAAATACAGGAATTCTAATTCAACTCATTCTATATATTTTGCTGCTTACATTTTACATAGGTGAAAAATAGGCTTAGTTGTAGAAATAATCAAATTCAGATGAGCATTTAAACTCAAATATATTGTCATTGCGTTGTTTCAGTATGTAGATGCACAGAATTTAAGCAAAAATAAAGTAGTTTTAGGACGAATACAACACTCAATATGAATTAAAAAGAACTTTAAAAAATCACGATTTTGAAACAAGATGGATGCCACATATCATTTTGAAGTGGGTCATGGGATCGTTTCATATCGTGGTCACGTGATCGTTTCATATCATGGTCACGTGATCGTTTCATATAAGAGGTGTAATTATTATTTTAATTTTTATTTAAAAAACTACTGAATATATTTCGCTGAGTTTTTTTTTATATATTTTATGGAACAATTTGAATATTACCTAAAATTTTCGAAGCAATTTGTCAATTTTAAATCCGCTTAAAAAATGTTTGAAAAATTAGGTCCCATAGGGCTCAATGTATTTCATTTTTTCGACCCGGCTTCAATCCAAAACTAATTGGGTGATATTATTCATTTATATTCCCATAGGTTCTACAGACTGTCTGAACAACATACTAAAATTTCATTTTGATTAAGTCATTTTTACGGCAGTTATCGTGCTAACGGACAGACAGACAGACAGACAGACAGAATGAACAAAGTCATAAACACTTTTCAACTTTGTTGTAAAGTGTTAATAAAAATAGACTGCAGAATAAACGCATTGGATTTAATTTCGTTGCTAAGAGATATAATATAATTTTCTTCAAATAAATTTGCGGAAAAAATATCAGATAATAGGATAATGGGATATGTCCATGGAATCAGATAATGGGATATGTCTATGAAAGGTTTAACTGTAAATTTTTAATTAATATCTAGACAACCCCTGATCCTGGAACATGGATTAGATTTTCAGTAGATCTATTCCAAGACTACTCACAAAATTTCATGAAATTCTGTGCAGCCGTACTCCCGAGATGATGAGACAAACATATATACAGGAAGACAGACAGACAGACAGACAGACGTATTTTCAATTTTATTTGTATAGATGTTCTCATTCTTTTCTTCCACAAACATTTGCGGAGTGAAAAGAAATAATGTCCATCTTTGAGATTTTGTTTGCAAGTTGTTATGATAAAACTTTTCTTAATTATATAAAAATAATTATTTTAACTCGGTAATGTAATTATTTAATGGAGTTTTATTTAACTTTTGAGCATATTTACCCTTTGACTTTACGACCCACTTGCTTTCCAATTAGATTGGATTATCAAGAATATATACTACACTGGCTACCAAAAGATAAACATGGACGATAAAATCAACCAAAATGGAAAAGTAAAGCTTTGATTAACTCAAAATTATACATGAAGGTAGCAAATGTGTTTATACATTAAAGAAAATAAGAATAATATAAAAAGATGAAAAAAATATTTTCTTTTCGTAAGTTATGTGATGAAGTCACATTTGGATCACTAACAATATATGTTTAAAGGCAAACAAACCAAACAAAACTTACATTAATGTGGTATGTGATCACCCCGGACCTTTACACAAACTTTACAACGATTTTCCATGCTTTCAATGAGGTGATCAACCATCGTGGATTCGAGCAATTACCATTCTTCCAATAGGGCAGTTTCTAACTCTCTGAGACTGGCTGGAGGAGGTAAACGTGCAGAAACAGCATGTCCGAGGGCATCCCAAAGGTTTTCAATGGAATTAAGGTCTGGGAATGACCCTGACCGCTCGGGGGAATACACACTCCGTACGAGAAATGTCCTCACTTTCCAGGTATTCGTCAACGATGTTAGTTCGATGGGGACGAGCATTATCGTCCATAAGGAGGAAATCTGGACCAACTACAGCAGAGTATAGTCTCGTAATGAGGTCTAGGACTTCATACTGATACCACGCAGTCGCCATAGAACTGCCTTTAAAGATGTGCAGCTCTGTGCGATATCCCATTGAAATTCCAAGCCACACTATGACGCTGCCACCTCTGAATGCGTGATGTTCGATGATGTTCCTGGCCTGATTGCGTGTGCTTCGTTGTTTTCAGACCCTAACACGCTTATCATCTGATTCCAGGGCAAATATGGATTCGTCCGTGAACAGGAGGTTGCACCAATCTGAGACAGTCCAACTGACATGTTGACGACACTACTTTAATCTTACCCTCCTGGCTTAGGCGGTTAGTGGAACAAAAAAACGTAGTACTCGGGCGCACAGTCCCTTCATATGGAGCCTTTGGCGCACAGTACTGGCAGATATTGTCTTACCAAGTGACATTGCAACCATGGATGTAACAATTGTGGAAGTCGCTCGTCGATTCCGCTTGGCTACTATAGCAATATATTAATCATCAGAGGGGGATGGTAACCCTTGGACGACCGGGCACAGGTCTCCGGACAATTGTTCGACTTGTTTGGAATTGTTTCTATAATCGGTAACTTATCGAATGATCAACGCCAAAGAAAATAGCGACTCTTTGATTGACTGTCCTGCTTCAACGCGTTCGACAGCACGCCAGCGCTCACTCTCTGTCATTCGTCTTCTTTCAGTCACAGAAATACGAATATCTTCAAAAATAATCCTACAAAAGTTATAAACACTTCGTATCAGCATTTAAGTGCACCTTTTCAAACTCTTCAGAATGCTGGCGTTTTCAACAATTGCCTAATTAGCATATATCCGGATAGTCAATCGTGATTGGCTGTAACAACATACGACATTCGCATACTGCCATCTACATCCGCAGCTATTTTCAGCCACTCAAATTCAAATACGCTTTCGAAAAATGAAAATTTGCATTGTGTGCTTAACTTTTGGAAGTCAGTGTATATTTATTAAAGAAGAAACAGAAATTACGAATTGAAATTTATAAAGAAAATATTCAGAGAATGAATAGCGGTCAACTATTTACAAATAAAAATGAATATTGATGAATAAACTAATTTCCAATGAATATTACAGTTGGACTATTGGCAGGGTAAGGTACTCCGGAATATAGACCAGATCCCAAATATAAACTCGATAAGTAGCATAAAACATCTAATATTTGCATATTTATTTCAAATATTCACAGGTTTTAAATCATATATAAACATAACAATAACGAAATGCATATTTATTTTTAATAATATTACAGTATTTAAATAATATGAAAGGGATCACATATTTTAATCAATAGCGACAACTTTTCATTTTTTTATAGTTCAGTAATTTTTAGTAAGTGCATAATGTACATATCCTAAAAAATTAAAAATGTATGCCTGCAACAGGATTTATATCTACCAATCAGTTTTTATTGGAATTAATCTTTATACCATGCAAAACAATTCATATATTTTATTAATTTAAATTCCACCTCAATTAATGAAGATGCAGTAATTTGGTAGTTATAAATGGATTCTACAATGTTAAAACTGTAAGAGTATCTCTATAAAGAACTATAAGAAAACGCTGTCTTTTGTCGATCAAGGTTATCTAGATGACGCAACATTACCAATGTAAAAATAAGCAGTAAAGAAATATAGCATGAATTCATACATAAAGTAGCAATTAAATTTATGACAAGGTTGCTAGACATACTTTAGGTACACATACTTATATTAGCTATAATTAGACATAGGTACAATTGACAGCGGTCAATTATTGTCACTATTCTCACTGACTTTAGCTTTTACTCAACTGATCTAGTGGTGGAAATTTATTGACTGACATCTTTGCTTAAATAGCAGCGTTTTCACAGGATTCTATATCTCTTTTTATAAATTTCTGATATGTATATCATTTTAGTTCACCATTTCTGAGATTTAACATTTAACAAAACGCTCTGTTTTGGCGATATACCCTGAAGTTTGACATTAAATTCTACTAAAACCTTCGCCTAAGACCATTTGCATATTTGCCAACATCGTTGCCATAAAAGTTGTTTTATGCCAAGGATTGTTTCACAGTTACTAATACAACTTTGTCAAATAAAATATATATTTTTATTCCATTTTTAGGAAGGTGCAATTTTTTTTAATTTCCCTACAATACATGGTAATGTATAGAAAAATATTGGAGTCATCTCGAAAATCGCAACTCGAGTTTTCGATGGATCTACACGCTTTGGGATTACTAGTACACCGAAACACTGTCCGTATAATGTATGTATCCACTTTAACTAAAAAACTAATGCACCGAATTTCATAAAATTTGGTAAATAATTCACTTGTGTATGATCCTGGTACTGATTAGTTTTTGGTACGATTCGGAAGAAAACAACCCGCCATGTTTTGCGAAATGACCACCCAAAATTTCCTGTATCCACTCTAGCTGAAAAACTAATATATGAAATTTCACAAAATTTCGTAGATAAGTTACTTGTGGGTTACCCTGGTGCTGATTAAATTTTGGTACGATTCGGAATAAGTAACCTGCCTTTTTTTGCGAAATGACCCGTCAAAATTCGTCAAAATCTAAAATAAAATACTACGTATGCTCAAATATATCAATTAAATGCTTGTTTTACACATAATTTTTAACAACGAAGATTATAAGACCAACCCCGTTATAATAGGTCTAGCCGTTCTCGATATATTTTAGTTTTTTCGCATTTGCGCTACACCACCGTTGAGAAAAAGTTCGGTTACCAACTGAGAACGAAAATTGAATTAAAAGTGCCAATTCAGTGTCATTTTAAATAATTGTGTGAGTTATTTTGTGCAATTAAACTCAATGAATTACTGAAAAAAAAAAGAACGTGAATATGAGTCTGCAGAGAAAGTCATGCGCTGTCCACATCAGATTTTTCTATTTTTTATAGGTGAAGTAACAAGATTAAATTTAAAACACGTTGCATTACTTATCCAGTTTTCCTGTACTTATCCTTAAATGAAAATATGTAAACGGCTACATTTTTTCAAGAAAATGATGCCAGGAGCTACTTTCCAACAGTGAAAAAGAATTCCTGATATTCAATAAAGCCATTGTGCCTACCTTTCAATTACGATCTCTGAATTTTTCGATTATCGTATAAATAGGAGTTCATTTACTCAGATTAATTTACTGATAATTCTTTCACTTTTCTTTGCAACGGAAGTGAAAGAAGTGCTGTCCTTAAAACATTTTCTGCTGATGTTAGTCCAATACTTAGTAATCATATTCCAAGAATTGTTTTCAGAATTTCGAATTTTTGGAAGTTGGGTACTTTATATATTGGATGAATTGGAAGTAATTTGCGAAAAGAATATTGGGGAAAATGTGTAATACTGCAAAAATTACATTGAGATGCAATTGATTGTAAAAAGTAATTTATAATTTGGATAAGATTGGAATTCAAATAAGTATGAAGGATGTGGAATTCAAATAAGTGGAAGGATGTGGAATTCAAATAAGTGGAAGAATGTGGAAGTATATAACATGTGAGTTAAAACTATTTTATGGCATATATTGATAGGAAGATTGTATGTTCCGGTTTGCAGTGGACTAAACTCTTCAGGTTAATATCGGTTGTTCTAAAGTACCGTCAAGTTTAGTATTTGTCTCTTTTTACCACTATATTTTTTTCCGAATAAAACACAATTTATACTTATTTAGTTACGTTCCATTACGTGGGCTGAGGATAACATACTGTGTACTCGCTGTTTAAAAAAATGGAATCAATTAAAATATTATGGTCTATAGAAAATATTCAATACAGTGTTAATAATTTGAAATTCATTAACTATAAAATCCAACCTTGAAGAAGACTGAGGGCCATTTTATGAAAAAGATTAGAATAATATTATATAAAATATATACTTGTAAAGAATACACTAGCTTTGTTCTAACCAAACCATGTAGCAAAGAATACTCAATGGGTATTAACCATCAGCTATATAGAGGTATAGTTATTTTCGAGTAAGAAGTTGTCAGAAATCAAAGACCTTAAAAATGATATACAGTACAATATTTGAGAAAAGATAAGCAATGTGACCACTCATTATAAGCTGTTTTTCAAAGGTGACCATTGTTCAAAAAACTCTAGCAGGCAAATTTGTAAAGAGCCTTGCTGCCCCAACCGGGAATCGAACCCTGAATCTCCGAACTGGTCAGCCGACTCTCTACCGTTGAGATACTGGGACAAAATTGCAAGCTCTTATTGCCAAAGTGGACTCTGCGTTCTCCAACCTCTAATGTCAGATTGCAGGGACAACTAATAATTTGACTGACCACCTCCTGCTACTTTTATCTCAGGTTAGCATCTTGCAACTACTATTTTTACACAGGTTAGTATCCGGGGCCAACGGCCGTACCGTGCTGAAAACACCGGTTCCCGTTAGATCACCGAAGTCAGGCAGAATCGGGCGTGGTTAGTACTTGGGTGGGTGACCACCTGGGAACACCGCGTGCTGTTGGCACATTTCGGGCACGGTAGCCCGGTGGTTTGCGCGCTGGATTTGCACGCTGCCACAACTGCCGCTGTGTTCATGCGGAGTACGATCATGTTAAACATGTGGGTCCGTAAGTCCTTCCGAGAGGTTGGTGGTAGGGGATAGACGGTACGGTCCCTGTGGAAGCCTCCCCCACTGGGTTCCGATCTCAATTGGGTGGCACTTCCCGGCCGTCTAAACAGTTACCTTACACTTTTCTGGTAGGTCGGACGGTCTGGGTCTCAACAACAACAGCAGGTTTGTATTCTGCGTGGTCGCTATCCTCTCAATTTGAAATCGGCCGATAAGAGAAAACAGCACCAGCCCAAATTCGATGATTAATCAGAATTAAATTCCTCTTCAGGTCTGAGTAATTCTAATAAACCCAAACAAATGCCTGTTTCAGATTGAGCAATAGTACATTACTATAAATACTCAAACTCAGACTACAGATATCAAAAGATGAAAAAATGAGGATAAGAAATATTAAGGAAATTTGTATTACCGTGTGGCATGAACCCTTCTTTTTTCACCACGTGTATACGCGATCAACCTCAGCAGAATGAATTATTTAGAAGCACCGGAATGAGCATGTCGAAATACAACCAGTGGAGCAGTACGAACGATGACAGCAGTACACACAAACCCGTCCAGTGAGTCAGATCAGGAGACAGGACTGTTACCCGTATAAGCAATTCAGAATATGAACATGATGCAAAGATGAAAATTCTTTCTAAACAAGTGATTCACAGAAGAAATGAATAAACTAGAATGCCACTAAACACCATTATAAGGGCTTTCAAATCGTAGTTTCAAACTGGCTAAAGTTACAATTTTTTAGCGAAAATAAAATTCAAAACATTATTATTAATGTATTTTATTTTCCGAATTTTAGATTTTTCTAATTTTTTTTAACTTATTTTATTATTTTTCATTTTTATTTATTTATGTAAGTAATAAATAATTTTTTTTTTTTTTAGCCACTATAATTGGGAAAGTTGTCTTGGATGTTATTGAGTGGGAGTTGATACACTGAGTTGATAATTTTAATAACGAATTTGGGAGTATATGCATTATCTGTCGCTGTACTCAATAATTTCATAAAATGTGCTAATTTATAATTTTTATCACAAATTTTATTGATTCTAAGAACCTGGTTTATTATAATATTTCTAAAAACTGATATATGCAAACAAGAGTCAAAATGTTGAATTTTAGATGTATTAAATTTAAAATCCTGTCTTTATCATACAAGTTTATACCATATTACAATTTTTTAAATTTAAATTTAAATCCATAAAATTTGCAACTTTAGAGTCATTATTACTTGCACTTAATTGTAAATTATTAGGATAAAAGTTTAATACTATAGCGATATTATTAAGGTATACACATAATATGCCATCTAAATATCTAAACATGTGCATATTATGCAAGCTTGGATTAATGTTCTTTTCATAGAAGAATAAATATAGATTAGCTAACAATGATGAGGCACCCCCCCCCCCTTGTGGGATACCAAACTGTTGTTTAAAAAAAAGTACCAACGTGTTGAATATAATTCGCATAAAGAGTGAAATTAAGTAATTTTTTAAAGAGAAAATTTGAATATTTTAGGTTGATATTATATTTTTCAAAAATTCCTAAAATAATTCTATACATATCATCTATATCAATATTTTAGGTTGATATTATATTTTTCAAAAATTCCTAACATAATTCTATACAGATCATCTATATCAATATTGTTAAACAAATCTTTGAAATCATAAGTATTAATACTATAAATATTAGTAAGAGTTTTTAATTTCTTAACTGATTCAAAACTGTTTTTCACAATATGACAATTATTAGAGATCTCATCTAACAAGGATACTTCATTTAATATTTTTAATAATAATTTACAGGCATTAGTAATGTAAGAATTATGACTACTAGTAATAGTTCGAAAAGCAACAGGGGATTTATGAAACTTGGGTACTAAAACAATATATGGAATGTTATTACAACAATTTTTTAGGTGGATTTGCTTATATTTGACAGATATTCTATTTGATAATATTTTAAAGTTAGTATTATGTAAATTATAGATTTGATTATTAAGTAAGTGTAACTGGAGGGTACTTATATAGTAATATTTGCATATGATTGAGTAGTTACTGCTTGCCTTATCGACATATGTAATGACAAAATCATTTTGAATTTCTTTAATATCCTTTTTAATTAAGTTTATATGATTTATTAATTTTCTGATTATATGATTAGTGATATAAGTATTGCTCTATTAAGACGCCCCAGGGTTTGAAGGTTTCTACAGGGATTTGATATTTATAGCTGATTTTATAGATAAAATTATTTAAGTCAAGGAATAAGTCTTTAAAAAATTAATTTATGTTTAAATTTTGTAGGTATACGGTATTTAGTACTAAGTAACATCAGTGATCTCAGTGCATCATAATTAAAAATATTTAGATTTCTCGTTATAACATGCCCATGGTGTTTATCTACAAAGTCTTTGTATTTATCTAAATGACAGTGGCAGTATGACTCTTTATCCAATTCATAATTTTGATTAATATCTAATAATTTGGCTATTTGATTATAATTAAAAATATAACGTCCTAGCGGTTTATCATATTTATATGCAATTTTAGGATTTGCATGTTTGACTGGAAAGTAATTGGAAACAGATTTTAAAAAATTATTTATCGTAAATATCGTTGTTTTGATGATAAACCACAGTAGTGTCCAAAATAATCTTTGCATACATAATAATTTTTCATGAAACATCTAATGAATTGGATTTGTTTTCAGAAAAATAAGAAAAAGGTAAACTTTATTATAAGTGTCCAATGTAATTTGACCAAAATGTTTCTGATATGTAAATAATGGCGTTACATCAGCCAAAAGCGGAGCAAACGCTGTGCATTAAGTATGTTTCTTTGGTAATTTCTGCAACTGAGGAATTGATTTCGGCGTTTATCGACTCAAAACAGTTTTTATAGCCAATAAGTATTATTTGGAAGAATCTTTGAGATATCGAGTTGGCGTTCCGTTTAGAGACTGGGCGGACATAGATGTAAGTGGCGAGATGACTGAATGCTTCACGATATACTGTCTCTACCCTCTGGAAACAATTTGAAGACTCTGGAGCTATTGCTAGTAAATCTGAACAAGTGTACGTAAGAATAAAATCTGTTTCTCAAGATGGGTATTTGTCTATAACTGCCAGTTACAACAAGGAATCGATTGCTTGGCAGCTGAGTTTAGAGCTTGTAGGCACCACTTGACATTTAGTATCGCGACAAACTACATACAGAAAGCTTAATGAGAAATGCTTTTATGTCAGAAAGCCAATGGTATGTGTTTTACTGAGCTCACAACATAAGCGGGATCGCCTGAATTGGTGCAGCGAACATCAGAGCTAGAGCCAACAGCAGTGGGTCTGTGTTATCTTCAATGACGATTCGATGTTCAGTTTAACTTTTAATTCTAAACGCGTTTATATCTGGAGGGAGCCAGTGACTCGAAAATTTCCCACCACCATTATAGGGAATTTGACCGCTACGTTGATTGAGATCTGATGGTATGGGGAGGCATAATGGTCAATAGATGTATGTGTTCGACAGAGGATCTATGTCTGACCAGAAATATTGATATGAAGTCTTAAGTAAGGCTTTTTAGACTTTCTTTTTATGGATGATAGATAACGCCCGTCCACATTAAGCAAAACTGGATGAATTTATTAAAAGCGAAATCATTAAGAGAATAAACTAACCAATCAAATCACATGATTTAAAACCAATTCAGAACTTATGGGATGCCTTTGAAAGAGAGCTTTTGGAAGAGGTTGGAAGAGCGAAATTCTCTTCCTGGAAATCGCAATGCCGTGAATCGTATTGCTGGAGTAGTGGAACTTACTGTCCCAAACTCTAATTAACCATCTTATAGAGATCACGAAATCACGTTGTGATATGTGTATACGATTTACGGGAGATCTCGTTTCTTATGAACGTCCAAAGTCTGCATTTGTTTCCAAGTTATTCAATTTGAAACAAAGATATTGTCCACATTATTTCAATTTTAATTTTTCCATAATTAATTTTGTATCGTAATGCACTCCGATTCGAGTTTAATGCTTTACTATTCATATTTATGTGTTATGATGCTATATATCACCCCCAAAGAATTTATTCATTTATATTGAACAGTTGTTGAGAAATCAGTGATTTGTTCATGCAAAGATAATTTTGAACGCCAGTATATGTCTCGGGATCAGTGGCGAAGTGTGATGAAATAATTTATGGAGACAGAAAGCATGGTCGCTCCTGATTCGTCTTTCCTGATAGTACCACTTGGCGCTTAGAGAAAACAAGAAAGGCGGAGGCATTGAGCTCGGCACTAGACGGTGCTAAAATCCTTGGTTTATTTACATCGAGAATATTTTATATACATTGTTTTCGGATAATATATACAAATAAAATAAATGTTACTTGATTGTAAATTATATGGTTATCTATCTTGTCTACTCTGAAGCTTTGCCACTGGTTGAGATATAGTGGAATAACCCCTTTATCGGGATCAAATGAGGCTGGAAGTAGTATGGATTGTTACAGATTTAAATAAACCGCAAAGTGCAGTAGTAACTTGTAAACAGAGTTGAATATTTTAGCATAAATCTTAAAATGAAATGATAATAATAATGTGAGAATATATTTCAAATAAACTCATTCCAACGTTTAACTTCTTTAAATATACTTATGAACCAAATCTGCAAAAATGTATGGGAAGTTGAACGTATAGAAGGTTGATTAAAATGCATACAAGGTTGATCAACCCATTTTAGGGATTAAAAATTGCATTCTTTAGAATTTAAAGACAGAGCACTAGCAACAACAAAAGCAAGAACGCTTGTAAAACAGACATGCTCTCATTTTGTTGATACTAGTTCTTTATGTGCTTATATCCTGAAAAGACTGTTGTTTGCCCCCAAAATCGGTTCACATTTTTAATTAATCTTGTTAATTGAGTATTCAGATTTTCAGATAGATTCAGACGCTGAGCGCATTTGTATACTATGAGTCAAAGTAAAAATTAAAAATATTTCATTGCATTATTTTCTGTCTCTGGAGTGCATGATATTCCTTTTGTCATATGTTGCCTGGGCAATATTAAGGAAGGAAGAGTAGAAGGGAAAGAGAAATATTTTGAAGATGTGTTTTATAACCGCTCGTCCCTCCTCCCCCCTCCAAGCACAGATAACGATATTTATACGGATATTTAGTGAACCGATTTTAAATATTAACCGATTTCGTTAAAAGTAATTGCTAGCTGTATGGCCACAGCGAGTTCTCTAGAAAGTGTGAGTACAAGTGTATTGAACATAAATGTAATTAAAAGTTATTTCACAAATTTTTCCCATAACGCTATAATGAAATAAATTCGTAATGAAGCTTTAGTGAAACATTACATTTTTCTTTCAAAAATCTATCACCAATTTGTGTAATTATATTCTAATCTATACAAACTTTAAATTATCAGAAAATCTTGCATGAAAGAATACTCGTTAATATTTTGCTTAACGAGTAACATTTTTGAGATTTTCAAAATAGCATTTAAATTAGTTTCGCAAATATATTTAAACTGAGAAAAATTTACCAGTTTAATTATCTTATTTTTCTAAATGTCATTCCTTTTCAATCTTATTTTCAGACGTTAATTGAATAGCAGGCATGTTAAGAATCTGAGCAATTTTCGTTTTTACTTTACATTACAAATTTATTTACATACGAGTACTTCTTCTTCTTTGTAACCAAAACAACAGTTTAAATTATTTAATTAAAATTTCTTGACATTGCGACTGCGTTTTTTATTTGAGAATTGCTTATAGAATTTTTTTTCAAAGCTTAATTGAATTAGGATAGAAATATATTTATGAAATAATCCCACGTTCAAATTATTATTACAATATTGTTTATTTATTCCACAGAGAAAGAAAGTATCCAATCACTTTTGCAATTACTTTTTTCATTCAAATTAATAACGTTTAATTATTGATGTCTTATTTACGCCCATGCCTGTTGTTACTGAAAATAAACATGAAATAATCATTGCTATTTATACGGAATCTGTCTCATTTAAAAAATAATATATAATATAATAATATATACTATAATAATACGAGTATATAACATAAAATAAATATATATATAATATACATTTTTCTTTTCTTTTACATAAACATGTGTTAGAGACTGTATTTAATAAACATCAAAACTAAAGACAAACTATTTTTGGTACTCGATAATTTTACATTTCATATGATACGGTACTGGTAAAAAAGTTTAAGGCCAAACGAAAACATCCCCAATATTTATGCAAATGGCAATTAACGTAAATGACAATTAACGTAAAGCAAAAATGAAAATGTCTTGCAAGTATTTGTTTTAACAATTTAACGTAGTTCATATACAGTATTTTATAAATTACTGTCAAATACTGGTATTTACGGTCAAATTGCCTTTCATGGCATCAAATCAGAGTTCAAATTAAAAAATACACAAAATTAAGCTTTATTTACAAATCATTGATCAATTTAATTTCCATTATTAGGCGTATTAGAACGTATTATTATGGGTATTATTCAGTGGGGATTTCTGGTCTAGAATGTAGGTCATGCAGAAATGAGTATTACTCCCCTCCCCTCTCCCCCCGAGCGTTGTCAATTGTACTGTAATATTCAAGGAAATTAATGGCGTTAATAGTAATGATAATATACACTGCTCACAACTAAAATCGCAAAACCATGAAGAAATTGATGTACCTTATGAAATTTACAGAATATAATTGCCACATGAAGATGTGTAAATGATAAAAAAATCATACCTGGAAAATGTAAGCATGGGACTTTATTGACATTAGATCAATATCGAATAGGCCCACCGCGAGTGGCTATGCAGGATTGAATACGACGAGGTATCCCGTTAGTGATCAATGGTGTGCTGAGGGATGACATTCCACACAGCATGCAATTGGGTTTGTAACTGAACATGGTTTGCTGGAATTGGGAGTTCTCTTAATCGACGACCCATGATGTCCTAGATATGCTCAATAGGCGACAAATCCGAATCCGGAAAATATGCTGGACAAGGCAGGATATCAAAACCTTGTAGATTATTCATAGTTACTCGTGCAGAATATGGCCTGGCATTACCCTGCTGAAAAAGCAGTCCAAGCCTGGTTGACAGATATGGCTGTACCACAGGTCTCACAATGTCAGAGACGTATCGTTGTGCCGTGATACTGCAGAAACGTGAACCAAAGGTATTCGTCCACCAAATGTTATACCACCCCAAACCATGGTACCACTTATGGGGGCTGCGTGGCGATTGAAAAACGTTTCCTAGTGGCGTTGCTGACAGCGCCGCCATACTTGAGTACGGCCATCTGGCATGCCAAAACAGAATCGTGATTCATCCGTGAACAAAATGTTTCGCCATTCTGTCGACCAATTGCGTCCCATTTGACACCAATGGAGGCGACGTAACCGGTAAAGACGTTGAAAAGGTAGGTATCGAAAAGTTCGTTTACCTCGAGTCCTGCGTCATGCAAATGGTCTCGAATTGTTTGCCTCGAAACCATGTTACCTGTAGTGTGGGATAAATGTCGTTGTAAAGCGGTTGCTTCTCAGAAGCATGCATATGATCTTCACGTGGTGTGGTACACCTGGAAGCTTCACTACCTGATTTTCGTGTCGTTTCGGTGTCTCTCACGAACCGTAACACACACAGTTGAACTGTGCTCACATCACGACCCAAATGTTCAGCGATCTTTCGAAGGCTCAATCTCACGTAAAACAATGATTTGTTGTCGTTCCACTGACGACAACTGCACGTATGTGGTACGTCGACGTACTCTTGACATACTGTGATGATGTTTACAACATGAAACCAATGATGCTACAATTTAGCTATAATATCTCTCCTCCTTGACCTGACGCTTTTATGTTGGTCAGCAAGGTGTTACGTCACTGTGCGTAACGAAACTGTGATCATTTGCATATCTCGCCTTGCTGTTTGCATTGTCTGATTTATATAAAGCTACACCTACAATTTTATGATGTTGCGATTTCAATTGTGAGCAGTGAACAATGTTACTACTGTTTGGTTATTTATTGTAATTAGGACAGGAATTTTGCGTCGAAAACAATAACGGAATTCACCGAGCATTTATCAAAAGTTCTAGAACTTTGCCCATATTACTCGAAATGAACAACAATGAACAAACTTCAAGCTACAAACTTTCTCAATGTAATAATTGAAATTGTGGAATTTTTAAATTATAACTTATTACAGCGACTAATGATGCTTAAATAGTTCAATTACGATTTAGCTCAAACTACAGTACGAAGATATATTTTTAAATGTTGAACAGTATGTATATATATATTTAAATGTTGTAACAGTATATATCTTGCAATATTAATGAAATATTCACCTTTAAAGTGCTTTCCTGGTAAGTTACCAAGAAATTCAGCGAACATATAGCTTTTAGATGAGTATTAGGTTTAAATATTCTGTAAAACAACTTCTGCCGTCATTTTTATAGGCTTCTCTTGAATTATCGTGATTTAATTAGAAACTGTTTTTGAATCTAATATCAAAAATATTTCAATGCTTTATAATGAGATTCGATTGATAGAAGGGAAAATAGACGAGATTTTAACAGTTCATATTTCCAAGGAGGATATGTCGTTGTCTTATCAGACAACTGGAACGATAATTAAGAAAATGTTATGTTACCAGAAAAAAATTCATTGACCTATAATATAGAATTAAAAAGCCGGTAAAAAAAAGAACTCTGCATTAATATTTTCAGCAATATGAAGCGTAACAGATTTCATAAAATAAGAACATTTAAAATATTATAATATAGAGAAATATTATAATTATATTATAATAAAATTTATATTTTGTAAAATATTTTAATGTTAAAATTTATTTTACTATAAAATATTATAATAAAATAACATAGAATGAGAAATCACAATTTTAAATTATCTTATACGGTAACAAGCTAGTAAAAATTTTTAGCAATGTGAAGCATAACAGTTTTTATAATATAAAAACATTTAAAATATTTAACATATACAACTAATTCGGCTAGTCTATTTACATATACGCAATTCCTAACTGTACGTTTGTCTATTTCATTATTCGTCTGTCTGTATGTCACGGATATTATTAGGCCCTTGCGGAATAGATAGAGACTTGGAATTTGGGTGCATGGGTCAACAGACAGTTCTATAACCCTCCGAGCAAAATCTAATTTTTCAAAAATGTTTAGTAGGAGGGGGTGTTCCACACCAAAACGTTCAAATAGTGAAATGTCAGAAAAGAATAATTTGCGATGAGACTTAAAATTTAGTATAAATGAAGACTGTGTGAAAAGAAGAAATTATATAATTTCAGTTTTCCAATATTTTCTACCTTAGAGGCGCCGCACACAAAATCGTTCGATATTACGAATGAATGAAAAACGCATTTTATCAAACAAGATAGGGCCTTTAAATTTGATACATGGGCTAATTGTACGATTAAATATCCCCGGGAAAAATCATCGAATATATCACAAATGTTCAGTACAGAGGGGTGCTCTACACTACATTCGAAAGATGAAACGATAGTAAAATATACTTCTCGATGAGATTAGAGAAGTTAAATCTGGTGTAATGATATACTCGTATTGTTTGAAATAAAGAAAGTGTACTATTTCAATTTTCCAATATTTGCTAATTTAGAGGTACCACACATCACATTTTCATTTTTCCCGAATAAATAAGAAACACCTTCTTTCAAGTAAGATAGAGACTTGAAATCTAATACAAAGGTTAATCATTCGATTAAACCCCCGGAACCCATTTTTTCGAAAATGTTCAGGTGCAGAGTGTTCTCCACACAAAAACGTTCAAAAGTCGAAATGACAAGAAAATCGCGCTGTCATAGAAACTAGAAATTCGTTTCAATTGTAGATCGCAAAATTTATGGAAAATGTATAATTTCACTTTTCCAATATTTGTTACTTTAGGGGTAATGCAAACCAAAATGTTTGATTTGCGGAAAAATGAAAAACGCATTATTTTAATGAAGAAAAGAACTTAAAACTTGATACACGAGTTAATCGTACGATTAAACCACAGAGATTTCTTTTCAAGAATATTTAGCAGAGGGGGTGCTTTAAAACGAATCGTTCGAAAGATCAGACGAGAGAAAAACAAACTTCGAGATGACATAGACACTTTAAATATAGTGTAATAGTAGACTATTCGAAAGGATGAACGTGCAGAATTTTCATTTTCTAATATCTGCTACTTTATGGGTGCTATACACTAAACTGTTTGATTTCAGAATAAATGATAATCGTCTTCTATTAAATGAGGCAGAGACATAACAATTCGATACGATATCCTGAAAAAAATTTTTTTTTCCAAAATTTAAATTTGAAGAGAAACTGCTCCACACCCAAACTTTCGAAATATGAACTGTTTGAAAAACGTACTTAGAAGTGAGATAGAAATTTCAATTTTGGTAGCAGTATAGGCTACATAATGAAAAATAGGAAGAAAATTACTATCTTGCAATATTTGGTATTTTAAGGATGGCACACACTGAAAAGTTCAATTGGCCAAATAAATGATTGGAATAAATGGTTGAAGGTTGATTCTACAAGGAGGATACAATCAATTTTTTTTTAAAGATCTGTCTTTGAAACGCTTTCCACTAAGTCATCATTTGCTCGACGAAGTTATTTATCGTTATAAGGAGTTGTGGATGACTTGATTAAGGAAGATTGACGATGGTAATCATGGGAACTACGGAATCCGGATATGTCGAGGGCCGATATTCAAAATATCAAGTTGACGATATTTTGAATATCGACTCTTACGGGTTGTGAGCAGGTGTGAAGAGTAATCTCTGTTGCACGCAAGTTGTGAGGAGTAATTTCGGTTGCGCGCAGATTTATTTAGGCATTGGTATTGTCACCAATTGTTTATTGTGTACTCATTTGTAATTGTCTGCCCATGATAGGAGTAACACCTACCTCATTTCGCTATGTCACGGACATTTCATAGTTCTGTTAATAAATGAGTTTTTGACCTTTAACTATCTGCTTGTGCATCTTTGGATGTTATGACTTTCATTGTTTGCTTTTCAGGATAGAAATTTTGTGTAATGTTACTCTAGGTTTAAGATTTTAAGAGACAGGTCAGAAGTAGTAGTTGTAAAGGTCAGATTAGTAGTTGCAAAAATCAGTAGTAGTTGTAAAGTAGTGACCTTAAGGTCAGATCTTTACAAAGTTACAACATATATTGAGCGTTAAGACACTATAGCGTAAATGTTTTGCATGCGGGGGGTGAAGATAATATTTTAATATTTTAATTAACTGCATATATAATAATTGTTCATATTCATACATAAAGATTAATTTAAAGGTAATCTAATCTTACTAAAATATACAACGCTATTTTATTTTTAGGAAATATTACAGAGCATTAATTTACGTTCGACTCAACTTTCTAAACAAACGATGTAAATACTTCCCAACATATTCTACAGATTTATGTTTAAAATCGTTGTTCTGTTACTTGAATCTCAACAGTAAACAGTTCATTGTAAAATAAACACACTTTGAATTTCAAATAAATCCCAGGATATTCTCTTTTGAACACGAATTCAAAATAACGAGGCGTTCTCCGATGGCCTCAATTGCCACTGGGAATTCCTCTTTATCGGTCTCTGAAACTATTTATGAGTATATTTAATTAAAATTATGCTCGTCGGAAATGATGATATGAGTCTTAATTGGACCAAAACCTTCACTTCTCTCTCAGTCTTTCTATTTTACCGCCATATAAACGTTGAATTGCTTTCGGTTACTTACAGATAGGAAATATATGTATTGATGCGAAACGTATGAGGGCGCGGGGTGGAGTAAATCGTGAAAAAATTCTGACTGAGATCGAAAGTGGAAGGAAGTGGAAAAATGTATCAGAAGTGACATCATATTATCACAAATACCTCTATGTTGCAGTTTAAAGGAGCTGGGTATTTTGACACTGAAGACAAAATCGGTGTTATTGGCGATGAATTTAGCAAAATATCGTTAACTTGGCTGATTGATTAGTTCTGGAAAATTTTCGAATTTTGTTGATTGTTTAATAATCTCACGAGTTATGTGCTTTTTCAGAACTTTCTACAGATGGTATACAGAGCTCATCATCGTTCAGTTGGGTTGTTGACATTATTATAAATCCCTTGCAGAAAACCAATGTTGTAATTTGAAGGACTGGGTCATTTGACCTTGGAGACAAAATCGGTATCATTAGTAATGCATTTGGCGAAAAATTGCTAACTCGGTACATTTTGTTAGTTCTGGAAACTTCTTGAATTTTATTGTTTGGTTAATAGTTTCAAGAGTTTAGGATCTTTTCAAAACTCTCCACATAGGATATATAAGCTGGTGATCTTTCAGTTGGGTTGTAGACGTGATATGTGTAAAAGTATCTGCCGACCTCATTACAGAACAACTGCCTATTTTTACCCACCCTTTCTGCAGGAGAAATGGCTGGTGGTCACTAAATGTGATATCTACGCATTTAATATCAAAATAGATTTCATGTTTAAGCATAAAAGTGGCGCATATTTTGTAGTTCTGCATGGAAATTATAGTATGTGTAAATAATATGTCATCTCCAATCAATGTATGTTACCTTATTTTCAACATTTTGAACTAAACATCAATTACATCAATTAATTTTAGAATTCTTTTTCAATTGTTTTATTTTAATAATAGTCAACAAACGATTTTGGACACCCTGTATATACTAGCTGCATACTAGTTATCCATATGGTATATATTATATATACCGTAATAATTTAACTCAATACAAATTGCGAATTAAATTTCTTTACATTATGTAAAGAAATTTAACTTGCATTTTGCGGTGAATTTTTAATATTTGAAGTTTCTCTTTTTAAAATTTTATAATAATCCTTACAAAAAGGAAAAAATGCAAGTTCTCCTGTGCTGAGATCATAAACGGTCAGACACAAATGCAACATACATTTTTATTTATATAGTTAATAACAATTTTAGAATTAAGGTATCAGCTTTTCGTAAACTACTCTTCTCGACTTCTTCTTAAAAGCAAAAATAGAGATCTTCCATTTATGACTCTTGAGATTAAAAGTATATTTTATTTCATTAATTTATAAAGCTTCCATAATTTAGATGGTCAGGTCATGTTATCGGATTTTGAATTGCATTTATTAAAGAGAGAATAAATAAAAAGTTTAGGTTCCATTAGCTTGGAGACTCAGAAAACGGTTGGGTTCCTGTTTGTTTGGAGATCCGATAAACAAGTGGGATCCTGTTTGTTTGGAGGCTCATATAATGATTGGGTCACGCTTAAAGTGAAGATGTAGTCTAAAAGACATGAAGACGGACGACTAAATGTTTACTCTTATCATATCAAGCCTATACAATGACATTTCATAAAGTTTAGTGCAGCTATTTTCTTGCGATAATGTGCCAAACGAACAGACGGATTTCCAATTTTATTACTTTCCCTGCAATACATGGTAATGTATAGGGAAAGTATTGGAATCATGTCGAAAATCGCAACTCGAGTTTTCGAAGGATCTACACGTTTCGAGACCTCTAGAATACGAAAAAACTATTTTTAGCGTGACGTCTGTGTCTGTGCGTGTCTGTCTGTCTATCTGTCTGTCTGTGTGTCTGCCTGTCTGTGCAATGTATGTATCCACTCTAACTCAAAACCTAATGGAACGAATTTCATAAAATGTTGTAGATGGATGTGACCCTGGTGCTGATTAGTTTTTGGTAGGATTCCTAAAAACAGAACTAGCCTTTTTTTACGAAATGGCCCTCAAAAAGTTCATGTATCCATCCTAGCTAAAATACTAATTGACCAAATTTCACAATATTTGGTAGATAAGTTACTTGTGGGACACTCTGGTGCTGATTAGATTTTGGTACGTTTTGGAAAATAACAATCTACCTTACTTTACGAAATGGCCCGCAAAAATCGCAAAAATCTAAAAAAAAAAAAGACTACGCATGCTGAAATGTATCAATTAAATTCTTGTTTTATACGCAATTTGTGACGAGGAAGAGTATATAACACACTCCATTATACTTTAGGACTAACCGTTCTCAAGATATTTGAGATTTCTTGCATTTTTGTTACGCAGCTATTGGAAAAATGTCCAAATACCAAATAAAAACAAAAATTGAATTGAAAATGCAAATTTAGTGTTATTTGGTGCAATTAAACTCAATCTCATGAATTATTAAAGAAATAAAGAAAATATGAATTTAAGTCTGCAGGGAAAGTCATGTGCTGCTCACATCAGATGTTTTATATAGATGTATTATTATGAAAGTAAAATCAAACTTTAAATATATGTACTTGATGGAATTCTAATTTTGCGTACTTGTTACATAAATACTTGTAAAGTGCACTTTTCTTAATGGTAATGAGAATAGCGCATATAAAAACTTTCGACACAAAATTTAAAGATGGTTAATTATATATCTTTGCATTAGTATCTATCGCAAATATAAACATGTCAATATTGCCCAAATATATCTCAGAGTTTCTTTCGGGAACTTGAGACTATTTGTTTAATATTCTAATTTCTCGTTAAATTTAGAAACATGATTGAATTCACAGAATTAATATTTTTATTAAATGTTGCGGATGAAACGGTGATGAGATGGATTTCACTCGGATTTTGGATATTAAGGAAACATTAATATGTTTTTATTTTAGAAATGTGTAGTTTGAATCGAGTTATTATTTGTCAATAAATATTTCCACAGTGAAGAAATAAATATCTTAACCAAGACTGTTGTTGTTGAGATCCAGACCGTCCGACCTACCAGAAAGGTGTAAGGTAACTGTATGGACGGCCGGGAAGTGCCACCCAATTTAGACCGGAACCCAGTGGGGGATGCATCCACAGGGACCGTACCCTACTTCCCCTACCACCAACCTCTCGGAAGGACTTACGGACCCACATGTTTAACGTGATCGTACTCCGCATGAACACGGCGGCATTTGTGGTAGCGTGCAAATCTAGCGCGCAAACCACGGGGATACCGCACCCGAGATGGCCAACAGCACGCGGTGTTCCGAGGTGGTCACCCACCAAGTACTAACCGCGCCCGATGCTGCTTGACTTCGGTGATCTAACGAGAACCGGTGTTTTCAGCACGGTACGGCCGTTGGCCCCTTAACCAAGACTGTGAACTAATACGATTATTGAAACTGAGATTAAGACGATTATTTTTCTTTCAGTACTTGAATTGGACCTTACGTTTTAGCTCTTTAGATGATCAAAGTACAACTTTTAATCCATACGATCACTTCATTATTATGCATTTTCTATTATAGGAAACAATTTATTTGACATAACTTTTAGCGAACTGAAATCATTGTCATTAATCGTAGGATCCTAAGGAAATTTTAATTTTGGCTTTATGGACATATGAGCCTTCCACAATATTTAATTTGCATACTATTTAATTTGCATAAGTTTACATGGTACCATTATATGGAAAATTTATCTCAGCTATATTTTTAAGGTCAAGATTAACTTCTTATTAATAGATTCTTATTAATAGATATTCCTCCTAATAGATTTCTTTCATTTTCTAAATCATTAAATCATTATCTTTTATTTTCTTATTTATTTTCTTTTATTTTCTTAACTATAATTAAAATTTTTGGTTATATATATATATATATATATATATATATATATATATATATATATATATATATATATATATATATATATATATATATATATGTATATATATATATATATATATATATATATATATATATATATATATATATATATATATATATATATATATATATATATATATATATATATATATATATATATATATATATATATATATATACTAGGGGGCTCTGACCTTGCACGCACCGCTAGCGCAATCATCTCCGGGAGGCTTAGCCTCCTACTCGCTGCACTCGATTCATATCTATCTTTCCTAAAAATTCTACTTTCAAAAATGTCTTTTCCATTCCTGCCTATTTTCCGCAGGAGGGAAAAGCAGGGATTTTTCTTAGCCTAGGGAATCCAAGAGCTATTTCATGCCAAACTAAAGTTTAAATCGATAAAAGGCTTATTTCATCGTGTTACACTATTAGTCCTCTATAAATGTACCAAATTTCGTATTTTTGTATGATATGGTTTCTACGGTACGAGACAGAGAAATCGCTAGACGTGCCGATACGAAACAAAAGTTCACTTCAGAAGTGCATAAAAAGAAAAATATCTCAAAAACTACATCGAAATTAAAAAAAGAGACTCCATCCTGAGAAAATTCTCCAATGTAGGTACCTGCCTGCAAAATTTCGTGGTGTTGCTGTTGTTAGCCTATTCCGATAGCGAACTCGCAGCTAAAATATTTTGTCTTTGAATTTGACATTAAATATTTCTTAAACTACAATATATATCAAAATATGGTTTATTTTCGCGTATTTTCCAATGCTCTTTCTACAAGTTTACCAAATTTCATATTTTTATATGCAATAGTTTTTGCGGTACGAAGCAAAGAATCTCGACAAACGAGAAATTTGTCAAACAGCGGCGGCGTCAGCGTCAGCCACTTTTTGTAATATATATATATATATATATATATATATATACCGGCAGTCCAATTTTATGCAAATACTAATCACCACTAACAGGGGTGACCGGAGACTTTTGATCATTATTTGCATCAGATTGGACTAGTTCATTTTCAGAACAGGGGTGTCCGATGAATTTGTAAAATGTTAATTTGTGGAAAACTCCTTATCATCTAGGTACTTTTAGAGAGTCAGAGAAAAACTGATCCCTATATCGTCGATATCTTTGTGAATTTTCACGATATTCCAGTGGATTTTTTATAGAAGTTGCCCTACAGTATTCACTGCAAAATCATGAAAGAAAACTATTGCTATGTTTTGCGCCTGCGCAGTAAAAACTTCTTCAAATTCTTATATCTCATCGGATATTCAAAGCTTTAATTTTCAAAGTATAATGTTTTTCTTGGACATTGACAAATGTTCTGTAAGTTTCGTGAAATTTGATTGAAACCTGTGGATATTGTATTAAAAAAACATGTAAAAAAATTTGTTTTTTTTAAAGGAACGCTTATATCTTCATGAATATATGTTTTTGTTTTACGAAAATGCTTATATACATTGAACAAAGCTAGTTAACTATTTTGTGAAAGTTATAAATCATTTCCAGCTTTTCGTGATACAGGGTGATCAAATATATTTTTCCCATTTTTTTTAACACTTTACAACAAAGTTGAAAAGTGTTTATGACTTTGTTCATTCTGTCTGTCTGTCTGTCTGTCTGTCTGTCTGTCTGTCCGTTAGCACGATAACTGCCGTAAAAATGACTTAATCAAAATGAAATTTTAGTATGTTGTTCAGACGGTCTATAGGACCTATGGGAATATAAATGAATAATATCACCCAATTAGTTTTGGATTGAACCCGGGTTGAAAAAATGGAATACATTGAGCCCTATGGGACCTAATTTTTCAAGCATTTTTTAAGCGGATTTAAAATTCACAAATTGCTTCGAAAATTTTAGGCAATATTCAAATTGTTCCATAAAATATATAAAAAAAAATTCAGCGAAATATATTCAGTAGTTTTTTAAATAAAAATTAAAATAATAATAACACCTCTTATATGAAGCGATCACGTGTCCATGATATGAAACGATCCCATGACCCACTTCAAAATGATATATGGCATCCATCTTGTTTCAAAATCATGATTGTTTAAAGTTCTTTTTAATTCATATTGAGTGTTGTATCCGTCCTAAAACTACTTTATTTTTACCTAAATTCTGTGCATCTACATACTAAAACAACGCAATGACAATATATTTCAGTTTAAATGCTCATCCAAATATGATTATTTCTACTATTAAGCCTATTTTTCACCTATGTAAAATGTAAACAGCAAAATATATAGAATGAGTTGTATTAGAATCGTTGTAATTCTTTAACACAAAATAATTTAGTCCATGGAGTCTGCTTAGCTGATATGAATGAAATATTCATTGATTTTAGAAAGAGAAGGACGATATTTTTCGATGAAGTTTTACGCATAGAGATTACTTACTTGTAGCTCAATGGTCTTAATTTTTAAATAAAATAAATTATTATAGTATTGTGATGAATGACATGAATGGGGGAATTATTTATGAATGAAATGTTGCTTTTATAGAGAGAGCCAGGCGTGTTATTTTTTTATGACGTCATTTGAATGAATTTCAGTTGTTTTCGATGAAGTTTTCAAATATAATAAATTATCGTAGTATTATGATAATTCTAAAATTATTACCGAGGAATGTATCACATTTTAGAGATATTTAAACCAGGCAATTTATACTTTAATGCCGTCATTTGAATGAAGTTAATTTTTTTCGATGAAGGTTTATGGTTTCAAATATAATAAATTAATGTAGTATTGTGATAAGTTTTAAAATATTATCGAGGAATGTATTGCATTTTAGACATGTTTAAATAAAATTGCATTGAAGTTGGAAAGTGTTTCATAATCAATGCTTTAAGCATGATTGATCTTTCTTGTTCAATATCTTGGTGGTCCCCTAAATGCAGAAGTCACCGAAACTTGACTGGAAAGTGTGCGTTCAAGCATGTTCTTTAAGCATGTTCTTGTTCGCCAAAGTTACAGAGCACTTCGCTAAGTATTTGTTAAAAAATTTTAAAAACATTCTAACATTCAAAGTGTCCGGATACTTTTGATCATATAGTATATATATATATATATATATATATATATATATATATATATATATGTGTGTGTGTGTGTGTGTGTGTGTGTGTGTGTAAAAAAATTAATTTTTTCATAGATACTGTAGCTTACTAAAATAAGAAGGATACTATGCAAATATGATTAAATAAAGAATTTAAAGTTAAAGTAAATGGAATGAAAATGCAAAATACATTTAATTTATTGCGCAAATGCAGCTTATAAATAAAATGATTTCAATAATAATAGTAGTTTGAAAATCCAATGAACAAAAATAAGAAGCTGCAACACGATAAACCTAACTTTCTAAAACACCCACAGAATAAAATATAACAGCAAATCATCAATCAAATGGAATGATCAGATCATTAGAAATCATCAGATCATCAATCAGATCATCAACATATCTGTAAAAAGTATAATCTATTGAAGTAAAAGACTTTTCATAATGATAAAGGTATAAATTATCTAACATACTGCTACTGCAGCCATTTCAAACTTTTGATTTTAAAGATCTTTTTAATAATATTAAGATATCTGATCTATATGATGTAATTTTAGATCTATATAATGCTTATATTACTAATATTTCAAATCAAATTAATTTTATAAATTTTCCTAAACTTCTTCACTTTGTTATTTTCAATAATTATATTTTTTAAGGAAATAAATTATACTTACAAGTCTCAGGAGTTCCACAGGGTGGCTGCAGTAGCAGTATGTTAGCTAATTTATACTTTTATCATTATGAAAAGTCTTTTACTTCAATAGATTATACTTTTTACAGATATGTTGATGATCTGATTTGCTTAGTACATACAGAAAGTTATCTCATAGATATAGATTTCTATCCAGACAATTTGGAATTAATTCCTAATGAAGCTACTATTAGTAATAATGTTAATTTTTTGGATTTAAATATTTTTATTAATCCTTCTAATAGAATTGTTATAAATTTATATGATAAAAAAGATTATTATAATTTGAATATTAATAAAATCTTACCATTTAATTCCTGTAACTCGATTCAGTTGTTTAGAAATATTATACTTAATCAGCTTTTTAGAATTTATAGATTATCTGATAAAAAATTTCATGTTAAGCATATAAATAATCTCAAAATTACCAGCAATTTATATAAATATCTCTCTTATTTAGTAAATGGTATTGTTAAAAAATTTAGAATAGCTGGAATTTTATAATTCTTTTCATAGTATCTTATAATTCTATGCATAGTATCTTATTATTCTATTCATAGTATCTTATATTAGCCAGACATCTCCATTCTCTTGTATTATTAATACTTCTATTTTTACATCCTCTTCCACGTCAGCATTACTATTATTAGCGCCAGCTTTTAGTAGCCCTTTTTGTATATTATTACTTTTTCTTACCTTTTCGTTTTACTGTTTTTCAATTCTTACGAATGGCAACAGTAGATCATTTTTTATTTTTTTTTTGCGAATGGCAACGCTGATCTCTTCATTCAGATTTCCCGGTTTCGACTCGTTTGTACATATGCTGTGCATTTTCCAGGTATTTATGTTTTCCTTTTTATTCCTTCTTTATGTATGTCGTCCAAGTAGAAATAGTTTATAGATATAATCTATCTATTTCTTCAGAAACATACATATTTTGTGTTTGCTTCGTCAAAATACTTGGACTTGAAACCGAATTTTACGAAGTAAACATTTCCATTTTTTTAGGCTTAGCCCTTTTTCCACGTGTATAGCGATATAGCTTGATTTTTTAGGTTTTTCTTTATTCGTTTCCATACCATTGAATTTTGTCGATTTTCTATACCTTGATAACTCGTGTTTTGTATTTTTTTTCATTTGATTGATGATTTGCTGTTATATTTTATTCTGTGGGTGTTTTAGAAAGTTAGGTTTATCGTGTTGCAGCTTCTTACTTTTCGTTCATTGCATTTTCAAACTATTATTACATATATATATATATATATATATATAATTACAGTTTCGGTTTATTGAAATCTGAGTTACCCGTAGCACCCAATTTGCATGGTTTGAATTGCTCTAGTGCCATTTAAAGAGCACTTGTCTCAGAAGGACTCGAACCACCAACCTCATTCTTGCAAAATAATGTTTTATCTTTTGAGTTGATTTGACGATTATCTTGCAGTCCAAATGTGAAGCGGACTCTATATTCTTTTCATTTTGATATTAGATCACATCATAACTTTTAATCCATGAGACCACTTTATTTCTATGCATTGCCTATTACAAATTAACATTTTATTTGACATAACATTTAGAGGATTGAAACAAAGGCCAAAAATCGCAGAATCGTGGGAAATTCCTATTTTGGTTTTATTAACTTTTGAACTATCTATGATAACTAATTTGCATGGTTTAATGTGTTCTGATGAATCTGTAAACAACAATAGTATCAGCGTTTCTAGAAGTACCACCGTTCTCGGACTGGCAAAATAATGTTCTATCTATAGAGTGACCTAGACGGTTATTTTGGATTCTATATTTGAAGTGAATCTTACTTTCCCCGCCTTCTGATTTCAGATCAAAGAACAACATTTAAGCAACTTCCTCATTCCTAGTCCTTTACTTATACAGGATATAGCATTTTGTTCGAAGTAATTCGCAGTGACTTGAAACCGCTATCCTTAATTGTAGTGTCCTATAAAAATGCCAATGTCGGTATTTTTCAAACTACAGCCATTCATGGTATCTAAATAGTATGGTAAAATTGGTCACGTCTTTGTAAAGTTCAAATTAAAAATTAAAGTACACGGGAAGTTTATTGAATTTGAACAAGAGTCAGTTTTACTTAACAAGATGTGGTGAATTAAAATAATAATTTGGTTTAATTGGCAATAATTTTATAAAATAATATTTGGTTTAATTAAATTTAATAAAAAAATAATTTGGTTAAATCGGCGCAATTAATTTTGCTATTAGAAACAAATAGAAATAATTTTAGCAGTGAAATACTCTGATAATAAAAGTAATTTAAATAAATAACCTTCATTATTTATTTACTGGAATGAATAACCCGCCGTTGCCCGGGTCGTAAATAAGCGGCCGCTACTTAAACAGTACAAATTTAGATAACATCATACTCGATTTCCAAATCGTCTGTTTTGAAGTAAAATATTTCTCACGATTCAAATAAATGAAAATACACGAATTCGCAAAAAAGTTTCTTTATTCCCGAAGTAAAACATTGCTATATCAGCGAATTTCTATCCAATTTACATAAAATTTTGCACAATGCTCATAATGATAATATAATACTAAATTAAAGAAATAAGACAACATATTTTAAATTCCCAAAGTAAGAAACCCCAAAAATAAACAGATTTAGGTGCAACCAGCTATTTCTTTTCCTCCAGGCCACCTACTGTGAAATTTTTATCTGGCGTCTGTAGCAGTAATACAATAATATATTTAATTTGACAATATGGCTCAAAATAGTCATTTTAAACTTAAATAACGCCATACGTTATTTTAAAACTAATCCGAATTTATAAAATATAACGTTGAGAGGGGGGGGGGTACTGTATACGCCTAGAAATACCTGTGTACCAAATTTCATGGTTGTACGTTGCTTAGATTTTCTGCCACACACACACACATCTTCATTTATTATGTAAAATGAAAACTGCAAATACGTTTTATAAGTACATAGTGCAATTACTTTCATACTTAATTCTATGATTATATTTTATTTTATACTGATCATTTTCCGATTTTATAACTCTTTCTGAGTTGCTATACTATAGTCATTCCAATAATGGAACAGTAATTATTGCGAGAATTAATATAAACTTCTGTGTTTGAAATTTCACAGTGATTACAAAAAAATTACAGGGCCGCATACTTAGCATTTTAATAATACTGACATTTGTTGCCACGTACACATATAATATATATCTTTAAACTTTGCTTGTTATTATTCAACTAATTCTTTCGAATAAGCTGCTTTCTTTTCTTCTTCCTAACTTGATGTTTATTATAATTTCATTTCATATATTCCCATTTTATTCCAAGCAATCATTTATTTAAATCATTAATGAGTAGACTGGCAGTATTCGAAGTTTTCATTCTGCTGTTTAAATGATTGCTGTAGTATCTTTCCTTTTGCCAAATATTTACTCAGCCATTTTGACTTGGAAGAAAAAAGTGCCGGAAGCGATTTTTCAGAGCATGTAAAAGAAATGTTGATTCCGGACTTCATAGCAATGTCAGTCTCTCGGTTTTACTAATTTATGTGCTTAGATTTTTTTTTCTTTGTTTAAATAAAGGATGGTGTCTTCAGCTCCGTTCGCGAATATTTTTATTTTTTTATTTAATTCCAAAGGTGGTTTTCTTTAAATACTGATGAATATTCAGTCGAGTTCTAAGTGCTACCATAAAAAATCTGATCTCCTGATGTGAGAAGTTTTGTATTTAAACTGGAGTGAACAAAGTACTAAACTGAGAAGTTTTATAGAAAGAAAAAAAAGACAACTAAACTAGTTTGACAGAAATTAGAATTTGGATATAAGTAAAATTTGAGTGGATTGTTTGTTTTTAAATATTTTTGAATTAGAAAGACATTAAATTTGAAATAATCCAGCAAAACTAAATCATGTAAAATATCTGGGCATACAGACCGAATGAAGGTTTGCAATTACCTGAGAGCTTAATGTTGTCCATCGCATCATTATTATATATTTTATATATATTGTATTGAAGAGAAATAGCAGAATTAAATGGACTTATTTTCAAAGTTTTTATAGTATCATTTTCCCAGCAGAAATAGATTTAATAGCTCGAATTCTTGTTATTTCCTTCCTTCATATCATTCCTATTTGATAGTGTGTATATTTAACACAATTCACATTTAGTGAGTATATTTAACACAAATTAAGTAAGATATGTTTGTTGATATGCATACTGTGATTTGATCAACTTTTAGAAAATTGAATTATATCACAATTTCGTTTTCATTAAATCCAAAGAAATGGGGCGAAAGACAAATGTTAAGGATAAGTATTTTACTAGTTAAGAAAAAAAAATATTTACTTATACTTAAGAAAATATAAGAAAATAAAATAAAGTAATTAAGAAGGGTAGAAGGGTAGTTAAAGTTAATCGTGACTAAAAATATATTCCGAAATTGTTAATTCCGTGAGAATGGATTCTTTGATTGAGGGTTCGTTAAATGAAAGCTAGATAGAATATAAATGTCAATTTTGATCTGGTCCACCATACATACAAAGTTTTGTCATCTAGATTAAATCACTGGCTCTCAGATGTTGTCCATTCATAAATTGTATCAACGCCCCGCAGCTTTTTCAGTATTTTATGGCAAACATTACAAAGTCGACAATGGGTGCCGCAGATTTTAAATACAAAGTAATGAAGCATAAAAATATACATTATTCTTCAATTTAGGTAAAAATATGGTATTTTGTAAAGTCTCAAACACCTTCAGATTTCATTGGAATTTATGCATAATCAATTTTTGCCTGGGTGTTTTTGCTTATCTGTGTAACTTCAAATACAGAAGGAGCAACATGTGTCTCATCCTAATAAAAAACCTAATTTGGACATTAGCTCGTTACAATTTTAATAACTTTTGTTTAAATAAATTTACCTCGAAAATGTGCTTCATTTACTTCTCACCTTTTCAATAGTTTTTAATGGTATATAAAATCGTATTATAAAACCATCGTAATTCATATTATTCTTTTACTTTACGATTTATTTATGCACAATTAGAAACACTGATGTGAACAGCACATTGATATTACTCCTCAGTTCAAATCTAATACCAAAATCTGCAAAATGAAATTTTAGACACGACACACGAGCTTAAATTAATTGATTAATTATATACATGTATTAATTGATTAATTAATTAATTGATTAATTATATACATTTATTAACTGGGAATACATGCATTAATTGATTAATTTTAAGAGTCATTTTCGCCAGAATAAATGAAACAGCATAACATAGGTAAAAAAAACTTTTCAGTCCTATTTTATAACTTTTCCTTATATATGACAATTCAAATGATGTTTTCTACCTAGTCCATATATACATATACACACACACACGCATATTTACGTACAGACACACAAACAAGCACAGAGAAAAGTAAAAGAGTTAAATAATCCTATAAAAATAACATTTCATGACTATGGGCAGAATATATGGTGTCAACTGTTAGGAAATTTTGTAAATGCTTCAAACCTCTGCTGCATCCTTTATTTTTTTACGGATAAGTCAATGAACTTGACTTAAAAGATTAATGCGGTTAAAATAAAAGCTTCGGTTTAATTGGGTTTCAGAGAAGTGCATTCGCCGGCTTTTAGAATTTGAAAGAGCTTTTAGTTACGAAATAATCTGAGTAGAAACTAAAAGCGGTAAAAGAACTTTCAATCAATTCGACTGGGAGAAAAATGTTTTACGAAAAATTCTTTAACTTTATTGATAGCATTTGTATTTAATGATATTTTAAGCTAAGGAAAAGCAATATTTCGAGACCAGTGCATATCGTACTTATACAAATGATATATTTTGTCTTTTAATATTACCCATATATAAGAATTCTAGTGACCTAAAACAATTTGTCATATCTTGAATTATAATTTGGGATGCTAATATAAAATTCGGAAAAAAATATCCACATTTAATCGTTTGATATGGCGTTTTTGATATGTTTTGACGTAAAAGAGGTTTAGTATGATTTGCTCTTTGACACTATATGTAAATTATAAATTTTTCTGTGTATTCGTTAATGTCACTATTTATCTCTGACCAGTGAATATATTCTCGAACTTTGTCTTTACAAGAAAAACCTCTCTGTGGGATGAGTGAATTTTCGAAAGATAATCATTTCTTTCTTCTGATGTTATCTTTTACATAGAAACCTTAATCTATAACATATAATTCTTTACAATGAATACCTTACGACTCTGGGTCACATTGTGTCATTTACATATATTTTTGCTATTTTGGTTGTGCTTCTGTTGTTAACATGTACAGATGTATGCTCATGATTTTGCATAAGATTATCATTGTAGTTTATATTACAGTGTCCCGGAAATGTTGATTACTACTTTTGGGACGAAGTTAAAATCAAAGTTAATGATTGCTTAAAATTAAGACGTTTACAGTCATATTAAAATCAAATAAAAGCATATTCAAAAAATAATAAATTCAGACATATCTTGAAACTTAGTTTAAACAAGTTACATATATTTAGACAGGGACAGGTATGTCGGTGGTAAATTAAACACACAAACATACATTAATAGAAGCTTAAACATTACATGCATCAACGGAATTAAGTAATCACATAAAAAATAAACACTTTAAGACATCACTTTTCATCGCTACATGGTTAACTTAACAAGAGTTCATCACCTTCAAAACCAAAGTTACGTGACACATTGTTCAATCGACCAAAGGATGGCTATCCAACTTCATCAATATTGTTAGACTTTGGTTGGTGACACGACTCTCTCGAAGGACTGTTCAAAGCTGATCCTTTGCTTATGTCAACCTGGAGCCCTTTTACCTCTTATTCAGATTCAGTTCCCTACAAAGCCGAAGCATAGTTGTCTTCCCATTGGAGGTACGACTTTCCTGGAGGGCTGCTTAAAGACATTCTTTTCAGTATCTATCATAACATTGAAGTTTCCATATGGTTCGAGAGCACCGGAACGTCATCGTTCCGTAGAATCTTATCATCTATACCATCACTCCGTTTCGCACCCATTTGATCCACCGTTTTCACTTGTCTTGCACTCACGTAATTTATTTATAAATTTTGCCGATTTTCCATCTTTGGGCACTGGTATCGCAAATGACCAAAACGGAAGCACTGCTTGCTTCTTTGTCTTCCGCCCCCCCCTTCAGCATGCATTGGCCGAAGCACATTTTCCTCATCCATTTGATCCAATATTTCCACCTTTCTTCCATTCAAGTAATTCATAAATTTTGACGATTTCAGTGCTCTAATTTTTGATTTTTGAGCACTGGGACCGCAAATGGTCAAGCGAATACTCTTTGTTTTTCGCCTTCCATCACCCCCAACGTGTGTAGCTCGGTACGTTCTCTAATGACCAGATGCGTTCTCGTTCTTTCGATTTCTCGTTGTTCGTAGGGTTCGTCCTTCTTGATGTAAACCTGGGACCCCTAACGCTTTCGCAGCCATCTATTCCGTCTGCAAATACAGAAGGTTTCACCATTTTGCTTCATTCATTCCAAAACTGTTCTTTTACTTGAGGCTGTACTCTCCGCTTCAATTGGTCAGCAAACATCAAGTTCTTAAGCTGGTCAAAACTAGTTATAACCTGGTTATCCACTTTTCGAAGTAAATAATATATATATATACATATATATATATATGTATATATATATATATATATATATATATATATATATATATATATATAAATATTTCTTTACGTTTCGTTATCTCATACAGGTGTTGTAATTCCGCGGCCAAAATAAACGATTAAAGATGTTGATGCCAGTTTCCAAAACCTAATATATTGTACAGAGAAATTCAATTTTGGTGTTTTGTGAAAAAATAACTTTTCACTTATATCTTTTGAAATAGTCCAGGTTCCAGTTAAGTTACATAGAAGATTGCTTATTATCTCATTGCATTATTTTACTACAAGCCAAATCTCTGTATTTTAACACAACCATAACAATTAAACATTTTATTGCATGGCTTTGCAATTTATGAAACATAAGTAAAATTAAAAGTTAGATTTGCCATTTTATATATGTAACCTGCCTTTTTTAGAATTTAATTTATATTTTGAAACATAATTTAAAAGCTACTAGACAATTTCATTTATCTCCATTGTTTACTGGCGTAATAATTAAATTTTCCACTCTTAGTTGTCAAATTTTATCTTCGATGGAGTTTTTGAATAGTGTTCGAATTTCGATTTAATGAGGCTGGTATATCTTCCTATAAAGTTTAATAACAGTCCCCTACAGTTATTTCTTATCCAGTGTTAGTATTGCGTGAAACAACGGCAAGTAGAATCAGATAGAATCTCAAGTAGAATCAGGTAGAATCTCAAGTAGAATCAGGTAGAATCTCAAGTAGAATCAAGTAGAATATTTTCGCAGGTAGAATCTATTCCTGACATGACTGCTTCCACTGTCTGAAGGTATTCTACATGGAAGAGGTTGGACCTGTTCCCTGTATCCAAGGCTCCCATCTCAAGGAGAGATGAGGTTTGTTTCCAAATGTGCCTGGCAATAGCAGAATTATAGCTTTATATAGCAATTTTTGTACCACTCCTTCCTCACAATACAGCTGTGTAGAAAAGGAGTGTGGTGGTGGGGGTGGGGTGAGATTTGATTTATACCTCACCATTCTGTACCATCCCAAATTCAGTATACCGAACTCTGAATTTCAGCGAATGGTGTTAAATCCATTAAAATTGTTCTATTTATAATATTTTTGAAAAAGACCATCTACACACATTAGAAATCAGAAATCAAATTTTATGAAAATCGGATAAGTCAATAGGTCAATCGGACAATCAAGTGGTGCTCTTTCAAACATTTCGACATTGTAGTGACTCAAGAAGAGAGCTAAGCTTGCTTCGCTCCAATAATTAAACGAATATGAAAGGAATTGTCCTATGGATTCAGTTTAAAGATCGTCCGAAAGAGCGCTGTTTGATCTTTCCGATAATATTAAGATAGAAACTTTGTTATTATATTTTCGATCACTAAGGAAACAATTTCTATGAAAATCGGTATAAAAACAGTGTTTCAACATAAAATAACTAAAAAATTAATTCGAATTTGAAATAAATCTTGCCGAGGTGCCTCTTACGAGGATCTGAAGTACTTAAAAAAAATTTCATCGCTCTCGATGCTTCTAATTCTAACACACACAAATATATTTTATTATACACGACTGATCATATTTGCTTTTATTGTTTGTGTCCTTTTATAAAAAATAAGGCCTTTGGCCTGATTTGATCGCGTTGAAATTCCTAAAAGTTATTGTGGTTACTAAGCAAGGAAATAGTAATCATTTTCTTAAAACTGTTTATTTTTATCGAAATATACCGTGCTACAAACATACCGACATCACTCGTGCCCAGTGTTGAGCTTAATGTGTTGATTTATAAAAATATGAGGACTATAAATTTTACTCCTCACGATAAAATATCCACATTCTATAACTTGCATACTGTTTTAAAATAAATTAATTCGGCATCTGGCTCCTGTCAAATATTTTTGCAGCTATATTTTTTTTGAAAAAATAAAGAGCCGGAAGCGAATTTTAGAGTATGTTAAAGAAATGCTGATTTCGGAATATCTTAGAATGTCCGTTCCTGGAATTTTAAATTTTAAGTGCTTAATATTGTTAGAAGTTGAAGCATAAAATGTTTTTCCAGTTTACTTTACAGGTACATATTACGTTTCTAAGCAAATGTAGTTTATTAAAATGTTGATGAATATTTATTCGTATTGCAAATTCCAGCATCAACAAGAAAAAGAAAAATCTCTGATGTGGGCAGCACATGGCTTTCCTTATATAATGCGATGAATTTATTACTTTTACAGTAAAAAGAAACAGATTATTTTAGTAGTTATTTATATTCTTTTAAAGATATTGAATTTTCATCAATGAGTCGTCATTTTTCCTGTCGTCATTATCAATTAGTCATCATTGATTTAATTTAGCGTCATTTTTATCCATTTGGCGAGTTATTCTTACAGCAGATAAATGACTATTGACGTTTAAATACAAAAGCATTACTCAAAGTATCCTTTTTCATGAATGGAACGAGCTAGATCCACTAGAATGATGTGACCAAATGTATCGCATGGTATTACATATGAAAAGTGAACATGTTTCTCAATAGGAAAGATTTTTTTATATTTTATATAACTTTTTGATAATTTTTTTGAAAAATGTGCAATATCTCGAGAATGGTTCATGTTAGCGTTCTAAAATTTATGTTAGTCTGTTTCTAATGAAAAATTACATAAAAAATGTCTATTTGCGTAACTTTATTAGCGGTTTTGATTTTTTGACGAATTTTTCAAAATTTCACTCGAAAATTTAGGGGGGTTTCTGAGTATTCGATTGTGTATAAAAATTATAAGCTTCCAGTGTTTACGAATTGTGATTTTTGTACCAAATTTCGTTCGAATCGGTCCATTCGTTCGTAAGTTATCGTCTCCACAGGCTCACTGACACACACACACACACACACACACACACACACACACACACACACACACACACACACACACATACTTTCACACACACACACACACACACACACACACACACACACACACACACACACACACACACACATACTTTCACACACACACACACACACACACACACACAGACAGACATCACTTCAAAATGTTTGATTCGTGATCAGGGATGCTTGAAACGTGCTCTCCCGTCGAAAACTCGAATTCGGATTTTCGACCCCGTCACAATACTTTCCTTATACATTATGTATATAAGGAAAGTAAAAATCTGACATTCTGAAATGTATGTGTCTGCATAAAAGCGACAATGTTGTAACAGTGAAGATAGCTAGTTGCTTTCTGGAAAAAAAATATATATATGATAATATATATATATATATATATATATAAGATTTAAAATGAAAAAAGAAAATATATAGATGGAATCATTGTTTTTACAGGGTTGCAGAAAAATCAAGGGGGATTGCGACCCCTATGTCCTGGTTAGAAGCTAGCTTTGACTTCATGAAAACGCTCCCAGAGACTCTGCGCGCCCGAAACAACAATCGATCATGCCCGTGTGGAAAAATGGCCGAATCCCAGACAACATAAAAATGATCAAAATAACAAAAATTGGAAATTTTACTAACCAGCAAGACGAGAATCTTGAAAGAGTTGCATAAAGCGTATATACTTCGAATAGGAAAGCATACATAAAAAAGTCGCATCTAACTTATAGAGCCATCTGGATGTGAAACAATCAGATAATCCTAGGTAAGAGTTGAGTTGTATTGTATGATGTCGGATAAATTAACATAATTTTTATCACTATAGTTTCTGCAAAAAACATCATAATAGTGCTGTACAAAGCGGAAGGGATATGATTGTTCCCGAGTTCCGTTGATTAAATGCATCATGCATTTATTAAATTCTGTAATAGATGAGTTTAATAATCTGTATCTGTTCAAGTGATTTACGATTAAATTGCGTTGTATGTTTGAACTCAAGTTGGTATTCCAGTGGGTAAAATAATTGATCTTGCAGTCATATAGATGTCTCTTGTCAAATAATTTATAACATAATTTCTGTTCCAAATTATAATAAATAGTGATGTCAAGGAAATCAACTATTCCTACCTTCCCTGACTCCAATTTTTCCCCACGGGCATGATCGATTGTTGTTTCGGGCGTGCAGAGTCTCTGGGAGCGTTTTCATGAAGTCAAAGCTAGCTTCTAACCAGGAAATAGGGGTCCCAATCCCCCTTGACCTTTCTGCAACCCTGTAAAAACAATCATTCCATCTATGTATTTTCTTTTTTCATTTTAAATCTTATTTTTCAAGACTCTGATAGTGCGGCAATTTGCGCCTTTCTCTTTCTTGGATTTCATACTTTTTGGGATTGTATTTCTTTATATATATATATAAATATATATATATATATATACAAAAAATAGCGTTTTGGCAGACGATAATTAGATTAATATTTCAGAAAATAAGCTGGAATTTTCATGAACGCCTGTAATTGTGGCTTTTCTTTTCAGTTTTCCGAAATTATCAACAAAGTAGCTGAAAAAAATGATTAAAGGTTGTAAAATGTTTTACAGTGTAAGGAGTTCAGTTTATACAAAACGTAGGGTATATTTGACCATATCGAAATATTAAATACTACAGCCTAAATACTTCTGTAAGATGCGTACAGAAACGGAAAAATAAAGTTCACTGGGTTCAAAATGACTCACCGAGCAACTACATGTCTTGCTGAATAGGATTAGTATATAAGCTTCCGGCCGTTGTTCGTTTATTTTTAAAATTCTATAAAAACGCACGACTGATTTCTAGATCTGCATGGCTCTGCCCATTTACAACTTTATCTAACAATGTACAAACTCTGCTCAACTCTAGCACGGTTACTTATATACTGAATTTATAACCGACACTTTCCAAGATTTATGAGGTTGTACTACGTTAAGGTATGTGGGACAAGTCTGATCTCGTGCAAACTTTTAAATTTGATCTCCGTTAAAAAATCGGCGGTGGCTTCAGTTCGATAGAGCCGAAATGATTTTCCGCAAATAATATTTTGTAAAATAAAACTCCAATCAAGTTAAATAAGTTTATTCGATTTTTTCAGACTCATTTCTTTCGTTTAAAATCTTTTAAAAGGCTACAAATTACGTGCTAACTGTTCATAGCTAGCTAGCTAGCACTTTTCGTTTTCTCCCCGATTTCATCTGAATAATCCGACCATAAGCTGCATGTCTAAATATTAGATGACTTTACTAAGTTACTTGATGGTATATAAATTAAATATTCTATCTTACAAGATTTTAGATTTAAGTCGTTTTATAAGTTTGCCTTGCAGTAAATACCGAAATACGATATTTCCGCCTATTCTGTTCAAAACTTATGAATCATTAAACATTTTTAGAATCCCAAAGATTACTTAAGCAACTAACTTTTCAAAAATAAAATAAATATCTCGTGCTTGTGCAGGAATGCGTTACCAAGGAGTAAGTAAATATATTGAGCTGCAATATTCATATAATTCCAAATATTACAGCTTTCCTGCCCATTGGAAACTCTAGGTTAAAATACTAGAATATCGAAATTACAACCACTATATACTTCAAAAACTGAGAGCTCGATCCAAAATCCAATTACATACACTTGTAGGCATTTCAAAAAGCTGCAAGTTAGCAACGTAAAGCTGCAAGTTAGCAACGTAAAGCTGTAAGTTAGCAACGCAAAGCTGCAAGTTAGCAACGTAAAGCTGTAAGTTGGCAAGCATAGTTAGATTTTGAGATATATGTATTACAAATTAAAAATAGAAAAATTAAAAAATAGAAAATTATTAAAAAATTGAAAATTTTCAAATCTTCTTCAAATTGACAAGGCGATTATTCAAAAACTATAAGACCTTTGTAAAAAAATTATAAATAAAAAAGTTGATTTCCTAGTATATATTTTTATCACTTGCTATTTGTAGCTATCTTTTATAATTTCGACGATATTTTGTGTGAAAGTAAGCAAAACGAAAAATGAAACTAGCTCGGACAAATATTCTTTGAACTTTTTCATTAAAAAAGTTCAAAATATTAAAAATTGAAATTATTTTTTTTATATTATTCATAATCTGTACCAGATTTCTGCCAAGACAAGTAAAAATTATTGTCTGTATTTTTACTAAATAGTTTCGGAGATATAAGCGCACAAAGTGTTTCCATTTTTCGGAATGATTTTACCACAGATATCCCAAGCATAAATGATGTTTACATATAAAACTTGAAGAAGAATTCTCCTATTGTCATCCAAATTTCCTATGCACTTCAGATATTTAGTATTTAACGTATTTTTTGACAGACAAATTTAAAGTGTAGATAAACATTAAAAATCCGAATTAAAAGTATTTACTTATCGAAAATAATTTAAATATAAATATTATTTACAATTTTTTCAGTATTTGAAGCGTATGTATAGGCATCAAATGTTACCCAACTCATTTGTTTCTGATTCAAAAATTAGTATAATATCAATATTCAGATTTTGACATCGAAACAAGAAAGCTAAAAATAGCAAGATGGAATTTTGCTTTTTCACTTACTGGGAAAGTGACAAAATTTAATATAACTAAAAATGTTTTTTCCGAGACTGAATTACTGAATTTGTTAAATTATAAATGTATATTTAAAATGAAGAAAAATCTAATTAAAGTAGTTATGATATTTATTTCTTTAAAAGATCATATGCGTCTTTATTGAAAATAAAAAACGGCGTTAAATGAAATCCAGTTTAATTTGTTCTCGCATGCTCATTTGGTGCAGTATAACGGAAATAATGCACATGGATATGGGACACATGCCACGGGAAGTATTAAAAAATTGCTTAAAAATCATTTTTAGCACCTTACAGCATAGTTGTACAGTGTTTACGACTTTGTTCATTCTGTCTGTCTGTCTGTCTGTCCGTCCGTTCGCACGATAATTGCCTTAATGACTTAATCAAAATGAAATTTTAGTATGTTATTGTGGCGGTCATTGGGATATATGAGAATGTAAATGAATAATATCTCTCAATTAATTTAAGATTTAACACGCAATTACAATATTTTTTGAATATTTCTACCACGAAACTTAATTTTACTCTTGCTGAATGTAAACAAATCAAGCGATTGTAAGGTGAGTTGTATAAGAATTGCTGAATTTTTGTCACGTTAAATTATTTACTGCTGAATTTTTATCACGTAAAATTATTTAGCTCCGGAGTTTGGAATATAAGTGATATGAATGAAATATTCAGTGATTTTACACATAGAAGCAGACCCGGCCACACAGAAAGCTACCATTAGCCTATGGGTTGGTCGTGTGGTCTGGGTTTTCTACATAGAAGCAGACGATTTAAGTCACTGCCTTTTTTGATGAAGTTCTAAGTTTCTAAGTATAATAAATTATTGTAGTACTGTGATGATTTAAAAAATATGAGTGCTGAATACATGGCATTTCAGATATGTTTACATAAAATTGCATTTCAGTTTGAAAGTGCTTCATAATCAATGCTTTATGCATGATGGATCTATCTTGTTTCATACATGTAGCAACTTACATTTCTGCAAAATTTGGTTGGAGTCGAATCAGTACTTTTCGGATAAAAACCAGATGCGTAACATACATAATACCGGCAGCATAGAAAAACGAATCTTTTGATACTATTTTGCACGTATATGGGTTATATTTGTACAGAATTTACGAGCCAGTCCTTTAGTAGATATTACAATGAACGCCTGTATTGGAAATTTTTTGCACAGAATTTAAATGAATTACCACGTTGTTTTCATTTATACCTGTAATATTTGAAATTTTTACCAAATTTACATTCACTCCATTGTGTAGTGTCTGAGAACACGTGGCTGTATAGAGCGACTACAATTTATACATAATCCGACTGCCGGACATAATAGTAAAAATGTTTTTTCGTAATAATCACGTATAAATTCCAGGCATTTGATACATCCATCATTCGCCTATATATAGGTCAGAATTGGGAACTATTTAGCCGTCACATGACGCTTCCCCGGTGCACTAGTGGGGTCTTAACACGCTGCGCCCAACAACACAATATCCATGCCCGCAGGTGGGACTCGAACCCACAACCTGGCAGCGAGGACTTGCCCTCTCAGCACGAGGCCTTGTCCTCTCAGCCACAGGGTCGGCGGGTTTTCAAACATATAGATATTCAATTTGTCAGAAAAGTTCTTTCGACATGAAAACAATACTTCCATTCAGCGGGAAAATTAATTATGTTACGTCCATTTTAATTTTAATGAAAAATCTTTGAGTTATAAAACTTAGAATTAATAAACTTTTGTTATTAAACTTTTCTTTGAAATGATATATTTACAAAGAAAATAATATACCGCTTTATACATTAAACGCTTCCACCATTCCCTTATTTAATTTGCTTTCTAAATTTTTCCTGAACATCAAGCCGAACATCTTTGTTGAGTTTTAGAGATTTATAACAAGAGGTCCCCGTTTCAGCACTTGGATTTCCACATCGGCATTTACTGTAGAATAAATTCACTTTGAATTTCAAATAAAGCTCTTTAAATCCTCTTCTGAAACAGAATTCGAAAATAACGATACCCTTTTCTTTAATGGTGGCTTCCAATGCCCCCAGGACTTCTCCTTTGAAGATATTTGGTAACCATTTATGAAGGTCTTTAATTAAAATTATGTTCTTAGTAAGTGAGTTTTAATTAGATAGATATATTCTTCAACGAGATACGATTTAAGAGTCGTGCATTTGATAAGTTGGTCTGGAGTAAATATATCGGAGGGATTTATAGTTAAGCAGTAATCGTTTGATGATATTCTTAAAATGTTGAATAGTTATAGTTTGTGAAATGGTTCAAAATGGCGTATTGTAAATAGTTCTTACGCATAACAGTAAAATCGGTTGGGTATCAAAAGACTGTAATTCCATTAAAAGATTTCAAATTACTAAAGACCTCTGATTATATGCGTGAAACTTGCAAATGAAAAAAAAAATAGGAGATACATTTTGTATCAGTGAAACAATACAGTGATGTTCAATGCACATGAGCTCATTATTTATTAGAGTAGTATTTAAACCTGTCAAAAACAGGAAAATAAGCACTCTTAAGGAATTAAGCTGAAGAATTTTTTAATAACTTTTATTTTTTTTAACAATGCATGGTGCTTAGAGTCGAAAATAGTTGGCTCAATTGAAATATGGCCTAGTTAGGTTTTACCTTATGGTCGAGATTTAGCGTCTGATGTCCTTGTTGGTGGAGGCTTCGAGATGATTTTGTGACACTTTACTTTTTTGAGAACAGTGTGGAAAAGATTCAACTACCTGATTCACTGGAAGGCTGTTTGAGGGTCTGAAAATACATTTATACAGTCATTGCTATAAACATTTGCGCACTAAGAAAGAGTTGTCGGAATAGAACGAAATTTTATATATGTGAATGCAACGTTGATATAAATAAGTGATACAATATCAAAGCAAAAGGATCATTTATTACAGGAGAAACTACAAATGAATGGAGGATCTAGTACCCTGTTGGGCCACCTCTAGTGTGAATACACGATAACGGGCGGACATTGAGGCATACAGGTCCCATATGGTGTCCTGCGTCATCTCATTTCACAGTTGTAAGTACGCATCCAGTTCGACCAAACTCGTAGGCAGTCCAACTAGTCGTGCCAAATGATCCCAGACATGCTCGATCGGTGACAAATCTGGGGATCGAGCAGGCCCGGTAACCGTGGTAATGTGGCGGATGCATTTCTGTGACACCCTTGCTGTGTGTGTCCGAGCATTGTCCTGCTGAAATGCCTCCTGGGATCCATTCCATGAGTGGCAACACATCTGGCTGAAGGATGTCACGAACTTACAGCTGGGCTATAATGGTTCCGTGGATCAATATTAGAGGTGATCGGGTGTCGTATGCGACGGCACCCCATACCATCACGCCAGCTGTGGGAACGGTCTGTCGCCGAAAAGCGAAGGCAGGATTGAGGAGTACACCACGGGGCCTCCACACACCCATGCGGTTATTATCATTGCCCAAATTGAATCTAGATTCGTCGCTGAAGACAACCTGGTTCCATTCGGTTGCGGTAAAATCCCGTCGAGCGCGACACCACTTCAAATGGAGGCGACGGTGGGTGGGTGTCATTGGCAGCACACGTAATGGGCGCCGCGATAAAAAATGTCCTTCAACCAGGCGCTTCGCGATGGTACGGACAGACATAGGGGTCCGTGATAAAGGTGCTGCCTGTGTCTGGATGGCGGACAATGATGCATTTAGCGCTGTGCTTGCGTGTCGGGTGATATGACGGTCTTCTCGACTATTGGTCTGTCGAGTGTGTCCTGAGCCTGACCGCCTTGTATGCGATCTCTCTCTCGTACACTGGTCCCAACACCTTCTCATAGTAAAGTCAGAACGGCCTATATGGCGGGCTACTGGCCGAGCTGACCACCCAACTTCCATCATCCCGACAATTCTTCCCCTCTTGAAACTCTGACAGCTGATCATATTGTCTTCGATGGCGGCGTAACCTAATAAAAAGCGTCCTTCTGCAACAGATTAGGTACATTCAAAAAGCCTCTGCGTTCCTTTTTTCTGCGCCAGGGAGAACAATGTCCTATGGTGGCATTACGCAATGCGGAATCACGCTGTATTTCTATTCTTTTGCATATCTATCTAACACATACCTTCATGCCAAGTTTCGTTACGATCCCACAATTACTTCTTGGTGCGCAAATTTTTATGGCAATGAGTGTATATAAACTCCTAATCTCTGGCCCGTAGAAGGCGATCGAAAATACGTTAGATTCTGTCTGATGGTCGATACTATAAATGTGAAAAGATTCAGTCTTCTAGGTCAAGAGGTAGGCTTCCGGATGGTCTAGAAAGACTTTTTGAAAAATATGATTTTCTCCGTCCCTGGGAGGTAAATCGAAAATCCAGCTACGTTTTCTGTCCAATGGTCAATACTATACATGAGTAAGAATTCATCCTTTCAGGTTAACAGGAAGAGCTTCTGGAGGGCTTCAGTTGAGTCAGAATTAGCACCGTAGTCGTTACTATAAGTGGGAAATAATTTAGTCTTCTAATTCAACAGGTGTTGGGGGTTTGAAAGGGGTCTGGAAATACAATTCAATCCCCTGTTGTCTCTGCCCTCGAGATGCAAATTGAAAATATGAATCCGTTAGGTTCTGCATAGTTAGATACTATACACTGCATAGTTAGATACATAGTGGTTAGATACTATATCAGTTTTCTAGGTCAACAGAGGAACTTCTAAAGGGTTTGGAAATACTTTTCCTAACCGACCATTTTCTCCGCCTCCGATGGGGTAAATCGAAAATTCGGTTCAATTAGGTTCTGGACCATAGTCGATACTATGAATGTGCAAAAATTCAGCCATCTAGGTCACCGGAGATTTTTTGGAGGGTCAGGAAAGACAAAGACACGTTAGACAATTATAATATATTAGTGATCTAAAATATTTTTTGGATTCAATATTTTAAATTAGACTATTTTTAAGAATAGTGTGAGACCAGAAATATATCTCGCACCAAATTTAATTGAAACAGTTTTATGTTCAATATTTATGGCTGTCTGCAACAGATAACAAAGCTTCAAACGAAACGACGCCAGTTTTTACAACACCCTGACTGAGAGGTCAGTTGAAATCATAAATTTAGGTGAGTCAAGACAGGTGGGTCGAAGGACACTAAGAATAAGGTGAGGCTACGAAGGTGGTCAAAGATGTTGACCAATGTGCAAGATGTCTGGGCTCAGTGCCGTTAGGTCACCCAATCAGAGCCAAAGATGCGTGAAAGACCCTTACCACCCGACTCACCCTAGAGTATGAACAGCTGGTTGAGTGGTCGGAGCCAAAGAGGTGTAGAAAGCCCAGACCACACGACCAACCCGAAGGCTTATGGTAGCTGCTTGTGTGGCCGGGAGCCAAAGAGGTGTTGTTGAGACCCAGACCGTCCGACCTACCAGAAAGGTGTAAGGTAACTGTATGGACGGCCGGGAAGTGCCACCCAATTTAGACCGGAACCCAGTGGGGGTGGCATCCACAGGGACCGTACCCTCCTTCCCCTACCACCAACCTCTCGGAAGGACTTACGGACCCACATGTTTAACGTGATCGTACTCCGCATGAACACGGCGGCATTTGTGGCAGCGTGCAAATCTAGCGCGCAAACCACGGGGATACCGCACCCGAGATGGCCAACAGCACGAGGCGTTCCGAGGTGGTCACCCACCAAGTACTAACCGCGCCCGATGCTGCTTCACTTCGGTGATCTAACGAGAACCGGTGTTTTCAGCACGGTACGGCCGTTGGCCCGGGAGCCAAAGAGGTGTGTCAGATCTCAGGCAAAAGAGCCACAACCAAAGGAGTAAAAAAAAATTCTGTAGACAGACAGAGAATATCGAATACCAGAGATGAAGTAAGATGGAATATCAGCAGACGTAGTTGGAGAGTTTAAGAAGTCGAAGTGACAGAGTTGAGGAGTACAAGAATGGCAGTGCAGTCAGAGTACGAAGAATGTTAAGTGTGCAGTGAGCGACTACCGTACGAGACGACATACCACACTACGAGTTTGTATTGTACGGCGTACACTGATGGAACACGTATGACTGTACGAGCTGTGTATTAATGTTTAAAAACAACCAGAAGGTATGTGCTCCACTACGGTTGAATGCAAGTCATTGAATCTGTTGATAACTACATTTTAATGGTCTCACACTTTCTCGCTCTGGTACAATTAATGGTAATCATTGTTGTAATTAAGTTATTAGTTAATACGGGTTGTTAATAAATAGTTTTAAAGTTAAAAAAAATGATGTGTGAGACCAGAAATAGATCTCACACCAGATTTAAGTGAGACAGTTTTATGTACAATATTTATGGCTGCCTGCAATAGCCAATAATGCTTTGGACGAAACGACGCCAGTTTTTACAACACCCTGACTGAGAGGTCAGTTGAAACCTTAAATTTAGGGACTTCAAGACAGGTGGGTCGAAGGACACCAAGGATAAGGTGATGCCACGAAGGTGGTCAAAGGTGTTGACCAATGTGCAAGATGTCTGGGCTCAGTGCCTTAGGTCACCCAATCAGAGCCAAAGGGGCGTATCAGACCTAAGGAAAAAGAATCACAACCAAAGAAGTAAAAAAAAGATGTAAAGTTCAGTAGACAGACAGAGAATATTGAATAGCAGAGATGACGTAAGATAGAATATCAGCAGACGTAGTTGGAGAGTTCGAGAAGTTGAAGTGACAGAGTTGCTCCACCACAGAGTTGCTCCACTATGTGCTCCACTACTAATGTATGCAGGTCATTGAACATTTTGATAACTATATTTTAATGGTCTCACACTTTCTCGCTCAGGCACAATTAATGGTAATCATTGTTGTAATTGAGTTATTAGTTGACCCATGTTGTTAATAAATAGATTTATTTTAAAGTTAAAATGGTGCAATCACGAGCTGTATATTAATGTTTAAAGACAACCAGAAGGTATGTGCTCCACTACTATTGTATGCAGGTCATTGAACCTTTTGATAACTACATTTTAATGGTCTCACACTTCCTCGTTCCGGCTAAATTAATGGTAATTATTGTTGTAATTGAGTTATTAGTTGATCCATGTTGTTAATAAATAGTTTTATTTTAAAGTTAACCTTTTGCTTTCGGGTGAGACAGCGTCAATCCTAAACGAAGAACCTCTCAAAAAGACAGGTATTTGACATACCCTATTCCAACAGTTTGATTCCCCTTTGCAGGCATTGGCGTCCATGCATTTATGACCCTTGAGTAGTCAACATACAGTTGATCATGTGAAAAAGCAGCAGGTAATTAGGTCTATCCCCACAGTATTGAGTGTCTGACATCGTTTTGCTGTCTGCTCTTGCTTATAAAGCTTCCACAATTTTATGGTAAAGGACCAAATAAAGATCGGGTAAAGTTTTGGATTTTGTATTGCATTTATTTCAGTCTCAAAAACGATTAGATCACGTTAATTTGGAGACTCAAATATCGACTCAGTCTCATTTTTTTGGAAGTGCATATAGTCATTGGGTCACGCTGAAAGCGAGAAAACAGCCAGGAAGACAGACGAGTGCCTATCATTTGAGTGGAACTAAAGGATACCCATAAGAAGTCATGAAATTCGTTATAGCCGTTCTCCTGTGATGAAGAGACAGACAATTCATTCAATTTTATTCATATAGATTTGTGACATATTGGCAAAATTAGCATCAATCCACCAGCATGCCGCCAAATAAATTGAAATTAATTAAAGATTATTAATTCAATAACATTCAAAAATAGTGTGCATTATATTATTTCACATGGCGAAACAACTATAAACCATTAAAATGAATGTAAATAGAAAAATTGAGGATATCATGAATGGAACAAAAGTCAAGCTTTCTTAAATGAACATTTTCCAATTTAAAAATTATTTCTTAGAAATCTCAAATGGAGGGTGAAAAAACACGATTCATACTCTGTATCCATCAATAATCTATATTTAGTACGGATAAGTAGTCTGTTGACATGCAAAACGTATCTCGTATATTAGAACCGCATGGGAATTCTCCACTGCTGGGATTGTGTGTCCTCCCATCGCGGAATCTATATTGAAATTTTCGCACACCAGAGGAGTTCTGGAAAAATTCCTACAAAGTAGCACTTTTGCAACGATTATAGCTGAGTTACAGTAATAAAGGGAATCTTTTAGATATGGAGATTTTATTCGCAAGAACAACATATGGCAAAAAAGGATAGAGTGCATCGAGGACATGATTGGCTTCCTTCTTGCCTTTTGAGGAAATCCTTGCTTCCTGACAGATGTGTCATAACTGGGGACGGGAACGGGTTTCACGCATAGATGTTACAAGTATAGATACGCTAAGGTGATTTTTTCTGCTCTCCAATCTAGTAGAACGTGTCACGTGATGGATACGTTTTATAGAATGGGATAGCATTGCCTCCATACTGCAACAGTAGCAAGTCCCGCCCAATAGCGGGTCTAGTATATAAGGTCTGTGATTTCACGAAGAAGGGGGGATTACTCTCTCCGAAGTCATGACATCACAATATGGTTTATTATATGTTGTTCTAAACGAGAGAATTTTTAAAGCGTTTGTTGGATTTTAAAGATTTGTGAGTTGCGGTAGAATTTGAGTTAGAAATTTGCATCTTTTATTCCAGGTAACGCCGGACACTGTACTAGGTTTAAATATTTGAGATTTATGATAGTATATAATTCATATAAGTATTTATGAGATGATGTTTCTAAGATGATGAGAAGAGTATTAGGAAGAAGCTCATCAAAGGGCAAGGATAATCATTTTTTCAAGAAGAAGAAAAGGATATCTTGCATGGACATTTATAAAAAGAAACTGCATCATATATACAGAAACTGCCCCATATATAAAAGAAACTGCACCACTGATCTCAACTTGACTTCAAATATTCTTATTTCTTATTGACCTGCCGAACATTTGTTTGCGTTTAAAATCAATAGACTCCCAGTATTCACCGATTGTAATATTTGTACCAAAGTTCATTCGAAACGCTCGATTCGTCTGTCATATATCGCTTCCACAGTCTCACAGACACACACACATATAGGCATCGATTCAAAAACATTTGATTCGAGTTCAGAGATGCTTGAAATGTGCTTCATCAAGGGGTTGAAAATTCGAATCCAAATTTTCGACAGAAGAGCACATTTCAAGCATCTATGAACTCGAATCGAATGTTTTTGAATCGATGCCTATATGTGTGTGTGTGTCTGTGAGACTGTGGAAGCGATATATGACAGACGAATCGAGCGTTTCGAATGAAATTTGGTACAAATATTACAATCGGTGAATACTGGGAGTCTATTGATTTTAACCGCAAACAAATGTTCGTCAGGTCAACACATTTTCGATAAAAATTTTGAAAAAATCTTTGATAAGTCAGAATATTTAGTTATGTTCAGTAAATTTGCAACGCTAAAAGCATTTTGTATTGTTAAAAACATTGTGTTGTGGATATTATACATCATTTTTCACTGTGAAAGAAGTAAATTGATTGTATTATATAGTAAAAGTCATGTGCTGACCACATCATATTTTTTCATGTTAAATTCTGTTTCATAGAAAATTTTCTAAACATTTTATCATTAATCATATCTTTCATCCTAAACACATAGGAATTCTATACTCCAGAGGTAGCGCGTACTTCTACAAGGCAATCGATATGGTTAACCTCTTATATTTGCAGTTACGACCAAGCACCGATAGAGGAACAATTTACTACCAAATTGTATCTGAGTCATTAGATGAGATTTATATGGATGAATAGGAACTCAAGTATACAGAGGTGAGTGTTTAGATGATTCGGTGCACATTAATATCAAAATAAATAAACGGAAATAACTGCACTATTTTGGAGAGTTACAGAGTAGATAAAATGCGTTTTATATGTAGGGAATTTATTTATTTAGTTGCTTAAGTCTGTCAATGACAGGGAAACTAACACTTTAAAATTAAATTATAAAACTTTTTAATAAATTTTATTTTGTTTAACAATGTATGTAGTTTCACTCAATAAATAGTCGTATTAATAAAAAATTACTCTAGTTAGGTCTGTCTCACGGTCGATATGATAAACGTACAAATGTCAGCCAGTGTTTCTTTCAGGCATACATCCAGGGGTGGGTGAGAGGAAGCCTCACCGAAGACGATTATTCGCCTCCCCGGAGACATTTTATGTTACTAAATTCAGGGTATAATAAAAAAAAACAGTTTTGCTTCTTTTGATGGAACAGATTTGGAATAGTGCAATAGTTACTATATAGTAATTACTTTTATACACGTAAATATAGTAGTTAAAATTGCTTATATATAATTATATATTTATATAGGGCAAATATGGTCTATATAATCATATATGTATGGTTTATATAGAAAACTTGTCCTCCTTAAAGTTTCATTCGCTTCCCTTCCCCCGGTTAAAAAGTCCTGAAAGAAACTTTCTTAGGGAGTGACTCCTGGAGGATCTAGAAAGAATGTGCGACCCCCCCCCCCTACCATTCTGTTTTGATTTCCACTGGAAAATAAATTTAATATTCGGTTCCGTTAAATTCTGTCACGTGAGCAATTTTTATTGTGTACAAATATTCAGCTTTCTAAGTCACAATATGGGGCTTCTGAAGAGTGTGAAAAGTCTAAAAAACTCATTTTCTCCACACCACTGGGGCGATGCCTCTGAGCGAGTCGAGTGGCCTGGATTTTCGACACCACTGGGAGGAAGGGATTGAAAATTTGGCTACATTAGATTCTATTCCGTCGTCGATACTATAAGTGTGAACAGATTCGGCAGTCTATGTCAGCAGGTAAAGTTTCTGTGAGGTAAGACTTCTCGAAATCAATCCTTTTCTCTCCCCACTGGGGAGATTAAAATTCCGGCCTCGTTATGTGCTGTCTCATGGTTGATACTATAACAGCGCAAATATTTAGTTTTCGAGGTAAATGGGTGAATTATGGAGGATGTGGAAGGACAAAAACATTAAGTAATTATTACATAGACCAGGGTTGGTTCCCAAGACTCGGAATCAGCTCTTTAGCAAATGAACTTTTTAAAGGAACTAAACATAATCACCTTACGTTTATGATTTTGATGTCTGGGCCTTCTTATAAATTATTTTTCTCGGGATTCTGTTAAAAACCATTGATATCTTTTATCACTTTCAAATATATATACAGTTTCAGTGTAGGCTATTTTAGTTGCAATAGCTTTTAAGAATCGTCTGTTATCTTGTGATATATTATTGATATTAGCATTCATTTATCATTACTATTTTAAACATAAATCGAATAGTTTGATGTATCCGATACATAAATTTATCTACCGATTAAATAATTTAGATTTTGCGAGTAATTAGAAACATAAATTGTATCTTTATCACTCTATATCATTAAAAATAAAATGTTTTTTTGAAGATCGGATATAAATAAATACGCCACTTTTTATGTAATTTTCTTCATTCATTCTTTAGATATATCACGTTTCTATAGAAAAAAAAATATGATGTGGGCAACACATGACTTTCCTTATATAATGCAATAAATTTACTACTTTTACAGTTACAAAAATATTATTCTTATAATAGATAATCATATTCTTTCCAAGATATTGAATTTTATTCAATTAGTCGTCATTTTCATTGATTTAGCGTCATTTTTATTCATTTGGCGAGATTTTCGTTAATTTGGCAACATTTAAAAATGTCGCCAAGTTGGCGACATTCCTCTAAATCCGTCGCCAAAATCTCGCCAAGCGTTATGGACGGAGAAATAAATTATTCTTACAACGGATAAATGACTATTGGCGCTCAAATACAAAAGTTTTACTCAAAGTATCTTTTCTCGTGAATGGAACGAGTTAGATCCACGAGAATGATGTCAGCAAATTTATCTCATGATATTACATATGAAAAGTGAACATGTTTCTTAACAGTTATCAGTTTTTTTTAATCTATGGGATTTTTTGATAAATTTATTTGAAACATGTGCAATATCTCGAGAACGGTTCATGCTAGCGTTCTAAAGTTTATGTCAATCGTTTTCTAAGGAAAAATTACATGAGAAATGTCTATTTGCGTAACTTTATTAAAGGTTTTGATTTTTTGATGACTTTTTTCAAAATTTCACTCGAAAATTTAGGGGGGTTCTGAACATTCGATTCTGTTTTAAAGCAATAAGCTTCCAGTATTCACGGATTGTGATTTTTGTACCAAATTTCATTCGAATCGCTTCATTGGTTCGTGAGATATCGTCTCCGTAGGCACATTGACACACACACACACACACACACACATCACTTCAAAAATGTTCGATTCGTGATCAGGGATGCTTGAAACGTGCTCTCCCGTCGAAAACTCGCATTCGAATTTTCGATCCCGCACAATACTTTTCTTAAACATTATGTATATAAGGGAAGTAATATATATTGAAAAATATAGAGAGAGAACGTTTTTGATAACTACTAAAAATGCTGCCATTGCGTTCCAGTTAAAAGAATTTATAAAGTTTTTACGGATAATACTAGCCTATATTTAATCCTTTTTCGATTATTTTTCATTTAGATAAAAAATCTGTAATATTTCAAGAACAATGCAAGTTAGCGACCCATAAATTATGTCATTTGCTTTTAGTATATAAAAAATGTTCAAAAGGAAATGCTAGAAAAGGCGTAAGACCTTGCAGAGGACAACAAAAGTTTGCAATTTCGCCCCAGTATCCCAACAGTACTCCGTCGACTGCTCAGTTCGAAGAACCAGGGTTCGATTGCGGTAGGAGCAGCAAGGTTCTTTACGTCAGCTCCCGAAAAATTCAACCCTGTAGGTTAGTGCAAGATATCTGAGGGCTAAAACTGACCCTAATACGACTAGCACAGATTCAGAGGACGCTGAGAAATGGAACGCCGACTTCAAAGCAAGAGGATTACGACCCCGCAGGAAGCTCTATCCTGGAGGATAAAAGTAGCACCAGGAGGCTAACTTGAGGTAAACATAGCAGGAGGTGGTTAGTCAGATTGTCAGTTGCACGTCAATCTGACATTAGGGAGTGAAGAATGCAGTGTCCATTTCGACAATAAGAGCTTGCAATTTCGTCCCAGTAGCTCAACGGTAGAGAATCAGCTGTCCCGTTCGAGATCCAGAGTTTGATTCCAAGTAGGGCAGAAAGGTTATTTATAGCCTCCTCTTGTTTCTCTCCCCCACTTCCCCCCCCCCCAAAAAAAAATTAACAGCTCTCTGATGTGTATCTATTTAAATTACTTTTTTGTATGTCTTTCGATTGCACCAATTTTTTGAAGAGATATCCCACTTATAGACGAAGTGATAGATATTGAAAAACGTTTGTTTAATACGCAAAGATGATATGATGTGTAAATCTATCCAGTTCATGAGGGAGAGTGTATTCTCAAAGCACATGCTGCACTATAAATAAATGCAATCCAATTTCTGTTTGCATAAATAATGTTCTCGAAGTGGATAGTCATTCGTTGACATGCGGAACGTTATTACAGACATCCTTCGTCCAAAACCGTATGGGAATTCTCCACTATTAGGATTGCGTGTGTTCCTTCTGTGGGATCGATTTCAATATTTCCCCGTATTCCCAGAGATTTCCGGATAAACTACGGTGGTGGATCAATTTCCTGCCGAATTGTATTTGTGATAACAGAAAATTGGGGCATGATTAAATAGGAGTTTAAGCACTTGGAGTTGCATGTTTAAATGCTTTTTAGAATAATAAAAGAAGATGACTATTTGTCTGTTTGCCTGTGTTTTCTGCAGTGAAAAATTTTAACGTTGTGCGGACATGAAATTCGGTACATATGTACTTCAGGACCCAGGAAGATAAGATTCGGAGAGATTTTTTAAAATTTCTAATTGGTTTTTTAGTTATTTTACATTAAAGGAAGTTGCCATTCACAGCTGATTTGTACCATATTTTTCATGGTAATATCAAAATGGTTTGCGTCAAGAACCGTACTTTCAGCTCAAAGTACATTGCTGAAGGATCCTAACCTCCCTTTAAATCAAGCGCAGCCTTTATTAGTCGTTGCCAATTTCTTTAATTAACTTCGACTAAAACCTGTGATTTGAAGAAGGGTTAGGTTCTTTCGGTGGAGTACATAGACCGGAAAATAGAGATTGGATTATGCAGAGTTTCTAACTAAACACGTTACTAAAATTTTATATAATTTTTTCATTTTAAATGGCACAGTTTACAGGCAGAATGAACAGATGGCTTAGAAAGTTAAGAATGTATTTAATAAATAAATTCATTTTGTCTAAATTTTAATTTTTTTGCGAAATTCCACACCCATTATCAGTGTAACATTGCAAGTTAATGAAAAATTACTCTAAATTGTCTCTCTCTCTATCTTCAAATTACGTGATATTAGTGCCATATTTTGAATAGACATTTGGTATTGATTACGGGAATATTTTCAATTAAAATAACTAAAAACGCAAATTAACAATTGAGATTAAAGAACATTTTTTTTGTCAGGGGGAGAGGGTGAGACACTCATTCTCCTGTAAATACTTTCCTGATGTATTGCATGGTAGCTCCAGTGTAGAAGTCCATCTTTAGCTTAAATGCATATCAAAAGTTGATCTCGATGTCCCAAAGGTTGGTATCTTACAGTATAAGATTTTCATGTTTCAGTGTAAATAATGCTGATCTATGAAAAACTTGTAAAAGTTATGACCTGCTCGAGGACCGTTATAAAGTTCAAGATAACTTAAAACATATGAATGAAACATACTTCAATTTCATAACACCTGAGTCTTGATGAAATTATCACGACAATTAAAAGATGAAAATATTTTATTCACAACACTTCACTGGAAACCCAAAGTTTAATATTCCCAACATACAAAATCTATATACGGTATAATTACAACACTAGCCATCTTATCCGAACTTAAAACTTACCAATTGGACATAAGCTAACTACGCGTACTTTTCAACATCTGAAACATAATTATTTATACATTACTGAATCCCAGAGGAACATAAACTAACTGATACATTTACTAAAGATACGCTGATCCGGTGGTCGATCGGTCAGGGGCATGCGTTTCCGTCTGATCGCTGGATTGCAGGGTTGCGGGTTAGAATCCCGTCAGCTGGCATGGATGTTGTCATGTCGAAGCCAAGTCAGACTTCCGCCCTTTAGGGAGCCTCTATAAAAGTGAAGCTGCAAATCTTCTCTCCTTCGCCATGGGATACCCTGGGGGGTCTTGTAGACGTGGTGCTTAGGTGCCCCTTCACCACGGGGGAGTTAGTTACGAACGAACTAAAGATACAACAATGAACATTTTCTATGATCCTCACATTACATTGTAATGTCACAGAGTGGTCAATTCTTTGGCGCTTGACCGCATACGCCAAACTGATCTGACATTTCCCGATTCATTCCAGAACTATTTCTTTTCATTCTTCCTCTTATTTTCTATATTTCATTTTTCCTCTTATTATCTATTATCTTCCTCTTCTGGATAACTACGATAGTGGGCTTTTTCTGAACTGAATTTGAAAATACTTGCATAAGTATTGATGGAGAATCGTCATATTATTTCGTCTTTCAATAGAGCTAAATTTACGTGGAATCTTTCACATTTTGAATTCAAATTTTTATAATAGGTTCTGTTACCTACTAAATAAGTTATTGCTAGATATGATAAACAACTTACTTCTGAAAAGTTTCTATAATTATCCATTGATAGCAGCTAGACAATATATATTTTTTCTTAACTTATATTTCAAGTATACCCTGTGCAATCAATAAATGCAATATTCATTTTCCTAAATTCTATATAATAAGGAATACTCAACGAGAAAAACATTTTTTCAAATATACGGAGATATATCTGAAAGGGTTTAGAAGTAATGCAATGGATATTTAAAATAAACTTGATGTTACTATATTGAAACATTTGGGGCACTAATGGTATAAAAACACTTTAGATAATCAATCGCATTCAGACATAGCGTAAATATACTCTTTTACATTGCCTAATGAAGCAATTGCATAGGATGTTCCATTAGGATCCATTTTGAACATATATATTTTAATTCTGCTAAATAATTCTATTTAGTTTCCCTTTGAGATTTAGACAATTTCTGTCATTCTTCTACTTTGCGAGGAAGTCAAATAATGAGCATACTATACCAACTTAATTAAAATTTTTATTGAATTTTCCCCTGAAAACGTATTACAATAGTATCTTTGAAGTTGAATTTCATTGGTGGGAAGCTTAAAAAGAGAAAAAAATACTTCATTTGTAAAAATACAAATATTCCAATGACTGGTATAATTTTAAGGAGTTTTTTTTGGAACTCGAGTCTTTTACTTCTAATTATTTGGATGTGCTGAAAGGCAAACAATCCACTTCTGCAGGTACAAGGTAGATGTCAAATAAGAAATTTATTTAACTAAATTACGGGACTTCTTGCTGAAAAAGAAACTCAAAGCTGATACTTGCAAGAATCACAGTTCAGTAGAAGAAGGTAGGCAAACTAGGTATAGTGGATAGAGTCTACTATCTTGACCTTCGGATAAGTCGACATTTTGCATAGCTCGAATTTTCTTTAGATTTTCTTTGGTCTAATGTACTACGCTATAAAGAAGAACCTCGATAACTCGGCATCGCAAAACAGACAGCCGCTTAAGTAAACATAAAATCATTTCCTTTCCAACAAAATCCAACAACTTTACATTTTCCAAGGACTTGGCGCAACATCCGACCAAAGAAATTTTCGATCAAACGGTGTCGCGACGTTGTAATCTATCTATTATTTATTTAGATTATGAGCAATATTTAACATCGTTGTGAATTTTAAGATTAGTCTTGTTCATAATTATGCTATTATGAACAAGACTCTAAGTTTAAATTCTATGAAACTTGAACGGAAAGTTAATCTGATTCGCCTGGATTGCGCTCATTTATGCTATAGCCATACTACTATATGTAAGGGGTTCCCTTGAATTAATTTACGATATTTCATGCAATTAAATAGCATTTTTTAAAAAACAATGTTAATTTATCTATCTTTAACTTTTAATTTGAAGGTTTTAGTTATAAAGTATATTCATATAGTTATAACTAAAACCTTTATATATAGTCATATAGTTATAAATAAAGTATATTGAAGTCATATAGTTTAATGTATATTGAAGTCATTTCTATCGATGATTAATCAAATTTCTGATTTACAGTACTTAATAAAATAAAAATGAAAACTTAAATTCCGAATCGTGGAATAATATTAGTTTAAATTTTAAATAAATTAAATTTGTAAAATATTTTTTTACAGTCATGAATGTATGACTATGGCTCGAATATCCTAAATTAACATAAGTGTGGTAGCGGTCTCAGAACCAAAATGTGGGAAGAGATTCCGCCACGCACAAAACAGCCAGTGATCGTATATCACAACAAAACAATATAGAAATTTTATAGTGGTAATAATCAAACTTAGCAATAACCCAGTCATTATATTTCAAGTGAAGTTTTCCCAGTCTAGAATAATTATATTCTACATGGTATTCAGTGAGCAAAGAACATGAGGAAATACAAGAAACAGAGCACATTTATCAATTTAAACAAATCTATTTATTTTAATCATTAGCATATTTATCAACATATATTACTTAAATTATCATTCCAAATAATTCAGAGCTTCCTTTATCATTAACAATCATTATTTCAATTTATGCTCTGCTCAAGAATATTCAATCACTATTTAATATGAAATCAATGAATATGCTACTACTAAATCATGAATCTCAATACAATTCTATTTTACTTTTCTTAAAATTCAGCAAACCATTATTATTCAAAATTAAACATTTTTAGTGTGTCTGCGTTGTATAACTTCGTGCCAAGGATTTCAGTTGGAACTTCTGGTTCCAAAACCAAAAGGGATTACCTGTACAGTTGATCTAATCAAAACTCACAGAAAAGTTCCGGATTCGGAAAACACGACTTGAAGGGAACCGAATTAATTTCCAAAACGAGTGTCCAGGTCATCTCAAAATTCAACAGGGCTTTACGCCAGATAATTCCAAGGAGTTCTTCCGTCCCGATATACCCACAGAGACCAACTCGATCCAATGCAAAAATCATCCTGGAATAAAAAAAGGTAAATTTAGAATTTAAATATAGAAAGTCGAATCTTCTCCAGGAACTTCTTCATCCAGGCTCCAGGAATGGATCGTGGTTTCATCAGAAACAAAATATCTCCATCCAAGAACAATTAGCCATTTTGGCCAAAACCTTTGTCTTAAAGTTTAAGACAAAATTTCGATGCGACTTCTCCAAACGAAACTTCCAAGCCGAATCCCCGGGTCTCAAGAGTCCAGCAAAAAGTTCTCCTCAGCGCAGCTTCCTGATTGGCAGGCAAGCGCGCCCAGCAACAGCCTTCTCCTCAGACCACACGTCACACAACCAGGCGAGACAGAAATCCTGGCCCGCGCCAACGAATTCTCGACGAAACACATTTTTTAATGTAAAACCAATTCAAACAAGGCCTACCAAAACACAGCACAGGCACGGAAGGAAAGAAAAGAAGTTTTCTCACAGAAAAACTTGAAAGGCTCATGGCTCGCAGAACTGCGACAAGACAGCTCCCCCTCCCTGGGAGTCAAAAATTTTCCGAAAACAGTGAGAAAAATTTTTCTCTCACTCAAAACACAAAAATACAAAAATTTACAAAGAATTTTAGGAACCTGTAAGTGTAAAATAATTTTGAAGAAAATTTTGGGTGAGAAAACGTGGGCCCCAACGTTTCTCAAGACAATGCCACTGCAGATCTGAATGACCGGCCATGACATTCATCACCACAGGAAAATGCCAAAAGTAAACCAAAAGGATGACAAAAATGTCACCGCATCTTAAAGGAACCTTTACAAAAAATTTACACATAAATACACTAAATACACTTAAATTCAGAAAAATTTGTCAAGGCACTTTGCCTGACAACAAAAGGTCTCAATTTTCATAATTGAGATCATCCAGATGATGCGAAACAAAAACATGATACAATATGAATTTAAATACACTTATACAATATAAATCAATTCAAAAAATTCAAAATTTCAAACAATTTTGTCACTTTCAATCACACCAAGTGACACAAAACAGTCATTAATTTTCATCAAAAAGGATTAAATATTTTGAAAATTAACTTTTAAATTAAATTTGTCATATTCAAGGAATGAGATTCTTTACTCATTCAAAAATTTCTCACTCTTTGAGAACAAGGTCACTTTCAATATTTCAATTTACAAACTTTCATTTCAAAAACTTTCATTTCAAATTTTACTTTCAACTTTAAATACTTTCAACTTTCAACATTTCAACATTAACTTTGAATACATTAACTTTCAACTTTTTTTTTTAACATTAAAACATTTCAGAATTTTCTTATTCTGAATCCACTTCATATTACTTTAAATTATTCAATTTACTTTTAAATCATTCAATTCATCTTAAAATTTCAATTTACTTTTCTTTCATAAAACTTGAAATTATTTCAAACAAGTGACCACTTCATATGTCACAAAACAAAATTGTTCATTCAAAACATTTGTCCGCTGAGAGAGAGAGAAGGAGAAAAATTCTCTTGAAATTCACGTCAGTTATGTAAAAGTGCAGGAACACATCCGAAGAGCAAACTCGGCGGGGACTAACGAGTTGCCAGCAAATAAAAAAAGGGAGTGATGAAAATAATAAAAAAAAATACTCGCGTGCAGGATACAGAGGCAGCAAAACAGGACACCAAGACCACGCCTCAGAAGCTTCGGACATCAAAAATTTTGGACAGCTTGCGCTGACCACATCATCATCTTCTTCATCATCATCATCATCATCAAGCTTCACCAGTTTCCCACCTGGCCCCAACAACTGTCCTAGGTGGGCTCGGAACAAGTTGTCATCAAGGACTCCAGTCCTACTGCTTGCATCGGACAATTAAATTGCCCAGCTGCTTCTTCTTCAATGTCCAGTGTAACTTATTTCATGTTTGCGTCCTCCAGCCAGTCTTCCAGAAAAAAGGTTTTTGCAGCATTACAAAGAATGATGACCCACAGAAATTTGTGTAGATGTTTGAAAACTGCTGGTCAAAAAAACAACAATGTGAAAAGGAATTTCAAGAAAACAAATTTCAACAACACATCAAGCCAAAAATGTTCACCTCTCTCAGCAAAACAAAATTTCAAAAACATTTATCAAAAGAGATCATTTACTTTTGATCTTCCAAAAATTTCATTAATTTTCAAAAATTCTCAAATTCAAATTACTTAAATTATTTCAATTACTTCAATTACTTTATATTTACTTTATATTAATTTCAATATTATTTTAACAAAATCATTTACTTTTTTCCAAACTTCAAAAACTTTCCTCCTTTTACTTAGGGGAACACTTCAATTACCAACACCATTTTCAATTTTCATGAACTTAAAACAAGTAATCAAAATTTTTTCACAATCAAACACAACAAGATAATCAAAGTCAATCAAAACAACAGGACTCTCGAAAAATTTAAAGTCCAAGGAGAGTCAATTAACAAAATTTACTTATTACTCAAATTATTTAAATTGCAATATAAACATTCATAAATTATAGTTCACAAAAATCAATCAATTTTCTATTTACTTTTAACTTATATGCAAGACTTCCATTAAATTTTAATTTACAACCAATTTTCTCATAAATTCTATTTTAAAAGACAATATTGAAATACAAAAATTTAAACAAGTATCATACTTTAATTTAATATATAGATTTATCTTGCAAAAATAATTTCTGAAAAATTGTGAACTCAACCAAAATTTAATATTGTGAAAATCTTTGATAAGATCTAAGATTATAAGGTGTACATGTGTTTCTACTTCTCATATAATTTTGATTTTGGTGTGGTGTGTATTTATTTCCATAATACTTATTATTGTAAATGATTCTTCCATTTCCTCTATTATCAAAGTTATTTGAATTACTTCTCAATTGATAATGTTGATTCTTATTAGCATGAAAGTTTGATCTGGTATGAACAGTATTGTCATTCACTTTCTTAGGCAAATTAAATCTCACTCTTTTCACAGTCTTTTTGCTTTGAGATTTTTCTGCAGGTTTTGATAAACAAGATTTCAGTTTCACAGAGTCTTTCTCAGTGGTGATCACAGGAGTAAGTTTATTCGTTCCAGAATTCACTTTTTGATTTTCAACAGATTGTTTTGAAAATTTTTGCAATTCCTCTCTTCTTGGAGGTAAAAGAGTCAGTCTATTCACATGAACCAATTGTTCATTTTTGGGATTCATCACATGTCTAATTACAAAGTTCACAGGTGACGTCTGTTTTATCCCTTTAAAAGGACCTCTATTAAATGAACTCAGTTTTCTTGATTGTCCATGAGGCAAAAAAGGTGTGTATAAATACACCAAGTCATTTACTTTGATATTTGGTATTTTCGCTTTTTTATGTTGTTGTAAAATTTGTGAATTCTCAGCTTTTTCCAAGTTACTTTTTACTACATCATATGTTCTTTTAAGTCTAAATTGTAAATCTTCTCCATAATCATATATTGAATCATAAGTTGGAGGTTTAAATCCAGCCATCAAAGTATTTGGAACAGTTAAATATCTTCCATAGAGTAAATACGCAGGTGATTCACCCGTAGAAGCATGTATGGCATTTCTATGAGCCAATAAAGCAAAGTGAATTAAAATATCCCAGTTACTTTTATCGTTGTATGCAATATTTTTCAAGGATCTGACCAAAGTACCATTTAATCTTTCAGCACAGCCATCTACTGAAGGCATATAGGCAGTAGTTGTATTTTTAATTATTCTCAACTTCTTATAAAAACATCTTGCTGTTTTTGAAACAAAATTCGTCCCTTGATCCGAGACAATGTATTTAGGTATGCCATGCTGAGCCATATAGTGCTCTAAACAATTTAAAATATCTTCAGTTTTAATTGAAGCCATAGGATATGCTTCAGGCCATCGAGTAAAATAGTCTGTGATGACTAATATAAATTTATTTCCAGATCTAGATATAGGTAATGGTCCAACACAGTCTATGGCGATTCGCTCAAATGGATATGTAGATTTTGAAAAATTTTGAATAGGTGCTTTATTATTTCTAAAACCTCGGTTTACCACACAAATTTCACATGAAGCAACATAATTCTTAGTTTGGGAATATATTCCCTGCCAAAAGTATTTTCTACTAACAGAAGATAAAGTTCTTCTAAATCCACAATGTGCATAAGTAGGACAGTCATGATGTAACCATAAAATTTCAGACACAAGTTCCTGTGGAACAACAACTCTTTCTTGTTCTTGGTGTCTACGTTTAGGATATCTGTGCGTACACCATAGTATATCATCCTTTCTAAAAAATACTAAAGTTTGTGGATATGGCTTTATGTTCTTATCTAAGAGATCTATAATTTTATTGCATCTAGGGTCAGATTTTTGAGCATTCTTAATTCTGATGAGTAACGTTGGACAAGTAAATGTTTGTTCCAATTGACCACTTTTTATGTTATTTTCATTTTGATTTTCAATTACATTATTGTCAACAGCATAAATTTCATTTGTTCACTTGTATTAGCTGAATTCAAATTGACTTCTAATTCTCTTAAATTGCCATTATTATCATTGTTTACATTTTGAGAATTTTGATTTACATTATTTACATTTTGAGAATTCTGATTTACACTGTTATTTATCACTTTATATTGTGATACAAATCTTCTAGGAATATTTTCAATTGAATTAGTACACTCATTAACATTTCTTGAAAGATAGTCAGCGACAATATTAGCTTTTCCTGGCTTATGTACTATTTGGTAATCAAACTGTGATAGAGATGCAATCCATCTTGCTAATCGAGATGTAAGATCTTTTAACTTAAATATAAAAGAAAGAGATATTTGATCACAAAAAAATTGTGAAAGGTTTGCCAATTAAGTAATGTTTGCAATAGTTAGTAGCCCACACAACGGCTAATGCTTCTCTTTCAACAACACTATATTTACATTCAACTTCGTTCAATTTGCGGCTTGCATAAGATATTGGATGTAAGATTTTATTTTCATCTTCTTGGGACAAGTAACAACCCAAAGAATGGTTTAATGCATCAGTATGTAATATAAATGGCTTCCTAAAATCTGGAAGAGTCAAAATTGGTTTTGATAAAAGCTTTCCCTTTAAAATTTCAAAAGCTTTTTGAGCTTCAACAGTCCAAACAAATTTCTTCTTATTTTCATTATTCTTGGTTTTGAGTATGTCAGTCAGCGGTAGTGATAATTCAGCATAATCGTTTATAAATTTTCTATAGAATCCAGTGAGTCCAAGAAATTGTCTCACATTCTTAATTGATTTTGGAACTTTAAATTTTTCTACAACTTCTAAATTATGAGTGTCAGGTTGTACTTTTTCATTGGATACTAAAAATCCAAGATATTTAATTGTTTTTCTGAAAAAATGACATTTTGATGGTTTCAACTTCAGACCATGTTTGCTTAATCTTACAAAAATTTCTTCTAATTTTTTCAAATGTTCTTCAAATGTACGTGATGCAACAATAATATCGTCTATGTAAATTCCAGATATGCCAGCCAGCACCAGAGACATCAATCTCTGAAAGGATGCGGGCGCATTCTTAAGACCAAATGGAGTTCTAGTCCATTCAAAGTGTCCGTCGGGAGTTGAAAATGAAGTTTTCTTGTAATCATCAGGATGTAAACACAATTGATAAAATCCACTGGTTAAATCAAGGGTCGAAAAATACAAGGCCCCTGACAAATTATCAATCAATTCCGAAATATTCGGAATTGGATAATTTTCGACTATTGTGATCTTATTGAGCTTCCGGAAATCGGTCACCAAACGGTAGCTTCCATCAGGTTTCTTAACAAATAAAACAGGAGTATTGTAGGGTGAAGTACTAGGTTGTATAATTTTGGCATCTAACAGTTCGTTAACCTGACGAGAAAGTTCTTTCTGTAAATTGTGTGGAATACGGTAGAGTTTCTGTCTAACAGGCGTGTTAGACTCCAAATTAATTTCATGTAAAATTGTATCACATCCAGACAATTCTTTTATATTCTTAGCAAACACATGTTTATATTTATTTAGCAATTTTAAAAGTAAAGTTTTCTGAGCATAATTCATATGCTTCAAGTCAAAATCTCATCCCCATGCATCAAATGTATCATTATCTTCAATACAGTTCTCATTGTCAATTCTGTTATTTATACCAATATCAGATTCATAAACATTTTCAAAAGTTCCTAATTTCATACCTTTATTTATGTAAACACATTTCTCTGAAGGATTAGCAACACGCGCGTACAAAAAGTCATTTTCTGGAATGTTGTGAATACTTCTTGCAATGAAAATTTTATTTGCAGAAAATTCTTTATTATGAATGGGTTCAAGTAAAATTGTCGTGTTTTTTTCAAACTTATAATTTTTCTTAAATTTGACAAATGATTCTGTAAAAGGTTTCAAAACACATTTCTTAAAAGCTTTTGCAATACCCAAGGTATTACTTTGTTGTGAACTTCTTTCATCATGTTTATCACAATTTGTTTCAAAAATTTCATTATCACTGGTATTGTTTTCTGTCAAGGATTTGTTTGTATGTACATAGTCATTCATCAGCATTCCATGTAAATCATTTTCACATTCATAGTTTGATCTTTCATTCACATTTGCATCAAAATCTCTAAAGTCGACATCTCTGAATTCATTATCATAATTGTTTTGTTCAAATAAATATCTATTATCACACTTGTTTTCATAACCTCTAAAATTTCTTGAAAAATTTGTGTCTTTGGATCTGTAGTCAACATCATTAGTAAACTGTAATTTCTACTATTAAAATTATGACCTATTGCATTACACTTAATTATTTCAGGTCGAACATCTTTGTGTCCAAAAGTAATGGTCACTTCTTTTTCATTCAAAAAGGTACTTCCTAAAATCATGCTATATTTATTTGGAGCAGGTGTGTTTAAAATGCAGCATTCAATCATATTGTTTTCATTAGCAATGGATATGGAAAAGAAAGCTTTTTTGTTTACTACAATATTCTGATCACCGATTCCTCTCAAGATAGTAGATGTATGTTTTGTTTGCACTTTTCGAGGATCAATTTTCTGTAAGGCATCACTGTAAATAATGTTTATAGAACTTCCAGTGTCAATCAAAGCATTTAATTTGACATCTTCAACAAAAACAGAAACTATTGGAAAGTTTTTGTGACAAGGAGCTTCATTTTCAGTCATGAAACTAAACTCAGAATTTGATCTATTAAAATTTGGAGATTGAAAATTTTGTCTATTGAAATTCTGTCTTCTAAATTATCTTCTATTACCAAATCTATTGTTGAAATATCTGCTATTTCTTCTATATCCAGAATTATTAAGATTGTAAGATTTGTAGTTGTCAAAAGAATTTCTAAAATTTGAAAAATTTCTTCTTTGAAAATTTGGATTTTTACTGTATTTGTTTCGAAAAGGTCTTCTAAAGGTTTGAAAGTTCTTTCTTGGAGAATAATTTTGATATGGACTCTTAACATACCACTCTTCTTCCTGTGAGGAAACCGGAGTTCTTCTTTGACCGAAACGGTTTCTATTGTCAGTTCTTCTAGATGGTGTAGAAGTTTTGAAGGATGTTGATGGTTTGTGTTTCTTCTTTACTGGAATATCTTCCCAATCTTCTTCTATCATCCCAGTTTCATTGTATCTGCTTGTAGAGGGCGTATTCGTGAACGATTCTTCAAAACTGGAATTGCTTCTATCTAAATCTTCTCTTATCTCAGTTAGTCTATTCTTTCTTTTTTCAGAGTTCTCTTTGAATTTTCTTCTTAAATCATCATACTCCTTTTTCTTTAATTTCAATTCTCTCTTCAGTTCTTCAATTTCTGTTTTAGGGTCACTTTCAGTTCTCAAGGTATTTATGTCTTCTGTCATTTCTTCCAGCTCTTCATTTTGCACTTCTTCTTCGAGTATAGCGACATTTTTGGCAGCTTCGAATGTTTGAGGATTAGCGGAGAGTACTGCTTTTCGGATAGAAATTTTTAACCCTTTTTTAAAAGCATTCAGTAAAATTGCAGTTCTCAGGGAGTCTTCGTTGTCCGACTCAGCATCTTGTGGGAAAAACAATATAGGATTCTGCTTCAATACGATTTACAAAGTCTCTAACAGATTCCTTCAACATCTGTTTACAGTTCACAAGCGAAGCAACATTCTTGGCAACGTCAGCTTTTTCCGTAAAATTGTCTTTCAGTGCATTCACCAATTCCGTAAAATTCCCACTATGGTTTAATTTAGGAATGGATTTCACAAGTCTTTCAGCCCGACCAGATTTCAGACCGAACTTTAACTTCAAAACAAAAATTTTATCACGATTTGACCATTCCGCATGGTTAGCTACTAATTCAAATTTTTCCAAAAATTCGGTAAAAGATTCGTTCGTGTTGCCAGTAAAGCCTGGAATGGATCCAAGAAATTGTGATCCGATCCCAACTTTTAATTTGTTTGAGTCTCTGACTGCAGAGGCTGATCTGCCAGAATTTGGAGAAAGTCGTGGCGGAGACACCGAAGGCACACGGTTTGGCCCGTGCGGCTGTGCAGAGGAGTCTCTACTCCTACTTGCACGAGAATTCTTATTGTTTCGAGGCATTTTAACACAGTTTGTATCACTTAAGCGCAGTTTATCTCGAAGCTAGTTTCACTTTCTTTCACTTATTTATGTCACAGAGAAAACACAATTCGTATGTTCTTTTTGATTTTTGTTCATTCACCTGAATTTTGAACAATTGTGTTATGTGCATATGTCAGCAGAAAAAATGATTTGTTTTGCATTTACTTTTCAGAATTTGTGTGTTTTCAAAAATTTTTAAATCACTTATAAATATCATTTTGCAAATGCTTATAATGTGTGTCCTGCATGAATCAAGAATATATTTGTGCATCAAATAATCAAATAAACAAATAATGATCAGGTGCATATGGGCTTTTGTGCTTTTTGCACTTTTATATTCAATTTATAACAATATTCAAGAGATACTTTCCTGCCCATTTACGATTCAAATAATTTTGCACCAAAAAAGAAATTTTCACTTACTTTGACATGAAAGATACTGCAATATTTATTTTTATACACACAAATCAAATAAAATTTTTTCTTGCATTCCTTCATAAAAATTAAACACAATTCTCACTGATACTCTCTGGGAAAGGAACGGCGCCAATTTGTGGTAGCGGTCTCAGAACCAAAATGTGGGAAGAGATTCCGCCACGCACAAAACAGCCAGTGATCGTATATCACAACAAAACAATATAGAAATTTTATAGTGGTAATAATCAAACTTAGCAATAACCCAGTCATTATATTTCAAGTGAAGTTTTCCCAGTCTAGAAGAATTATATTCTACATGGTATTCAGTGAGCAAAGAACATGAGGAAATACAAGAAACAGAGCACATTTATCAATTTAAACAAATCTATTTATTTTAATCATTAGCATATTTATCAACATATATTACTTAAATTATCATTCCAAATAATTCAGAGCTTCCTTTATCATTAACAATCATTATTTCAATTTATGCTCTGCTCAAGAATATTCAATCACTATTTAATATGAAATCAATCAATATGCTACTACTAAATCATGAATCTCAATACAATTCTATTTTACTTTTCTTAAAATTCAGCAAACCATTATTATTCAAAATTAAACATTTTTAGTGTGCCTGCGTTGTATAAATTCGTGCCAAAGATTTCAGTTGGAACGTCTGGTTCCAAAACCAAAAGGGATTACCTGTACAGTTGATCTAATCAAAACTCACAGAAAAGTTCCGGATTCGGAAAACACGACTTGAAGAGAACCGAATTAATTTCCAAAACGAGTGTCCAGGTCATCTCAAAATTCAACAGGGCTTTATGCCAGATAATTCCAAGGAGTTCTTCCGTCCCGATATACCCACAGAGACCAACTCGATCCAATGCAAAAATCATCCTGGAATAAAAAAAAGGTAAATTTAGAATTTAAATATAGAAAGTCGAATCTTCTCCAGGAACTTCTTCATCCAGGCTCCAGGAATGGATCGTGGTTTCATCAGAAACAAAATATCTCCATTCAAGAACAATTAGCCATTTTGGCCAAAACCTTTGTCTTAAAGTTTAAGACAAACTTTCGATGCGACTTCTCCAAACGAAACTTCCAAGCCGAATCCCCGGGTCTCAAGAGTCCTGCAAAAAGTTCTCCTCAGCGCAGCTTCCTGATTGGCAGGCAAGCGCGCCCAGCAACAGCCTTCTCCTCAGACCACACGTCACGCAACCAGGCGAGACAGAAATCCTGGCCCGCGCCAACGAATTCTCGACGAAACACAGTTTTTAATGTAAAACCAATTCAAACAAGGCCTACCAAAACACAGCACAGGCACGGAAGGAAAGAAAAGAGTTTTTCTCACAGAAAAACTCAAAAGGCTCATGGCGCGCAGAACTGCGACATGACATAAGTATATTCTGTCAAACCCTTAACTATGACTTAATTAACATTTTAATTGAATTTTACCCCATGGTTTTTAAACACATCTTAAAATATTCTTTTAAGTTCTGCAATGAATCAATTGCATTTAATATTTACACAGTATCTATCCCAAGAATGCATATTTCAATACCACCAAAATATTTCCCTTTAATTTACCATTCGAGGGTAAAGTTGTAGTTTTTGTTCTTTTATTTTGCCATTATCTCTCACAATGGTTAGGCTTTATTGACTTAACTCATCTACCACCGAAACTCTATTAAAAATATGTATTTAGAGTTGAAAATTAATTACTCGAAAAGTATTGAATTGAATATACTTCAGATTTAAAAATGCATTTTTCAAAGTGTTAAATATGTTAATGCAGAAAATGTAATGGTTTCGCAACTGAAATTAATTATGAAAATATATCCGTAGAAATATGTATTTATTTATTCACACACAAACAAACATACATGGTTACAAGCATATAAAGAAAGAAAAAGACAGAAGCAGTAATTGCAGAGCACTTAGAAATTGCATAGAAAAATAATATCGTTCGCATAAATTATAGCAAAGGACAAATTAAATCCTAGGGAATAAAATGTTATAAATTTATTTTATATAGCTCAGAAGTAACACAATGCCTTTATGGGGGCCAACGGCCGTACCGTGCTGAAAACACCGGTTCTCGTTAGATCACCGAAGTCAAGCAGCATCGGGCGCTGTTAGTACTTGGTGGGTGACCACCTCGGAACACCGCGTGCTGTTGGCCATCTCGGGTGCGGTATCCCCGTGGTTTGCGCGCTAGATTTGCACGCTATCACAAATGCCGCCGTGTTCATGCGGAGTACGATCACGTTAAACATGTGGGTCCGTAAGTCCTTCCGAGAGGTTGGTGGTAGGGGAAGGAGGGTACGGTCCCTGTGGATGCCTCCCGCACTGGGTTCCGGTCTAAATTGGGTGGCACTTCCCGGCCGTCCATACAGTTACCTTACACCTTTCTGGTAGGTTGGACGGTCTGGGTCTCAACAACAACAACAATGCCTTTATGTGCAAAATATAAACCTTAAGTTTATTACTTTGCCTCGATGTATAGAGAAATTTTTGTGACTGGGTCGAAAATTCGAATTTCGGTTTTCAACGGAAGAGTACGTCTCAAGCATCCTTGAAATCGAATCGAACGTTTTTGAGGAGATATCTGTGTGTATGTATGTTTGTGTGCCAGTGAGACTGTAGAAGCGACATTTCCCAAACGAATGAAAAGATTTGAAAAAGTTGATATTATTTTTAAAATAAGTTCGTAAATAAGTAAACTGGAACCCTTTTAATTTGAAACGTTACTGAATTAAAGAATTTTTATACATTGTCTTCCAGAAAATAGCCTGTTGTATGGTTTTCGCGAAATATTTCGATTTCGAGATTTTGATGCCAATATATGTTTTAGAACCTCATGAACACGTGAGGTTTTCTTATAAAATCAAGTGCATTTCCTCAAAATTAAAATACAACCATTTAGAATATATGTTGCATGAAATGTCGTTTGGAATATGTCGAATTTTATAAGGATGTTCTGCGTTTGTCTTCATAGATTTGAAGAGTAATCCTTTATGTTTTAACTATTCGTTTGACCTAGATAATTTTACTAGAGTCGCATTCAGAAAATATTTCTGAATACTGCATTTAAGGCTGAAATTTAAATGGAATGAATTAAAATACGCAGGAAATTTCTGTCGTAATAGTTTAAGATCTTTTCAGGAGATTCAAAATTTATGTCCCATGTAAAGATTTTAAAGAAAAATTTAATTCGCAAATAATTAAATAAAGTATATGTAACAGTGAAATATGGTAATTTGAATAACTTTAAAATTTTGAGAAAGAAGCACGTGGTAGCTTAACAGTCAGATGTGATGATTTTTTGAAAATCTTCTGCCCGAGTTCCTAGATTAAGAGATTTCTCCGATGTTTGCAGTTGTGAATTTCAGTGATGGAAGCACTATTCTACAGATCTATTGGAAATTCAAAATTAGTCAAAATCAAACTTATTAGAGGAATATATTTCTAAATTTTACATAAATTTATGATAAATGCTCAACTTAGAGATACTATATGCCACAATTCAGAAATTCATAAATCTTAAATTTCACACAAACTGTAACTAATGAAAAAAACTGAATGCTATTTTCGAATTTTGTGCTTCAATTGACACATGGAGTAACCATTTTTTGCCTGTAACACAAAATAATCGCAAGTTAGTGTAATTCATTTTATAATTTTCTCACAAAATAAAGCCAAAGTATATGTTATAATACCATATAGAATACACAAATAATCTGATGTGGGGAGCGCATAATTTCCCTTGTGTAATGCAATGAATTTACTCTTTTACAGTATGAAAATGATGTATAAGATCCACAGAACAGTGTTTTTAATATTGAATTGGCGCTTTCCCGGATAACAAAATGTAAAATTATTTTGAAGTACCCAATTAACTTATATTTAACGCAACTCTAAATTGACAATTATGCATATTGACGATAAGAAAACTTTAAGGGGATTTTCTACAGTTTTAGGAGAGTGCTGTGGGATAATCTCACTTGTTGTCAGAGAAAGGGGAGAACAATCAATTTCAAAGTTGTAGAGGGCTGCAAATAAAGTACTAAGCACTTTACACCCCAGCATGAAAACTGTAAAAGTACTCTCACAAAATAGCGATTTTAAGAGTGACAATTTTCCTTATCTGCATGTAATAGTGTAAACGTAAACACATTAAAGCATATGCTGATACATCTTATTACACGTGTGCAAACATGCATTGTTAAAGTTGAATATTTTGTATTTTGCGTATAATAAAATCAATTGTATTCTGCTGCATTTCCTAAATGTTCGATTTTTTTTATGGGGGGGGGGAGGCAATTTAGACTTATACACTGATTTCTAGGGTTCTTTTCCATCTTTTGCTAGGAAACAAAATGCTTAGTACTACCTTTGCAAAATCTTTAAAAAATATTGACTAGTTCCCTTATATTGTAATTTGTGCCAATACTACTTGGCTTCCTTGGTTCCTTTAGGCAGTTACTGCATTCGACAACTATCGATTCCTGCTCTTCTTGGTTGCCCTTGTACTTCCTATGGAGTTGGGGCATTTTTTCGCTCAGGTTTCTTCAATTAAGGGAAGTTCCCCTGAGGAATCCTGAGTGTTCCTGGAGTCGTGGGGCTCTGGGCTTCTGCTTCCCGTGCTGTTCCCTGGGAGTGTGATTGTGTGGTATCGAGGTCACTTATCCTATCATTGGTGTTGTGTCTTTGTTGGGTCAGTCGTCTGGCAATATGCCACCTGTCCTTCTTTGGGCCTCAGCTGTGTCGTCTGTGGACGAATTTCAGTGGTGTAGAATAAAACCTGTAAACCGAGAGGTGGGCCAAGTCCAGACTCCTGTCTCCTAGTTCCCCTATATCTAATAGATAGACATCATACCTCCTGCAAAAGGGGTCAGCCACCTCTAAAGTTGCCTCACTGTGTAGTGGAATTGGGGTTTACTATATATACTCCTGCATAAAAATAAATTTATTCTTCTCAAATTATTGGACTCCATGACTTTCACTGAGATCCTGCATTTACTGATGAAGCAACTGAAAGTATTTTATTAGTTTCAGTCAGAATCATATATCATTTGATGTTCCCAAAATATCTCCCGTTAATCTTTTCTTGGGAGTTACAGAGAAACTGATATTTTCTTATTTTTCTACATCAGAAGGATTTACCGATTTAATTAATTTGTGAACTTAATTTCACTTTTGTAACTGTATTAGAAATGAGTTTTTGAACTTTCATCTCAAATACATGTAACACTTAAAAGGAAAACGGAATATCGGAAATTTCAACTTAAACGTTTTGCAATAATTAATATCTGGATGGGAAGAATACTGTAAAGTTTCGTTATGGAAGAAGTTTGAGACTAAAGGAACTATGCTAAAATGTTTATATCGAATATTTTAATAGTCTTTAAGAATGTTGTTTATTTAAAAAATAATAATTATACATATTTTAATTAAATATTAAAGTTCGTTATTATTTTAACTGCAATGACGATATAATTCCTATATTTTCCCAGATTGATCTTCAGTCAATAATCAAAATTTTCTTTCACACTTAACTCTTACGGTATGGTACATGCCGACACCAGAGCAAATGTTTTATATTATAATTTTTACATTTTACACACACAATGCTGATAGTCCATGTAATATTAATGCAGACTACTTCTAGTATACATTTTGGATTTCGTAGGTGACCATTAAGGCTTATTGGAGTTCAAACAAAGAAATCTCATGTGGGCAGCACATCACTTTCTCTGCAGACTCATATTCATGTTCTCATTATTTCTTCAATAATTCATTAAATTGAGTTTAATTGCACAAATAACAGCCATAATTGTTTTAAATTACACTGAATTTGCACTTAATTCAATTTTCGTTTTCATTTGGTAACTGAACTTATTTTGAACGGTGACCCCACAAAATAGGCAAGTCCTGCTTTTTCGAACCGCACAAGAATCTAATCAGCACCAGGTTAACCTACAATTATTTCTCTACTAAATTTCGGGAAATTTGACCTATTAGTTTTTCAGCTAGAGTGGATATGGGCAATTTTTGCGAGCCATTTCGCAAAAGAAGGCAGGTTCTTTTATTCCGAATCTTGCTAGAATCTAATCAGCACCAGGGTCAGATACAAGTGACTTACCTACCAAATTTTATAAAATTTGATCAATCAGGTTTTCACTTAGAGTGGATACAAAATCTGCACAGAAAGACAGACGCACATACACAACAGAGACACACACACAGACGTCACGCTAAAAGTAGATTCTTTGTATTCTAGAAGTCACAAAATGTGTAGATTCGTCGAAAACTCGAGTTGCGATTTTCGACACGAATCCAATACTTTCGCTGTACATTGTCATATATTGCAGGGAAAGTGAGAGCTTTCCACTGTCTCCACAGTCACGCAACTGTAAGTAAATTTAATTTTTACATTTTCAAAATAGTACACTTTTTCAACACAGATTGAGAAGTCAACAGGTTTTATTCTAAAATGTAGAATTACAAACGAAGTCTTCTACAATAATCCAGACGAAATGACTGCCAAAGTGCAAAAGATAGAGAAATTAAGATTGTCTGCGAATATACACATGCCTTGAACACTCAAATATTGCGTGAAGGACTGGATATAAATAACCTTTAAATAACGTTAAATGAAATTTTTAAGCGTATTTTTAATTGTATTTTTGTATGAATGCGTATCTAATATTATGAAACGTAAAGACTTTGTTATTTTTCAATTATCCAATGTTAGGATCTATGCAGAGACCACCAACTAGATTGTGCAACATTTTGCATTACAACAATTAAGGGTTATGGCTTATTATTTAAAAGGATTGAAGAGAACATTATGCAATCCTTTAATATTAACATTTATAATTTTTTAAAACATTTGTTTTTAAAACAGATTGTTCAACATAAAGATATAATTAAGAAGTTTGGAGTGAAAATTTAATATACTAATGATGTAACAAAATATTAAGTACAATTTTGTTAAGAAATTAATCAAGCGAGCAGAGATATTAAGGCTCAAATGTACATTAAATAGAACTGTTTCATAATTTCTACGAAAGATCGAATGAGGAAAATTTTCGTCAGTAAATTCGTTGATTCTTTCTATAACATTCTTAAATTTACTTTTGAAATAGCACAATCCAATTGTTAAGAGTTATCTTAGAATTCCAAAATCCTTTTGTAAAAAAATCTTAAAGATATAACATTTTTAATGGTTTAACGTCTGTTGGTCTTGTTAATTAAGAAACACTTCGTCTCCTGTCACTGTCGTCTAACTGTTACGTTTTCTGACGGGTTCTGTTCAGTTTCTGTCGTTACACACTATTTAGTTTTATCTCTAATAGTTCATCTTTCGATTTTAATTTGCATACCAATGTATGTAGCTAAAATTATATCATCAAAAATTTCGCAAATAGTTTATATCATCGGATTACATTATTTCATAACTAAATTTCAGAATAAAAAAAATAAAAAAATGACAATTCGCTTCAAGATGTTTATCTTATTAGAGAGATTTAGCAATTTTCATTCGAAGATTAGAAAGATTACAATTTTTACATTTCCATGGAAATACTTTCTCGTAAAAAATACAAATTCAGTCTATATAGAAAAGTGCAAGTTAGTTTGACATACCTAATTGGATAGATAAATAACAAAAGAATGAGACAATTCAGTTTAGAACACTGCATAAAAATATTATTTTGCATTCTCTAATGAAGCAATTTCAAAGAATTATAGTAAATAAAGTATCTGTCCCAAGTGTATATCTTTATATATTTCCCCAAATATTTCTCATTAATTTTTCCTTAGTAAAACTAGGTCCTGTTTCGTCATGAACTCAAATAATGAGCAAACTTTACAGACTTAATTAACATTTTTATTCTATTGCCGTACTGAAAGTTTATTAGAAACGAGTCTTTGAAGATTGATTTTAAATATTCGGAAAAGGTATAAGGGCAAATGTTGTAGTTTTAAAAAGGGGCATTTCGAAGTCATTATATCTGTGATGCGAATAATCTTTTAGGTAATGATATAAGTGATTAAATGATGTAGAATCAGCCTCAGTTAAAACTCTAGAAAATGTTTTAAAATAATGTTTGAAATTCTTTCTAATTTATATATAAGTTTTAAATAGTCAATATTTAATATTTATATATATTTTTAATAAAATAATATAGAATATTTGTTCATTTGTTTTTCTGTGTATTAACTTTTAATGTATAAACTAGCAATATATATTAACTAGCAATAAACTAGCAATATATATAAACTAAAGTAATTTCGTTAAAAGCAGCTTATAACAAAAAATTAATAGTTACGACTGGTTTCAAGGTGAGAAAATGCCTTTCTCACAAAGAGCGTAACCTTTACTCGTGAGAGCTTGATCAGCAACTGATTTAAAAACAATAAACGTGACTGAAGCAGGAAAAGGAGGTTGCCAACGGCGAGAGGAGAAAACGAGTTAAAAACCATGACGGAACCCTAGATACTACTCTATGAATGAACGATAATATATCAGCAAAAGATTTAAAACATTTACTTAGTGAGTACAATTGCAAATTTTATTGTCCTATCAATAATATAAACAAGAAAGATCAAGCATACAAAGATCATTGATTATGAAACGCATTCCAACAGAAATGTAATTTTATTTAAATATTTCTAAAATGTGACGCATTCAGCGCTTGCATTTTTTAAACTATCACAGTACTACAATAATTCATTATACTCAAAAACTTAAAATTGCACCAAAAAGACAATGCTAATTACACAAAACGAACTTTATTCAAATAACTTCCTCGAAGTATAATTTGAGAAGTGTTTATGATGCTTTTGCAATAGCAGTTTTTAGACAAATGCGGAAAAATAGTTGAACAGAAAAGGAGGGAACTAATAGCTTTGTGGAAGCTAAAAGAACTAATATTGTCACAAATATTTATAAACAAAAATTCAGGTAACAGGAACAAAATTACTAAAACAAGAAGAATAAGCAATAAAAAAAATCAATCAAAATATTATACACGATATTTCTAAGCAGAAGAGAGAAAGAGCAATTATCATTAATAAAGAAGTTTGACTGAGTAACAATCCCGTAAATGGAATTTGAAGTAAAAATGATCTACTAAAATATTATAAACATGATTAGTGTTTCAATAATATTGAGAAGTTGAAGACTTAGTTACTTCTTGTTTGGAACAAGATATGAAAATATATTTTCTTATATTCTCTTTTAGTGCAGGTTTACGCCGTTTTCATGTTTAAAAATTTTCATTTTACTCTATTGCATTTATCTCATTGTAATTTAATTTAAGTCATATCACACGAACTATAATGGTTTATGCAAATTTTAATAACTTTTTGTTTTGTAGCAGCATGGGATATATTTTCATTCAACCGTGTGATTGTTTATTGGTTTGTCTTTTGATGCTGGAAGTATAGCGCCCGAGAGCACTAAGGATTGACTTGTATTTTAAATACGGCTGAAAAGTTGTAATAAAGGTATTTCAATGTTTTTAAAATGATTTTCAATTTTTTGGGTTTTCACGAACGCGTAGCCACAACCTATTCTCTAATATAACTTTATACATTTTCACAGACTTATAGTATTTTATTAAAGTTTGATTATACCAATTTGATTTTCTAGTTTCTTATATAAATCTCTTACATTTTATATAGAAATATATATTCGTATAAAATTCCATGTTAGCAGGTGTATTCAATTTCTTGAGCGTATTTTTTGCAGAGAAGATATATGTATTTTAATGGAGCTTATAGCTAGTTCATATTTAATTTTTTTGGACATTCATGTACAATTTAAATTTTTTAGATCTGATATACATAATATAGATATTCAAAACATGTTTTTATCGTTGTGAAAATAATACTTTATCTGGCATAGATGTCTTGAGTTTATAGCGGAATTTTCTGCTTAAGCTCTTTCAGATAGAGTATTATTCTCATTTAATGGTTAAATAAAATTTTATTGGTTGATTGTACTGTATGTGTAATATTGTACATAAGTTGTCAATGATAATTTTGCATCTTTTTGTATAATAGTTTAAATTTATGTCCCGTATCTATAAAGTTGTTTTATACACTCTATAACAAAAAAAAATCGACTCACCAAGAAGTCCAATTGTGATAAAAATTGGTGGATGTGAAGAACATATATAGAAAAAGAAACGATTAAAATTTCAGAACAATTTAATGATTTAGAGTTTGACCGTATACAAAGGGAGGAAGTCAATAAGGCGTTGGTCCACCTCTGGCCTGGATGCGAAATGTCACCCGGCGTGGCATAGACTGATAAAGTTCACGGATGGTGTCCCGCGGAAGGTCTTGCCAAATTGTCTCCAACTGTCGGGCTAAATCATCAACATCCCGGGATGGTTGCAATCGCCTTCCCATAACGTCCCAAATGTGCTCTATGGGAGAGAGATCAGGAGACCTAGCTGTCCAAGGAAATGTTGGGCAAGCTTGAAGACAATTTATAGCAATACGTGCCGTGTGCAGCCGTGCCTTATCTTGTCTAAAAGTAAGTCCGGGGTGTCGCGAAAGGAACGGTAACACAATCGGTCGTAGAATGTTGTCTACGGACCGCAGTGCTGTCAGTGTGTCAAAAATGACTACCAAAGGATTCCGGCTATCAAAGGAGATGGCACCCCAGACCATACCCACCTGCAGATATACACCTGCCCAGATATACACCTGCTGAATGCTCAGTTCCGATGCGCTGAAGCTCCTACTATTTATTCATTGGACACCAAATTTTATTCATTTGCATGTTCGCTCAAAATGTCTTTGCATACGAAATTTCATTACAATCGGACAACTCCTTCTTGGTGCGTAGATTTTTTTTGTTATAGAGTATATTTTTAACAGTAGCAACTAAGGTTTATACTCATTGTCTGTAAAACAATAGCTGTACTAATAAATGCCGGTTTTCGGGCTTGATAAGAAGATACTTTATTGTGTATGCATTATGCCTTAATGTATTGCATTATATCTTTATTCATTGCAGTTGAGGAGTTAGTCCTGAACCTTTAAGAAGTCATTATGATAAGTGATACATTATGATAAGTGATATATCATAAGTGATACATTCCTAAAAAAGTAAATACATATGATCTGAACATCTTAAGAAAACTCACCCGTTAATTTTGCAAATTCTTACACAACTTAGAAGTTTGTTGATTATATGTTTTTACTCAAACTTTCAGATTTGATAGCACCAAGGATAAGTAATTTCTTCTTTCTTTCAAAAGCAAAGTATTTAAGTCGCCATATGCATTATTGGCGTAATTAGTAAACTAACTACATAGCAATCGCAAACTATTTCAGCTAACTTCTTTAAATCCCAATGTTAAAAGTTTCTTTTACATTTACTTATGAAGAAACTGCATATAATAATTCATTGGAATATTTCTGAAACATGTATTTCAATACCGACGACATATTCTCATTAATCTACCCTTAGGAGTTAAATTGGGGCTGTAGTTTTCTTCTTTTTCCAAGAACTGTAATAATGAGCTAGTTTTGATGACTTAATTAACATTTTTATTGCAATTACCTCTGAACTTGCATTTGAAATGGGTCTTTGAAGTTGAAAAATTTGAAATCGATTTTTGAAGGTTTTGAAAATGCGTAGTTTAAAATAATTGATACTTGAAAGAGAGAAGAACGTTTAAATGTTCTCACTACTGAAGTTAATGGTGAAACGATATCCGTTATAATGCTTTTTGTGCAGCTTGAAATGTCAATGACTACATTGGTATGCCCTGCATTTTTCTATTTTACATGGACTTTCTGAAAATATCAGTAATTTATATCCTGGCGACGTGTAATGCACTACAGATGTTAGTAATAAAAGAGTGACATTGAAATTAATTTTCAGTATTTTTTAATGTCTGTCAGATATACTGTGTCATTAAATTCATTTGTATATATTTTATGCAACTTGTAATTATCTCTGTTCCGGCAGTTTGAATCCTCGATGAATCATCAATTAAATTTATATTTTCAGAGTTAAATTCCATGAAAAATGCAGTTAACTACATTGAGGAAAATTAATGTTCCCAATGAATGACTTTTGAGAGAGTATAGATATTTTGATTTTACAATAGTAAATACAAAATAATAAAACATAACAAATCTTTGGATAAAACAGTAGTGCTTAATTTCCATAATTTTGCTTAATAGGTAATAGTGCTTAATTAATAATAGTGCTTAATTTCTTTTGTATCGTAATCATTACCAGAATGAAATAAATGTGTATATTTTTCAGATTTTTATTTTCTAATACAAAGTATATAGAAATCATTGTTTCCTAGAAAATTGTTAACTTCAAGATTTTGATGCCAAAATATATTTTAGGACTTCTTGAATATGTTTTGACTATTTTTAGAGAGTGATGTCCGTCTGTCCGTCTGTGGTCGACTCGATTTCTTGTGTACATTATAGCTGCCACAAATGTCAATGAATTCTTATGAATTTGGCTTACTTATCGAAATATCTAGAACTAGATAGACGTTTGTGAAATTCGAACGAAAACTTAAAAATGTTTTCCATTGGATTAATTTTAACCCAAAGGTATTCACTTCTAAATAGAAACAATGGAAAATTCATAAACAGAAATATCATATTTTGAGGATATCAGCGCACCTCTACTGCAAACAAGACTGGAATTGCAATAACGTCTATCTTAAGGAAAAATAGTGTATCTGCCATAAAAAAAATTAAGTTATCAATGCCATCATGCAACTAAGTTTCAGTTTTATAAATAATATCGTAATTATGAGCAAGAGCTGAAAGAAACGAAAAAAAAAATTTCGTGAGAATATACCGCGAACATTTTGATACTAAATATTGGAACTCAATAAGGTAATTCTGAATAAATTGTTAAGTCACATGTAGAGTTTATTTGTCTAAGCTCGTCACCAGCGCATTTTCGCATAAGACTCTACCACTTTTAAAAAATACATATTTATAGTCCATAGGTTGTCTTTAAATTGATGAACAGTATTAAATAAAGATCTCTTTCTTGTTGCTTCCATGCTCTCACTTATATATACACTATTTTAAATGTTCTTTACACGTCAGAAATCACTTTTTACTCGACGTTTGTTTATCAAATACTGTTTCACCCTCCAAAGCATAAATGTAAGAATATTAGGTCCAGAACCAGGATTATATTAGAACGAAAGACGATAAGCAGTATCAATCATTGGATTAGATATTACAACATTTTGCAAAACAAAAACAGGCTATTACTGACAGTATCTCGACGTTTTATCGACGTTATTACTCGACGTTTGTTTATCAAATACTGTTTCACCCCCCAAAGCATAAATGTAAGAATATTAGGTCCAGAACCAGGATTATATTAGAACGAAAGACGATAAGCAGTATCAATCATTGGATTAGATATTACAACATTTTGCAAAACAAAAATAGGCTATTACTGACAGTATGAAATGAATAATATTGCGTATTTTATAATTCGGTACTATAGTATAGAACTCTGGCGTGGTTAGATTTACTGCTGTTTGTGAATTTTTTGGGTAATTGAGTGAAAATTACTAATTCATTTAAATCTTATCCGATTCCTTAAGTTCGATATGTGTAAAATGAGCTATTTTTCTCTATTCTACGATTTTCCCAAGTTCCACACTTTGCATGTTTTTTTATGGTTGAAAATTGGAATCCTAGAATGAAGGAATATGTGCTGATAAATTTTCCCTATATTAAATGATTTTTAATTAAAAAACTACCTAACATATTTTACTGAAGTTTTTTTTATATATTTTATGAGATAATGTGAATATTTCCTAAAAATTTCGAAGCAATTTGTGAATTTTAAATGTGTTAAAAAAAGTTTAAAAAATAAGGTCCCATAGGGTTCAATGTATTTCATTTTTTCAATCCAGGTTCAATAAAAAACTAATTGGGTGATATGATTTATTTATATTCCCATAGGTCCCACAGACCGTCTGAAAAGCACACTAAAATTTCATTTTCATAAAGTCATTTTTACGGCAGTTATCGTGCTAACGGACAGACAGACAGACAGAATGAACAAAGTCATAAACACTTTTCAACTATGTTGTAAAGTGTTAAAAACTATGAATAGAGTTCATGAAAATCCAGCTAATCTAAATTTTTTGACTATACCATTTACAAAATAAGAGGGATATTTATATAAATTGCTGGTAATTTTTATATTATTAATATGTATAGCATGAAATATATATATATAAATAAATAAAAATTATATGAAATTACAATGATAGATTAGAGATAAGTTGTAACTCATATAACCATAACTTAAAATATAAGATAGGTACGTATAAAGGTGTAATAATTAAGAGATTCATCAATTAAGATGAGAATAAAAAGTAAAAATATCCAGTTATCAAGCTATATATAATCTACAATTATCAATGGTGAGATTTCGAAATTGAAAAACAGAAAAAGACCAAGCATTAAAGCCAAACACCTGACAAAGCTCAAGGCTTAATGGATTCATTTTGAACAGATTCATTTTCAAGGCCTAGTATCTATTCAAAATGACCAAAAAAGCTTGTTTCTGAAGACTGAGATGGATAATATCTATAAACTCAGTCTACTGGGCCTACAAGCTTAAAGATGGAAACATAAAATAGGAATCCAAGATATTTTACCTGAGAAAATGCTGCACATGTTGTCGTAAAGCAAAATAACGAGACCACTGTTACCATTCGCAGGAGTTAAAAGTGGAGATCAACTGTCCCAATCGTGTGATATAAATAACAATATTGCTCTATACTGATGGCAGTAAAATTGACGATCTTGCGGGTAGTGGCATTTTTATTGAGACCCCTCGAAACAATTTGACTCTTTGTCGTCGTAATCCTAATTTCTGCTCAGTCTTCAGAAGTGAATTGATAGCAATAGCTCTGGGACTCGAGGCTATTTTCCCAGCGAAGGATTATGGCGACTTATGGATTTTATCTGATAGCCGCAGCTCCCACCACCACCTTAATAATTGGATACTTGTAGGTGATAGGACCAGTGTCTCTATCCTGCTTAAGCTAAAACTGCTTTCGTTAAATCAGGATGTCCATCTTCCGTGGATTTCCTCTCATGTGGTTATTCATGGTAATGAGGTGGCGGATAAACTTGCTAAGGAGGGTTTCAGTCTCTCCAGCCCTTCCGCTTTCGCCTTGACTTTTCTGGAATTATATTCTTGGGAGAAGTCAAAAATTTGGGTGGACAGGAGAAAGCCCCCCACCCATCATTGGTATATGGGCAAAAAGCCGGAGTTGACTCTAGACCTCTCGTGTGACAGAGACTCCCAGACTGTACTTTCTAAACTAGCTAGCGGTCACATCAAGTGCCTTTCTTTTAATGAGAGCAGGAAGGTCTTCGCCGCCTGCACCAAGTGCCACAACCATCAGGCTTCTGCAGAGCATATAATGGATTGCATGGGCTTCTCTAAGGAGGATATCTATCGCGATCCACTTCCTGTGCTTAACGGACTTATGGATCTCGTCTGACTTCGTCAGACACTGGAGAATAAGCAACAACAACAATCACAACACAATCTTGCAAATAAAATATTATAGATTCACCTGTTAAAGCTGCGTAATAAAGGACTTAAAAAATAATGTATGCAAGGAGGCAAATGTCTAAGAAGATGTAAATACATTGTAATGCTAATACTTGAGAAAGTTGATAATTATCTAATAATATAAGATACTAAGGAGGATATTAAAAAATATTCAGCGAATTTAAACTTGTTAACTATAACATTTACTAAGTATACTGGATATTTACATAAAATACTGCTATTTTTAGGTTATTAATGTGCAAAGCATTAAATTTTTTATCTGATAATCTATAAATTCTAAAATGTTGATAAGTATAATATTTCTAAACAATTGAATAGCGTTACAGGAATTAAATGGTAATATTTTACTAATATTAAAATAAAAATAGTCTTATTTTCTGTATAAATTAGTAACTATCCTATTATTAGGTCCAATAATGAGACTAATGTCCAAAAAGTTAACACACACTTTTACTAATAGAGGTTTCATCATGATTTAATTCCAAATTATTCGGACAGAAATCTATACCTATGGTATGGTTGTCAGTAAATACTAAACAAATCACATCTTCGTAAATTCTAAATATGTAAATTTTATAATCAGTTGAAGTAAAAGTCTTTTCATAATGATAAAGGTATTAATTAACTAACATACTGCTAATATATATATATATATCTTATCATATTAATTCTTTATTTATATGTATATATATATATATATATATCTTATTACATTGATTCTTTATTTATATATATATATATATATATATATATATATATATAAATAAATAATTAATGTAGTAATTGTGTTTAACTTGAGTTAAATATTTACTCATTCATTTTATTTGGGAAGAAATGGAGCCGGAAGCAATTTTTCATCCATGAAATGAAATTCCAAATCTAAGATTACTATGGTTGTCTGATAAAGAATTTATTTTTTATAGTGTGCTTTGATTATTTTTTCTGCTGTGCAAATATGGTATTATTTTCTGAGCTGTACTTAAGCGTAAATTTTTCCTTACTACTCAACAAAAGATTCTGCCATTTTAAATTGCAGATTCTATTCGAATATTCATTAGAATTCCAAGCAGTGTCAGCACACAATTCGAATTTTCCACTTTAAAAAATTCTGCATGAAAATTGGAGCAAAAAAGAAAATCAATATACAAAGAGAAATAATGCGATAAGGACAAAAAATAGAATAAGACTGATTAATAAAAAGATGATATTATTTGGACTCAGATATATAAAACGGTTTGCAAGCATTGACACATTTTTTTCAGAAATTAAACCTGTTCAATTTCGGGAATACATTTGACTCAAGTTTTAATAACTTGTATTAAAAATGAAGGATTGGTGTTAACACTTTATCTAGAATATTTAAAACAGCATTATTATTATTATTATTATTACTATTATTATTATTAGTATTATTACTATTATTACTATTATTATTACTATTATTATTATTATTATTATTACTGTGGTGAGTAAATAAATTTATTAGAGTAGTCATGCCCTAAAATGTTGTGAGCATTATTATTAAGGATATAAGCGGGCAACAATAACCCCCAGCCAGACCCGGATTAAGCATATCTGTGGCCCCGGGCCAGAACTTAGAGTGGGGGCTCCTGTTCACTGTAAATTTTGCAAATTTCTTTCTTCGCAATAATATACGTACAGTAATAGTACTGATTTGTAGAACGTATACTTAAATATGTACAAATGGCTAAAATTGTTTCAATAATCACCAGTTGGATGATTCCAACGAATATTACATTCGTTTTTGACATCAAATGTTTACATTCTTTGCAACATATAAGGGGGGATATCAAAATATGAAAATGGGACTGTGACATAACGATTTGTTGAAAAACAAGTTACAAAAAGACTCAAGACACATTCTGGCTTACACAATCTTTTTTCTTGACTTTTTAGTAGCAAAATCATCAATTATATCGTTAAAGTCCATTACTTTAAGTAACTCGTTTTCAATGCTTAAAATGCTTAGGTCGTTTAATTTCTCCTGCTTCATCACACTGCGTTTTTCGGATTTTATAATTTTTAACTTTGAAAATGAACGTTTACCACTTGCATTGGATGCAAACCATCATGCAACTATATATTCGCAACCCTATTTCTATGTTATGGAAAGCAGATAAAATTCCACTTTCATGCATATAGCTGTAAAAGTTTTGTAGGTTCAGTATCCTTCTTTTCTCCTGTATGTATCTCATCTGGAACTCGATGGATCTGGAACCTGTTTCTCCATCATCGTCTTCATCACTCTCCTCTTCGTCATCAGCAGATATGTCCATAAAGAGCACTGCTGTCTCAGGATAATTTGCATTAATGTATACTTTGATATGGATGCATTCTTCTGCAAGTTCTCTTCCATCAACATCATCTTTGTATATTTTTGCAAAACATTCACTATGCTTTCTTAGAGATTCTTCCTCTAAGAAAAGCAGATCCTCAAAGAATCCAAAAATCTCAAAGATGTTTCGGTAAGCTTTAGATCGAGCATTCAAGTTTTTGATTAAACTGTCTACCAAGGAAGGAAAGTTTCAATCTTCATCTTTTCTTTACCAGATAAAACAACATCTGAGGGACCTTCGTTATCATAAAATGTCAATCTAGAACTTCGTTTTTTTGTTCGGATTATGGAATCCTGGTAATTAGGCTCTTTTTTTGATCTGGCCAAGGCTTCATATCAATCATAGCTTTACCTCTTCTCCTGAATACACAATGTGAGAGATTCCAGGAGTTGCACGGCAACATGCAATGTTGCAGTTGATTTTTGCAGAGAAGTATTGACTTTATTAATTATTCTCAATAAATCGCACCAAAAGTATGTGTGGAAGAGTGTCTCAAATCTCCCCATATACTGTTTTAGGCCTTCAGAGCTTTCAATTTCGTTTCAGATGATTCAAACAAGTCTGATGACATGGAATTTAATGTTGCCTCAATAGCTGGGTAGCTCTCTTTCAAGGCTATGATTGCATCTGCTCTAGCAGACCACCGGGTATCAGATAAATTTTTCAGAATTTTCTTTTTTGAACCTAACATGGATGAGAGAATTCACCATCGATGCGTTGAGGAATTTTAAAAAAGGTGTACTGATTCTGTACGAAGTCAAAAAATGCAGCAACTTCTCTGCAGCTTTCTGCTGCTCTGACACCCACAAGATTCAAGGTGTGAGCTGCACATGGTATGAATAATTCCAAAGGGTTTTCCACCTTGATTCTGGCCTGAAGTCCATTATACCTGCCGCTCATGTTAGACGCGTTATCGTAAGATTGACCTCTGCAGTTAGACAGGGAAATTTGGTTTTCCTTCAGAAGTCCAGTAACTTCATTGAAAAGATTTTCAGCACTATGCCCATAAATTGGTATGAACTTTAAAAACCTTTCTACAGAGACGTCACTTCCTACATATCTAATTATGAAAGTCAGTTGATCTATGCGAGATACATCAGGCGTAGAGTCCACAGATATCGAATAGTACTTTGCTTGTTTCACTTCATCCACAATTGCTGCTAACAACTTCTGACCTATGACGTTAATGAACTCATCACAAATTGTTGAGGAAAGATAGGACACGTTACCTTTTCCTGTCATTCCGTACTTTTTAATATGCTCATGTAAGAACGGGTCAAATTTGCTAACTAATTCTAAGGATCCCATGTAATCCAAGGATCCCTATTTTTACTGACCCAAATCTTTCTTCGTCACCTCTAAATGGTAGATCCCTCTGTGCTAAAAATTTTATGACTTCGACCACTCTTTGCAATATTTCTCTCCAATAATCTCTTTCTTTGTTCATATAGATTTTAAGTTCTGTGTCTATTCGTCCTTGTCCTCTGCATCGCCTCAAGTACGTAAATAGATTTTTTCTATGTTCGATGCTCGTTTCATGGCCTCAGAGGGATCGTGAAGCATGTTTTCAATCACTGTAACCCCCACAGCAGAATGTTCCAGTACACATCTGTTTAGGACAAAACAACATGCAAACGAAGCAGAACGCAGCTTTGGATGGTGAATAGAGAAGCCAATCACGCTTAGTTTCTTCTCCATTTGGGAGTTTACGGTAAAAGAACGAAGGAAGAAATTTACGTATTATCATAACTTTCTTGCCTACTTCTGTGCACTCATATGCACGTTCGGATGCTCCGAAATCCGAGTCCACATTTTGGCAGTGCGACGGAACCTTTCTAATCCAGTACTCTTGAAGTTCGTTTTTACTTCTGTTAGACACCGCCCATAATGAAGGATCTGTACTTAGTTCTGATGTTCTTGGTTTCCTACATCCTGTTTTGAGTCACTTACAACGGACTGAGTATCGAAGACCACAACATCTTCCTCTGCATTTAATGTTTGCATAAGATAAATTTTTATTTTAGAAGAAAAGCTACACGTTTATACCGTCGAAATTTAATTCATAAAATATTATATTTATATTATATTTTTAATTTATATATAATATAAATTTCATGCCACTTGGGAGCCCCCCCAGAGTCGAGGGCCTCGGGCCATGGCCCGGTTGGCCCCGTGGTTAATCCGGTCCTGCCCCCAGCAATTATCCCCAGTACGAGCTCACTTACCATATCTGTACATAAATGCATTACTCACTAAATACCAATCTTTGACTTTAAAAGTTAACATTTATTAACTATACTAAATATGAGCAGTAATCAGCATAACAGCTTACTAAAATATTTACTATTTAACTGCTAAAGGAGGGTAGAAAAAATTGTGTGAGACCGTATTATTGAAATGTATTCAAACAGATCAAGTCTTCGACCTAAATTAATATAAGCATGGCACATGCCGTGGTATGTTTTGGCTCTAGTTTGTTTGTTCGCACTGCTGGACTTTACATTGATTCACCCTCCAATGTACATTTTTAACACTTTGCAACATAGTTGAAATTTGTTTATGGATTTATTCATTCTGTCGGTCTGTCCGTCCGCTAGATAATTGCTGTAAAAATGACGTTATCAAAATGAAATTTTAGTATGTCGTTGAAACGGGCTGTGGGACATATGAGAATGTAAATGAATAATATCACTCAATTAGTTTTGGATTGAACCCGGGTTGAAAAAATGAAATGCATTAAACCCTATGGGACCTAATTATTCAAACATTTTTTAAACAGAGTTAAAATTCACAATTTGCTTTTAAAATTTTAGGATATATTCAAATTATACTATAAAATATACAAAAAAAATACAGCAAAATATGTTTGGTAGTTTTTTAATTAAAAATTAAAATAGTAATTGCACCCATATAATATGAAAAGATCAAGTGAACCACTTCAAAATGAAATATGGCATCCATCTTCTTTTCCTCGCGCAAAGATCGTGATTTTTAAAGGTCTTTTAAATGTATATTTAGTGTTGCATCCGTCCTCAAACCGCTTTAATTTTGCGCATTTTCTGTGCATCTATATTCAGTACCAACGCAGTTACAGTACTTTTGATTTAAATGGTCATCAAACTTTGATTATATCTACAACGAAGCCAAATTTTACGTGATGTAGAATGTAAACATGTGATTGTAAGACGAGTTGTTTAAGAATTGCTGAATTTTTTTCAAATTTAACTCTGGAGTCTGGATTAAAAGTGTCTGAATGAAACATTCATTGCTTTTACATTGAGAGCCTGACGATTTATATTTCGATGACGTCATGTGAATAAAGTTCATTACTTTCGATGAAGTTTTAAATTTTCAAATATAATAAATTATTGTAGTACTGCGATAATTTAAAATATATTAGCGCTGAATGTATCGCATTTCAGAGATGTTTAAATAAAATTGCATTTCATTTGGAAAGTGTTTCATAATCAATGCTTTATGCATGATTGCATGGTTCTTTCTTGTTTTATAAATTAACATCACAACTGCGAAAAACCAAGATTTTTCTACGATATACTGCTCTTACTTCTTCTTTATAACCCATTTTACTTCATCTGTTTGCTACAGGGATCTCACTTCACCTCTGGATCGAATCTGCTTTGTCTCGTTGATGATCTCTTGCTAGGCAGCAGCATTTTTTTGGCTTCGGGGTTCAACACTCTCTCGCTGTCGCTTCCTTTACTTCATTGGTTCTTTCTTTAGTGTGATGCTACAATGTCGTCTGATTGGTTGCTCTGAATCTAATGAAAATCGTTATAAATCCTAGCCGTCAGCATTGTTTATGCCCAAGTTACTCGCGTAATCTGGATGACATGTATTTATTGGGGTCTTAAACCTTCCGGACCAAGACTGTCGAAACAAATGTCATTTGTGTGGCCCTTTTGTTCGATAGCAAATACCAAATCTGAAAATGGTTCCCACTGGTCTCACAACAGTTTAACTTTCAAATTTGGCCTAGTCAAGATCTATCCCGTCATATCCGATGGAGAGTTTAAAGAGAGTTTGAAGATATTTTTAACCCCTCATTTTCTCAACTCCGGGGGGAAAAAATCGAAAATCTGACTGCGTTACGTTGTGAGGTCTCATTAACCTTTTAATTATCATTTATTTAATTTGCATTTTACTATGTGTTTCATTTTTACTAACTGTCTATTACGAGCTTTGACTGGAAGGACCAATCAGGATATTCCAAGGCAAAGGATGGATTCTACAAAGTTTTAGGCAGATCGGTCTGCTATCGCTCCTTATACATGCCGTACCCACTCTACGAAGTTCTATATTCGAAGGAAGGAATGGATGATTAGACCAGGATGGTCGACGATAGTAAACTCCAGGAACTAAGGAATCCAGATCCGTTGAAGGTCTATCTTCTATATGAAGGTAATATTCAGATCTAGTGTGGGTTGTATACGGGTATTGAAGACTTAAGATTTACATTTGGGTATTGCTTTCAAACGTCTATTGTTCATTTATATGTACTTTAGATGCCTGTCCATGGTAGATGTTCTACTTAATTTAGTTATTTATGTCCAACGAGAAGTCTGTGTGTTAGTGAATAAGCTGTGTTTTGGCTTCTTATAATCTGTTCGTGCATACTTGGCTATAAGGAATTAACTATTTATTGTTTTCAGGATCGTGTTTCAGTTGTACCACTTTTAGAGTTCGAAATTGATAACCATAAGATACGACCTATACACCTTATACCCGAATATAGTTAGAAACTCTAGAACAGGGGTGGTCAACCTGTGGCGCATGCTTCAAACGTGGCGAGCTGGATGATTGCAAATGGCGCATTGCATCCTTGCGCCTACTTATTCTTTTGAAGTAGGCGCTATAACTGAATCCATTTTCATATTTTCAACACCAGAATGTTCTCAGTTCAATTCACACAGCCTTCTTAATCATCAGTTCGTCGTAATTATTTGACAGTTGACGCATGGTATGTAAAAGGTTGGTCATCCCTGTTCTAGAAGGTCGGTTCAGGGATCGATGATATAAGTGTTGTCTTTGTTGAGACCCAGACCGTCCAACCTACCAGAAAGGTGCAAGGTAACCGTTTGGACGGCCGGGAAGTGCCACCCAATTTAGACCGAAACCCAGTGGGGGAAGTATCCACAGGGACCGTACCCTCGTTCCCCTACCACAAACCTCTCGGAATAATTCACGGACCCACATGTTTAACTTGATCGTACTCCGCATGAACACGGTGGCAGTTGTGGCAGCTTGCAAATCCAGCGCGCAAACCACCGGGCTACCGCGCCCGAAATTTGCCAACAGCACGTGGTGTTCCTAGGTGGTCACTCACCCAAGTACTAACCGCGCCCGTTGCTACTTGACTTCGGTGATCTAACGAGAACCGGTGTTTTCAGCACAGTAGGCTGATGCTATAAGTGTTGAAGACCCAGACCGCACGACCAATCCTGAGGCTAATGGTAGCTTAGTGTGTGGCCGGGAAAAGATGCTATAAGTGTGTAAATATTTAGATTTTTAAACAACCGGAGGGCTGCTTGTGGACCTAGAAAGGCATTAAATGAATCCATAATCCTTAATCTGGTGGGGTGGGTTGTAAATCCGATTACATTAGGTTCTGTTCGATAGTCGATACTATGAGTGTGCTGATTCATCTTTCTGAGTCACCAGGGGGGATTCTGGAGGGTTTGAAAATAGTTTTTGAGACACCATCCTATGATCTAAGGCTTCGGGGGTACAAAACGACAATCCGGCTATGTTATGTTCTGTACCTTAGCCGATACTGTAAGTGAGTATAGAAATAGCTTTCTAGATCAAATGAGGAGCTTTTGAAGGGTCTGTAAGTAGTTTTCTATCCGTACCGGTTTCTTTGCTTTACGGAGAAGGGGTAACTCTCAAACTGGACTTCGATAGGTTCTGTACCTTAGTCGCTATTATAAGTATGCATGGATTCAGCCATCTAGGACACCGATGGGCTTTTGGAGGAACTCGAAGAACTAAAGCAGGTTAAACACGTTAGGCAAATACATATAGTGATTTCCTATGGAAAAACATTATTAGTTACAGAAAAATGATGGTAACATATTATATGCGGCAAAAATAGATAATTTGAATGGTGTATGGTAGATAAATAGATGTAAAGGATATTAAATAAACTAAGTATATCGAATTTGTTTGCATGACAGATCTGTAGCAAATAAGAGAAATAATATTTTAACAACTTTTTACGAAGTGATTTAAGTAAGTAACTTTGGTGCTAAACCGGAAACATCTGTTTTGCATTTTGGTACTGACTATGACAGCTATAGAATTAATCACTGTCAAACTAAAATGTGTGATAAAAATAGAATGACGATTCATACTTCAAGTATTTTGGATAATTATGAGGACACAATGTAGAAATGGATAATTTTATTTGATAAATTGTTTAAAAACAAATGTAAATCTGCATCGTTTACATATTATTATCGTTTCTCTATTATTTGTTGAAGTCTTTGGATATTTTTTTATAATGCGCAGCTTTTATATGCAATTATTTCTATCGATAAATTTAAAAAATCTATAAAATTGTCTTGTAAAACAAGTAAAATAAAATTCATGAGTTGTCTTTGCATTTTGATACTTTCCTCTTTAATTAAATTTATTATATCTTTTTCTTCCTAATTGAGTTATGTCTATCATATGAAGTTCAATTTTAAAATCTGAATTGCTTATGAATAAAAATGGAAATCTGTGTTCTTATCTTCATTTATTCATATATCGTAATTCAATTTTGCTACTTTTTTTATTGAAGCCAAAATATTTTATTTTTCCTATGCAAATACTCAATCTTTTTAAAATACCCAATTGTAAAAAGAAATAAGAGTATATAAGTATTCAACACTACAAATAAAATTTAATTATTTAATGGCATGACATTAGTAAATTGAATATTTATGTAATTATATAAAATTCAAACTAAAAATTGTTTTTATGAAGTTTCTGAACTTAATATTTTAAAGAAAATATATATTTAAGAAATTTTAGAAAGAATACATATATGTGACACTTTTTCGAAAATATATTAAAGATTTTATGTTTGAGACTTCGGATTTATCTCTATAATTTGCTCTTGCTCTATTTACTATTCCATCAGTTAGGAATTATACAACAAAATCTAAAGACCTTTTATACCAAAAACCGACCAATGGCTTTTAGATGAGATAATTGTTTATAGTGACTCAAGTTTTTCGTTTGTAACATGATAATTAAATAAAAAACTTACCCAGATATGAACTATAAAAATGTGCTATTTCATATCTGCAAAATAAATCAATTTTTTGACTCCGAAATATTCTGAACATAAAAATCTGATATGGGAAACACATGACTCTCCCTGCAGACTGAAATTGGTTTTTTCTTTATTTCGTTAATAATTTTTAAAATTGAGTTTAATTGCATAAAATCACACGCATAATTGTTCAAAATTGCACTGGATTTGTCCTTTTAATTGCACTTTTGTTCTCAGTTGGTTACTGGACACATTTTCAAAGGCGGAGTAGAAAAAAATCTAGTTCTAGAGTAATCGGATTGATCTTATTTTTTTCACCGTTAAAAAGTACGCCGAAAGTATTTTTCTGAAAATGTTCGGAATTGTTCAAAATGTATCAAAACAGTTTAAAACTATGCTAGGTAGCTTTTATGTAAATAGTGTTTCCTATTGAAGAGAAATTTCCCTTGGAAAATATTTTTAAACATTTACCTTAATTTGAGTTGTAATAAGATAATTTTTATTATATGTTTCATACATTTTTTCGTGTAGTTTGTTTTAAAATGAACATACAGTCATGTATTTGCGTTTCATCATTCTATGTAAATTCTTATCATTTATAAATTAAAAAAAATGATTTTGTAGGATAAAAATAGCAATTTTTGGAGACATTTTGTAGTCTTATTTGATGATATATTAATAGTATATTTCTATATTTATGATTTGAAATAGTTTAATTATTTTGAGAAATATCATATTATAATTTATTGAGATTATTATACTATGAAAATAATTATTATAATTTATTATTTATTTACTAATAATTAATAATATAATAATAATTATAATATTTAATATTAATAATAGATAAGTTATTATTATTTATTTGTGATAGTAATTATACTATGATCTAAATCAATATCTGGTTGAAATACTATATACACTGTAATATTTAAAAATTTTATTATGAAAACATGAGTATAAATTGTATGCATTTCAAAGCAGCAGTTTGTTCAGTATAGTAGGATGTATGCAGCTTATTGTAGCACCTAGTTCAATGTGTAATGTAAAACATTTATTTATGGGGTTTCTACTGAGGAGAAAGAAGTTGGGAAAATAGAGTTTTAGAAAGTTTTTAGTTTTCTATTTTAGAAACCACAGAGTGTTCCAAGTCGAAAAATTCTTAATAATAATTTCCCAAAGCCTCAAATACAGACATTCTACTGACATGGGACATTCTCAAGCTACAAATTTAAACTGTAGCTACAAATTTAAACTGTAGTTTATTTAAACTGTAGCTTCCTGTAAAGCCTTCTTCGTGTGCATAAAAATACGTGTAAAATAATTTAATCAGTATGTGTTAAATAATCAAATATCAGTAAGTGTTAAATAATCCAATATCAGTAAGTGTTAAATAATCCAATCTGCCACATGCAAACAGCGACTAAAGGAAGTGTTTTTTTAAATTCTTTAATCAATTAAACTTTCTGCTTATTACAAGACTGCCAGATTTCTTTATTCTATCGGAGATCTGGGTGCACGTGTTTGCAATGTAGGTAAATAAGTTGCTTATGTGGATGTTTTGTCACCTCTTCGTAATTTTACTCAATTTTAAGAGTTTAGTATATAAGGATTCAAAATAAAGAAAGGAAAATATTACGTTTATTTGATTTGCACCATGAAATGACTGCATATATTTTACCCACAGCATAAAATTACTAAATACATTTTATCTACATAATGAAATTGCTATATATAGTTTATATGCATCACGAAATTATTGCGTCTATTTGATATATGTTATGGAATTATTACATCTATTTGATCTACAACATGAAATTACTAGATCCATTTGATCTACAACATGAAATTACTAGATCTATTTGATCTACATCATAAGATTACTATATATATTTGATTCACATAATGCGATTAACACAGCCAATTGATCTGCCTCATGATATTATTACATTTTTTGAAATACATGAAACTACGACATCTACATGACGAAATTATTAGATAAATTTCATCAACGCAATGAAATTACAATATATAATTAATTTACATCATAAAATAGTTAACACGTATTTAACTGAACCTAATTGTCTATTTTGGACAAAAAACGTAAACTCCCACTTCTTGAAGAAACATTCGAATTCTTTATAGTTTCTCTATCTTTAAGAAATACTTTTTCTTGTTTCAGTTTCCGGCAGGAAGTTAGGAAGTTAAACCCATTATTTTCATTCTACTACAAACTGCGAATGAAAAATATCAGAAGCACAAAGCTGTTGCAAGTTTCTTTGTAGCTTCAAATGTGTCTTTAAGATATGTTCACAACTTTCATAAGTATTACCCGTCTTGATTTATATACATAAATTCTATCACAAAACATATTTTGGGAAATTCTGTTTAAACTGGTTTAATTGTTTCATTAATTTATGAAATAATTCGCCAAAACTTCTACTTAAATTTAGTGAAAATTGAAAACTCCGTAAGACAACACAAAATAGTTAGACAGCACAAAACACTTAGTAACACAACACAAAACCGCTAGTAAGAAAACACAAAACAGTTAGTAAGACAGCACAAACTATTTAGACAATATAAAATAGTTAGTAAGACAACGCAAAACAGTTTGACAACACAAAACTGTTAGACAACGCATAACAGTTAGTAAAACAACACAGAACAACTTTAGGCATCAACCACTTGAGGAGATAAAACAGAGACCTACGTTTTAGTATAAGTCAGATAGAGACAATACAGTGACCCCAGATAAAGAAGGAACATTTTTGTCAACAAAACATTGCTTACATTGCACTAGAAGAAAACATTCGCCATTTCGGAAGCAAAATTATAAAGAAAAAGGAATTAAACGAACGAATAACAGACAAACAACAGATGATACGAACAACAGAAAAATGCAAATATTTTCTCAAGACAGAAAATTTACTCTCTCTCCGACCCAGACCGTCCGATCTACCCGAAGGTGTAAGGTATCTGTTTAAACGGCCGAGTAGTGCCACTCAATTTAGACCGGAAACCCAGTGGGGAAGGCATCCAAAGGGACCGTACCCTTCTTCCACTACCACAGACCTCTCGGAAGGACTTATGGATTCAAATGTTTAACGTAATCGTACTCTGCGTGAACACGGTGACAATTTTGGGCAGAGGCGGGAATCGAATTCGGGTTGTCTGAGTGCCATCCCCGCACGCTAACCACTGGGCTGTCGCAATTATAGAAATAATTTTTAAATTTTTTCAGTATCCTGGCCATTGACTGGTTAGGTGGAGACTCGTGATCTGAATCATGACTGAAACAATAATTTTTTACAAAGCCGCCCTTACAATTTAATGAGTCCATTTTACTGAGTCCTTAATGTTTTCAAAAATTTGTAATTTTGATGTATTTGATTTTTTTGAAGCGTGTTACGATAACTAATGCAGCATTTCAATTTAAGAATGTTGAAATAAACAAGAAGTTTTTCAGATGAAAGATACACAGGAGAAAAGTAGATTTTTTCTAAAAGAGCATTTTTTATGAAGAATATCAATTGGATAAAATTAATGTTATTAATTCATTGCATTAGTTGGATTCATTTAAAAAAATATTCATATACTTACTCTGTGTGACATAAAATAAGTTTACATAATAATGGGACATTGATTGCCACCATGTTTATGCACCATTTTGCATTTGTACCAAATTTGGTTTCACCCTATTGGATAAATTATGAGATATTGAAACCGAATGGGAATGCCCGTAAATTCCCTAATGAGTATGCATGTATATGACTACGACGAGAAGCTTCTATGGAAATTTTGATATTTTTGTCCTATTCATGCAAAATTCTATCGTTGTGCATAATTTGTCTTCTGAAAAATGCTGAATTTGCCTTTTGAAGTTTTTTCTGAAAAGAAATTTAGCTATATGTATTCTGCGCACACAGACTGCTGAAATAACGGACTGACTGATGAAACAACAGACTGCTGAAACAACTGACAAAACAACATATTAAAAACATGAAATAAGGGGTTTTCAAATTTAATATTTTCGTTAATAGGAAAATATTCATTCTGGAAAAAAATGTGGTTATGACAAGGAAAATTATATTTTTCTTCAGCAACGGTTTCAATAAAATATAAATAAAAATTAATACATTTTTTTTATAATATTTATAAACCACAGTGTCTGACTTTTTGAAAAAGAAAATAAAATATTTCTAACTATTGTGTAGCATGCATTATGCATATCCTGAAGCTAAAACATAATATTTTTTTTAATTCTACTTCGAACAAAAAAAAAAAAAAAAAAAAAAAGGAAAAAGAAAGAAATATTTTAAAACTGATGAAAATTAAAGTTGCATGTTTTATCAGTTTCATGAAAAATAAAAATACAAACATAGTAGTTAATTTATTGCTTTGCAAAAAAAAATTGATATTTTTAATTTCAATTTTATATCATGTTATTTTAAGAAGAGATAATTTAATAATATAACTCAGCAAGGTAAAACTGATTTTGAATTGGGATATGTCTGTATGGTAGATGTAACATTAAATAAGTAAGAAATTACCGAATTGTTTGCAGTTTAAATATTTCTTTTAAAAGGCAAAAAAATAATGATATTTTTAATTTAAATTTATTCTTATACTAGCAGCATACCCGTCCTTCGTACGGAGTATATAATATAAAAAAACTTATAATTCGCAATCATGTGCAAATTCTGATAAAATATAAAATTTATTGCTCATAAAGAGAATTTTAAGAATATCTGTTCTCACTATGCAAAATTTTCACGGGCAAATCTGAAGAATAAAATATCCTGGCCCCTTTTGTAAACAAATTCACACACAAAAAAAAGAATTGAATCAATATATGCAACCACGTACTACTTATATTGTCGCAAATTAGAAAATATGCCAGTGTGTTAGTAGAAGCTTAAACATATTGTAATATGAGTCTTAAAAATATTTACCAAAATAAAAAAGATGACGTAATAAATTGAAAGTATCAAAAATCCCCGTAATCTTAATACCAGAAGGTCGTAATTGATTCCAATATATGCCAACATATATAAAAATTTTGCCAATATACCTGTACTACTTATATTCTCGTAGATTAGAAGATATATCCGTGCATTTGTAGAAGATTACTTGTACAACGTACTATATATGAGTTTCCACAATTTTCATCATAATGAAACAATGGCATAATAATTTGAAAATATCAATAGTTCCTGAATCAACTGTCCCCGAAATATCCATAATAATGATGTTTAAACCTGAAGACCGTAATTGATATTATCCAGTCAAAAATGCAATGTCAATGAAATTTATTTTATATACATATTTTATTAGATCTAATAAAAATCGTATGACACATAACACATTGGATCCGTTGCTAAGCGACATGATATCATCTGCTTCAAATAAATTGATGGAAATCATGTCGTCTGAATAATGTGATCTTCATGGAAGGTTTGGCGACATTTTCGTCTCCATGATATTTTTATGGACTTACAAATATTTTTATCAATTGAGTGATATTAAAAAAATTAGTTAAATGCATTACTAAGTAGGATGGATGGACTGACCGACAAATGCTACAGAAACATCATTTCAGTACTCTATTCTAAAAAAACAAATTTAATTTCATTGATTTGGGTCATTTTTATCAATTTGGAGATATTTCCTCTAATTTGGTAAAGTTTAAGAAAAGTTACCAAGTTATTTAGAGATATTCCGCTAAATTCGTAGCTCTAAATTTGCAGATCTGAAGAATAAAATATCCATATCCCGTCTGTATATATACTAAATGAAAACACTAAAATTGTATTAGAAGATACATACATCCGTTCTACTCTTTTTCTGCTTCAACAATCGGCTAAATGAATTTATTGGGTAAACACAATATATGAGTTTATTAGCTAAACACAATATATGAGCTTTGAAACCTCTTTGCTAAAATAAATAAAAGTGTGATGTACGCAGTTCGCAATATATATAATTAAAAGAACAATCAAACCGTTCATTTATTATGAGTTTATTAGCTAAACACAATATATGAGCTTGAAACCTCTTTGCTAAAATAAATAAAAGTAATGTACGCAGTCCGCAATATATATAATTAAAAGAACAATTAAACCGTTTATTTATAAAATATATTTTTACATCCATTTATTTATTATACAAATAGAAAAAATAATAATAATCATTAACAAACACATTTAATTCCATTCCTTTGCCGAGCAACATGATATAAGATAGAATCTTCCTCATAAAATGCGAAATTAAATAACCATTTTAATTTCTTTATACTTCTAATCGTTGAGTAAAAGCTTGTGAAATACATGGAGGTAGATTTTTCCATTTAAATTCATGTTTCAAACAATTCATGCTTTCAGATAGTGACTATTTAATGCAAAAATCCTGCATCAAACTCAAAAATAAAGTTTTAATTCCCTTTTACGCTTTAAACAAACGATTTTTATCCTTTCCGTTTGGATAAACCACGGAGTTGGAGAGTAGAACTCCTATAAAAAAAGTTCCGTTTTTCATTAATATCTCGACAACCCCAGGTCTTAGAAACTCAAAACTTGGACAAAATTTATGGGGGGATATTTCAAGGCTATTCACCAAATTTCATTAAATTCGGTTCAGCCGTTTTTCCGTGATGATGAGACAAACGAAAATTTCGTTTTTTACTAATATCTCGAGAACCACTGGTCGTAGAAACTCAAAACACGGATATAATTTTAAGTGGGGCTATTTCTGGGCTACCCACAAAATTTCATCAAATTCGGTTCAGCCGTTCTCCCGTGATGGTGTGACAAACAGACAGACAGACAGACAGACAGACAGACAGACAGACAGACAGACAGATTTTCATTTATATTTATATAGATGATGCTATTTTAAGAAGAGGGAATTCGATAATTTGGCCTCAGAAAAAAAAACTGAATTGAATTTGAATATGTACGTGTATAAGATATGGTATTAAAATAGAAATGGACTGTCGAGTTGTTTTCAGTCATTAGAATTCATAAAAAAAGCAAGCAATTTATTAAAACATATATTTGATTTTCAAATCTATATAAATAAAAATGAAAATCTGTCTGTCTGTCTGTCTGTCTGTCTGTTTGTCACACCATCACGGGAGAACGGCTGAACCGAATTTGATGAAATTTTGTGGGTAGCCCAGAAATAGCCCCACTTAAAATTATATCCGTGCTTTGAGTTTCTGCGACCAGTGGTTCTCGAGATATTAGTAAAAAACGAAATTTTCGTTTGTCTCATCATCACGGAAAAACGGCTGAACCGAATTTAATGAAATTTGGTGGATAGCCTTGAAATATCCCCCCATAAATTTTGTCCAAGTTTCGAGTTTCTAAGACCTGGGGTTGTCGAGATATTAATGAAAAACGAAACTTTTTCCTAGGAGTTCTACTCCCTAACTCCGTGGTTTATCCAAACGAAAAGCTTGAAAATCGCTTGAAAGTGAATTAAAATTTAATCTCTGAGTTTGATGGGAGATTTTTTGCGTCAATTAGTCACTTTCTCAAAAAATGAATTGTTTGAAACATGATTTAAAGGGGAAATCTATCTCCATGGTTCATGGTTTATTTAAAACAAGCTTTTTCGGAACAATGAGAAGTATAGAGAAATCGAAATCGTTATTTAATTTCGCAGTTTATGTTATAAGAAATGACATATTTAACATGTTATAAGATTCTATCTTATATCATGTTACTCAGAAACGCATTTAAATTAAATCTGTCTGTTAATTTTAATAATTATTTTTTCGATTTGAATAATAAATAAATGGATATAAAATATGTTTTAGAAAAGAACGATTTGATTTTTCTTATAGCATTTTTGACTGGACAATATCAATTACGGTCTTCAGGTTTAAAAATTATTATTATTTATATTTTCGGGGATTATTGATTCAAGGATTATTGATATTTTCAAGTTATTATGCAATTATTTATTATGACAAAAATTGTTTAAACTTATATATTGTATGTTGTACGAATCTTCTACAAATACACGTGTATATCTTTTAATCTACGAGAATATAAGTAGTACAGGTATATTGACATATGTTTTGATATATATTGGCATATATTGGAATCAATTACGACCTTCTGGTATAAAGAGTACGGATATTATTGATGTTTTCAATTTATTACGCCATCTCTTTTATTTTGGCAAATATTTTTGAGACGCATATTGTAATACGGGTAATCTTCTACTAACACATCGGCATATTTTCTGATCTGCGACAATATAATTAGTACGGGGTTGCATATATTCATTCAATTCCTATTTTTTCTTCTGTAAATTTGCTTACAAAAGGGGGCAGGATGTTTTATTCTTCAGATCTGATCGTGAAGATAATTTTGCATAGTGAGAACATATATTCTTAAACTTCTCTTTAGGAGCAATAAATTTAATATTTTAACAGAATTTGCACATGATTGCGAACTTTAAGTTTCTTTAAATTATACACTCCGTACGAATAACGGGTGTGCTGTTAGTGGTTAATAAATTTTAACATTTTAGGAGGATATATCATGTTGCTCGGCATCGCAATTAAATTAAATGTGTTTGTTAATGTTTTTATTATTTTTTTTCGATTTAAATAATAAATAAATGGATAAATGGATATAAAAGTATATCTTATGAATGGACGGTTTGATTTTTCTTTTAATTATATTAATTGCTGACTACGTACATCAATTTAATTTATTTTGGCAAAGAGTTTTCAAGCTTATATCGTATTTAGCTACTAAACTCATATATTGTGTTTAGCCAATAAATTCATATAGCCGATTGTTGAAACAGAAAAAGAGTAGAGCGGGTATATCTTCTAATACAATTGTAGTGTTTTCATTTAGTATATTGAAACGGGATAAGAATGTTTCATTCAGATCTGCAAATTCAAAGCTACGAATTTGGAGGGATATCGCTAATTTGACAACTTTTCTTAAACTTTGCCAAATTGACGGAAATGTCGCCAAATTGATATAAACGACACACAAACAGCTGCCATAAACCTTCGGGTTGGTCGTGTGGCTTGGGTCTTCTACATATCCATGAAATTTTTTTTTGTTTTGTTAGAAGAGAGTACTGAAATGATGTTTGGTTAGCATTTCTCTGTCAGACCAACCATCCTACTTAGTAATACATTTAGCGAATTTTTAAAATGTCACCAAATTGATAAAAATGTTTTCAGATCTATAAAAATATCTTGAAATTGATAAAATTGCTCTACATAAATGATATTAATTGTTTTTTGTTAGGGGATAGTATTATGATGATATTTCGTCAATTTGTCGCAAAGTGGAACTGTCAGTTCTACAGTCCCACTTGGCGATAAATTTGGCGATTTTTTAAAATGTCGCTAATTTGACGAAACTGTCGCCAAATGTTCTATAGAAATATAACTATTTAGACGATATTTTTTCTACCAATTTATTTGAAGCAAATGATATCATGTCGCTTAGCAACGGATTTAAATCCAATGTGTTTATGCGGCAGACGATTTTTATTAAATCCTTTCCGATATGAATAATGAAGATATGTATATAAAATAAATTTCATTGCCATTTCATTTTGGACTGGATAATATCAATTATACTCTTCAGGTTTAAACATTATTATTATTGATATTTTCCGGAATTATTGATTCAGGGATTATTGATATTTTTAATTTATTACGCCATTGTTTTATTGCGGCAAAAATTGCTGACACACGCATATTGTACGTTGTACGAGTAATCTTCTAGGAATGCACGGGTATATCTTCTAACCTACGAGAATATAAGTAGTACAGGTATATTGGCATATATTTTGACATATATTGGCATATATATTGGAATCAAGTACAGTCTTCTGGTATGAAGATTAAGGGGATTAATTATAGATTCAATTTATTACGTCGTCTGTTGTATTTTACCAAAAAACATTTGTGACTCATATTGCAAAACGGGTAATCTTCTACTAATAATCGGACATTATAAGTAGTACGTGTATATCTTCCCATAAAATTTTAGCACTTTAATTTTGACATATATTGGAATAAATGACTGTCTTCAGATTTAAAGATCACGGATTTATTGGTATTTTCAATTTATACATGTAATCTACTAATACAGGTTATATTTTCTAATATTCGCGTATATAATTAGTACGGGTCCCATACAATTTTAACGCTTTTATTTTGCATATATTGATTCAATTCCATATTTTTTTTATATTTGCTTACATAAGGGGTCCAAGATGTTTTATTCTTCAGATATGTCCATGAAGATAATTTTATATAGCGAGAACAGAGATTCTTAAACTTCTTTTTAGGAGCATTATATTAAATATTTTAACAGAATATTTTGATTAAACATGTCATTTAGTATACTATAAGAATTTGGGCATGATTATGAATTTCAAGTTTCTTTATATTATATACTCCGTACGAAGAACGGGTATGCTGCTAGTATCAAATAAGAGTAGAAATACCATAGAAAGAATTTTCGGAGACTCGGCGATTCGGAAAATCTAAAATTGATATTTGTTCGACCCGTAACCAACTGAATCTAACCTGCAGGGTTAAGTTGCTTGGGATCCAATATAAGGAATTCCTGTTTTGTCCCAAACAAGGCCAGATTTTAAGGCGCAGACCTTGTTTGGGTTTAATTTTGCTATGAATTTTACTTCGTTCCACCTAAGTATATAGCTAAGAATTGTGAGGTTTATATGACCTTTAGTTAGAATTTATCCCAGTTCGGGTATTGTAGTTATTTTGCACTAACAAACGTTTTTATTGGTTCCGGTTAACTTTGTATTTGTTGGTTCCGGTTAACTTTGTATTTGTTGGTTCCGGTTACCTTGTTTGGGTTTAATTTTGCTAGGGATTCATCGTTCCACCTAAGTATTGTATAGCTAAGAGTTGTGAGGTTTACATAACCTTCAGTTAGAATTCCCCCCAGTTTGACATTTCGCGTATTGTAGTTATTTTGCATTAACAAACGTTTTTATTAAATCAGACCAATCAGAGAATCAGCCAACAAAGTATCTACGATTCTGTTGGTAAAGTTGACTGAAGCTTTCATATCGGTTGTAGAAAAGAGGAGGAATCAACAATTCGTGTATCAGGGTGTGATCAAGAAAAGGTCCATACGTGGTAAGTATGGGTTAGTTAACAGCTCACTATTGAGAGAGTGAAATGGTGCTCTAGTCGTCATGCCAAAAGTCGACAGTAGTTGGACCTGGCCAAGATAAAGCTTTCTATATTATTATGTGCATATGAGGAAGCGCGAGTTTGGCATATATATTACGAAGCACAGTGATATTAGCTGTGTCCATGTTTGGTTGAATGGGGATTATTTAATACTCTCTATATATTAATTGTACGAAATCTTTATTTAAACAGCCAGCCTCTATTCTATTTGAGTTAATGCCAAACTCTGTTCTATTTGAGTTAATAAATCAGTATGGATTTTAAATTCTAGTCTCAGTGTGCTTATTCCTTAGCCGTTAGAAGCATAACTGATGAGTTCTTGAAAGAATTGAGTTGTGCCAATTTTAGTGTTAAGGCATAGGCAAACACAAATGCTTTAGAAAGTATGCAGCGAATAGTCTGTCAGACGTTATGTATAGAACGGACAAAGCGGAGTTCACATGGAACTGGTCTTAAATTATAGAGTGTCGAACATACATTATTCCAAAACGATATGGCAAATTTTTGTGTTGTTTTGTAAATAATTATATCGCATGTAAATCCAGGTCATGATAAAAGTCGAATTTTGAATTGGAGAATTTTAACTATACCGGCAGTTTTTTTATATCTAGTTCTTTGAATTTAATCTTAGTGCTGTTATTTTGGAAAGTATAAGCTTTGAATTGAAAAAAAAAACTGACGTGGGCAATGCAGAACTTTTCCTACAAATGTAAAATTACTTCATTCGCATTCTATTTAATATACGTTAGTTTGAAAGTATGCTACTTTAAAAGATTTTTAAGAGTGATAATTTCCCTTCTCTGGCCGATCTAAATACAAGTAGGATATGTTTTTCCTATAAAGGATTTGAATATTTTCAGTAAATACTTTTATTTTAATCCATTCACACTTTCGTCTACGTTTCGATGTTAGTTAGTTCACAATAAAATGAAATTCAATTTTTGAATAAAAAAGAAGCAAATCTTAAAAGTTTTGATTTGAATAAAAATGTAATTGTTAAATAGAATTATCATTTGATCGAGAAAGCACGTAAGTTCAAATTTCAAAATATTTTTCTTAATGGTTCCTTGGAATTTTAGATTTACATTTGACACAATACGAAGTCTAATGCAGTTACTTTTAAAGAATATACATAAATTTAATCAAAGGAAATATCTTTTGACATCAGATGCGCATAAAATATGTTTAATTTAATTTCATTGTGAACGTGATTGAATTTATAAAGATAAAAATTTTATATTTAGATCAGAATATATCAATTATAAATAAAAGAAAAATAAATTACCAAAGCGAATTTCCGGCAGTTTCCGGGTCCTAAATAAGCGACCGCTACTAAATAATGCATATATAGATAACAGCATTTATTTTTCAAACCGAATTCAAATTGCACCAGTTTCCAATTCAGTTTCAATCCGAATTTCCACACATGCGAAATCATTATGCGTATCATTATACGTATCATTATGCTCATGCGCAATCGTGTAAACAAAAGTTCACTGCAACGCAACCGAAGAAAGCAAAATAATAATAATAATAATTATTATAATTAAAAAAATAAAATAAATTATTCTTTCTGGAGGAAAGAGGGCGTGGTTCAAACACTGCCGTGAGTTGAGCATGCGCAGTCGACCGGTTGAAAAATCCACCCGACTTCATTCACAGTGCGAGAAGAAATGGTAATTTTATGCGTTTGCTTAAAAAATCACTATAAAAATAATGTATTAATTAAAATGTTATTTTTGTTAGAATAAAAATATATGAGGACAATATTTTCTAAATTATAGAATTGCTTATCATTGCATTTTTAATGCTGTGGAATATGTATCAGATGACCTAAAAAATGCAAAATGCAATGTTTTTAAAAAAATCAATAGGAAGGAATAAATACGGATTTGGTTCAAACATCGTTGGAAAGAAAGTTCTTCCAATTTTCCGATGGTTTCAAGATGAAAACTTTGCGATAATGCTTTTGGTCAGCAAGGAAACAATTTAAGTAAAAACTACTGAAAATCGTTGTTAAAACATAAAATAGCTAAACAAACTAGTTCGAAGTTAAAAAAATTCTCGTCAAGGCGTATTTTGTCGTGTTCTGAAGTATCTCTGTACCAAATTTCATGCTTTTTTAAGATTTATAATGAGTTGTTCTCGAATTAATTAAACAATCTTTATAAAACTAGTATATTTATTTTAATCGGTAATAATAAAAAACCCATTGATTATCATACGATCAATATTAATAAACTTATAATCTGTATTCTTCAGCAACACGATAAAAAGTTGTCTAATTATGGAAATTGTTATACTATTAGTTCTACGGAGTATATTATAAAGCTGTTCTAGAAAATTATAAGTAAATCCGTTTCTATGCTGGGCAATTTATTTCAGAAAAGAAAGTGTTAATCAAATTATGCATTTTTTACCCGCTGAAGTGTTTAAAAAAACCTCTTAGAGATCGCGTACTGTGTCTATGTTTCATTACTTTACATGTCAAGCGCCCTCTAGAAGTGACTGTTAAAACTAATTATCTCAGTGTTCCTTCTGTTTTTTTTCTACCACATGTATTTGATATTACGATCCCATCCTTATATAAGACTTTGAATAGTAAAACATTAAATAAGATTTTCTTGTTCACAGTATGTAAACATAGAAAATAATTAAAAGTAACATTTTTTTGTAAGTTATTTAATTTTGCTGCACTAAACTTTATCCGTAAACTTTTGACGCTAAATGCTGCGAAATCTGTCATAACTGTGCAAATTAAAAACAAAGTTTCATGTTTTAAAGCGGTGTCTTCTATAGCTAAAGATAAGTTGTTTCTAGAAGAACATTTTTACATATTTTCATTACTGAAAGCTTTCGCCACAAAATTCCCACAGGAATTTTGATTGCATTCTCTTTATCAAGATAAGATAATTTGTTCTAAGAGGATAATTTTATGTTTCACCGTACTCTTAGGAATTGCCTTCCTTAATAAGGTAAAATAATAAGTTCTCTGTATTATGCTTTTAGCTAGAATTCTTAAGAAAAACTAATAAAAAATTTCAATGTAACATTGAACTTAAAAATTGAACTTTTAATAAAAATTGAACTTATATGCTGAACGTATTTTAAAAGGTTATAAAGTTCTTACCAGAAAATAACTCGAATTGTATCTTGAGATATGCTCGGGTAAAAACTTCGAGCTCTTATATTGCCCAATTCGACAATACCAGAGGCGAATCTAACCCATTTCCAAATGTAGATCTTGAACTAGATACGACCGGGCAATATCAGCTTAAATATGGCCCAACTTCAGAAATTGAACCGAGTTTAACCCAGCTTGATTCTCGACCCGGTGTGACCCCATACATAGCTTAACCCAACGAGTGCAATTTTTAACACTTTACAACAAAGTTGAAAAGTGTTTATGACTTTGTTCATTCTGTCTGTCTGTCTGTCTGTCTGTCCGTTAGCACGATAACTGCCGTAAAAATGACTTAATCAAAATGAAATTTTAGTATGTTGTTCAGACGGTCTGTAGAACCTATGGGAATATAAATGAATAATATCACTCAATTAGTTTTGGATTGAACCCGGGTCGAAAAAATGAAATACATTGAGCCCTATGGGACCTAATTTTTTAAACTTTTTTTTAACACATTTAAAATTCACAAATTGCTTCGAAAATTTTAGGTAATATTCAAATTGTTCCATAAAACATATAAAAAAAATTCAGCGAAATATATTCAGTAGTTTTTTAAATAAAAATTAAAATAATAATTACACCTCTTATACGAAACGATCACGTGACCATGATATGAAACGATCACATGACCCACTGCAAAATGATATATGGCATCCATCTTGTTTCAAAATCGTGATTTTTTAAAGTTCTTTTTAATTCATATTGAGTGTTGTATCCGTCCTAAAACTACTTTATTTTTTCTTAAATTCTGTGCATCTACATACTGAAACAACGCAATAACAATATATTTGAGTTTAAATGCTCATCTAAATTTGATTATTTCTACAACTAAGCCAATTTTTACCTATGTAAAATGTAAACAGCAAAATATATAGAATGAGTTGTATTAGAATTCCTGTATTTTTTTAACACAGAATAATTTAGTCCATGGAGTCTGCATGGCTGATATGAATGATATATTAATTGATTTCATAAAGAGAAGGACGATTTATTTCGATGAAGTTTCAAGCATAGAGTTTAATTTTTTGTAGCTCCATGGTCTTAAACAAAATATTTAAATAAAATAAATTATTATAGTATTGTGATAAATGACATGAATGGGAAATTATTTATGAATGAAATGTTGCTTTTATAAAGAGAGCCAGGCGTGTTATTTTTTCTATGACGTCATTTGAATTAATTTCAGTTGTTTTCGATGAAGTTTTCAAATATAATAAATTATCGTAGTAGTATTATGATAATTCTAAAACTATTACCGAGGAATGTATAACATTTTAGAGATGTTTAAACCAGGCAATTTATATTTCAATGCCGTCATTTGAATGAAGTTCATTTTTTTCGATGAAGGTTTAAGTTTTCAAATATAATAAATTAATGCAGTATTGTGATAAGTTTCAAATTATTACCGAGGAATGCATTGCATTTTAGACTTGTTAAAATAAAATTGTATTGAAGTTGGAAAGTGTTTCATAATCAATGCTTTAAGCATGATTGATCTTTCTTGTTGTACTTACAATTAAGTTAAAAGTTTTTTTTTAAAACATTTATCTTAATATAGCTGAAGTAAGAATATTCATAATTTCATTATAAAACGTTTTCAAACTAAGTGTACCAATGTACATCTGGGACCCAAATCGTCTAAAGGACATCTGACTAGTGAATTGTGCAAGGTCTAAATCCATGACCTATGAATCTTGAGACCACTGTGAAATTTCGGGTTTTTGAGACAATCTCAGTTTCCTTCCTTTATTCTGAGTATCAACTTTATATATGATTCTCAGAAAATAACTTTATATAGGGTTCATTGGGTGCTTAAGGTCTTTTAGGCAATGTCAATCTGGGATCCAAACCGTCTAAAATACATCTGATTAGAGAATTGGGCAAGGGTATGTTCATTACCTATGAATCTTGAGACATACATGTCTGCTTCCAAACTTTCGAGGCAATCTCAGTTTCCGTTCCCTATTCTGAGTATCAACTAGATATAGTGTTCCCAGGAAATAACTCTATATAGGGTTTCAGGGGTGCTTCAGGAATCTTTAAGATACTAGGAAAGTTTTTAAGGATCCCAATAACTTTGTACGGAGAAGTCCAGGAGTGGTTATTAGTTAGTCATTAAGTCTAACTATAGCAAATTTAACCTGCTCAATCAAATGAAATTGGTAGAAGCTCCCCTAGCGGAGAATTTAACAACAAGGATCAATCATGCATAAAGAATTGATTATGAAACACTTTCCAACTGAAATGCAATTTTAGTGAAACATCTGTAAAAGGCTATACATTCAGAGCATGTATATTTTAAATTATTACAGTACTAAAATTAATTATTGTATTTGAAAACTTCAGAAAATGAACTCATCGAAACAAAAATCGCTTGGCAAAAATGCAAAAGCTGTGAATATTTCGTTCAAACACTTTTATTCCAGACTCCAGAGTTAAATAATTTTGCTTGAAAAAAATCAACAATTCTTATACAACTGATCTTATAATCACTTGTTTACATTCTGCATCCACTAAAATTGGGCTTTGGTGTAGAAATAATCAAAGTTTGATGACCATTTAAACTAAAAAATATAGTAATTGCGTTGGCACAGAATACAGATCCAGAGAAAATACGCAAAAATAAAGCGGTTTTAGGACTGATGCAACACTAATTATAAATTTAAAAGAACATTAAAAATCACGATTTTAACACTGGGAATGAAAGATGGATGCGACATTTTATTTTGAAGTGGATCACGTGATCTTTTCATATTATATGGGTTGAAGACCCAGACCGTCCGACTCGTCCAGAGGACTTAGAGCAACTGTTTGGACGGCCGGGATATTATATGGGTGTAATATTATATGGGTGTAATTATTATTTTAATTTTTATTTAAACATCGACATTTTCAATTAAACATCGGTAATTTAACACACAATTTTACAGATTTAGGATTCATTTAATCAGAATATCCCAAATTTATGAATAATCACTTGGTCTTTATTTTGCAATCTTTTATTTAATATGATCTGGTATTTGCTTGTTTGTCAGCATGATTCAAAATTTTTATGTCCTAACTAATCAGGTTGCATTAATCATAGCAACATGACATTTTGGTATGTCGTTGTTTTCAGTGGTTTGTTTTCATTTTTTTGATGTTGAACTACATTGAATTAGCCCGTCCTGGGCTCGCCATAGGAATATACTTGTTTGTTGTTGTATTTTGTGGTATGTATTAATACTTTGGATTTTGAACCTTACTGCGCTAACCCGTCTTGGGCCCGCCATAGAGATGTACTTATTTTTTGGAAATAACTCGCGAACTGAAACAGCAAAAAGTCCACATTTAGTACGTCATTACCTTTTGTGATAAATATTAATTCTTTGGATGCTGAATCTTATCGGGCTATCTTGTTTTGGACCCGTCATAAGAATGTATTGGTTTTTGGGAAATAGATTAAAAATTATAGTAGGTAGTCCAAATTTGGTATTAAGTAGTCTTTCATATATTTAAGTTACATACATTTTAATAAATATATTTTCCTACATTTAAGTTACATAAAAGTAACAAAGGGGTGTATTTTAAAAAACTATGTTTTTTGCTTTTACTTATTTTGAATTCATTTATTAATAACCAACATTAAAATGCGTGAAATTATTTTTTTTAAATATATTTATTAACATTTAATTTGCTTTGTCTTGAAATATATGCTGGCAATCAGTGGCATACGCTTCCTGAATGTGAATGTACTGTTTTTTACACTGCATTCAATATTTTTCTGCAATTTGAGGAGATTATCTTTGTTAGGATTTTTAAAGAATGTTCTGTTTCTAGGTGGTTAATCTAATCTTTAAAGAGGAATTTCTAGTCTTAGCTTCCGGCAACAAGTTAAGGCTCTTTCTTTATACTACCAAACATTGTTGTGAAAAACAAACACAAAGCGTTCTTCTCTTTGTAGTTTTATGTTTTTCAGTATTTTCAAATGTGTTCTCTATGAAAGGTTAAAGGTTTTTTATCTGTAAATTATATTTTCAATTTTTTTCTAAATTTTTTATGGTATGTATGTAAAAAGTAAGCTGTATCTATGACTTCTCTTGGCTATTTTTTCAGAGAGATACTTCAGATATACAAAGACGTATTTAAAGAACAAATAATTTATTTTGTATTACAGCAGACAGGAGAAAAAACGTCATAATTCACTGCAAATTTTTAAAAAGTGATAATTTTCAGAAGTTGCACAATACAGCGATTATTCACGAACTTATTTACATGTAGGAATTACAAGTATAGGCTTATGCTGTATTAAAAGATCTCGTGCTATGCATTTTGCTTATCAATTTTGTATTAAGGAGGACAAAGTTAAACTTATAATAGGTGTTTATAATGTTTCGGTATAAAATTACATGCAGGCTTTCGTCATGAGTGATGAGAACTATATAAGGAATTTTAGATGCATAGTAGGGAAAACGGAGGCACAGAAGACCTATTCAGAAAATTAAACTATAATTCAAATGAAAACATCAGTAAAATAAAATAAAATTACAATGTTATACTGTGTTGAATTGCTTTTGCTGTGGTGTCAATTTTTTTGATAATTTCCTTTTATTTATCTGAGCTACAAGTAAAATGAAGTTAATGTCCTTCCATGCCATAATGGGGGGTATAAACGAGATTATAGATCATAGGGAATGTCGTGATGACAAACGGTGGTAGATGAAATAGAGCACACTAGGATGTTGGTACCGAGAAATAAATGTCAAGTCGAGGCGTGGGCAATAAAAAAAATGTTAGTTCATACTAACAATTGCTGACACCAACTGGACGCCAAGACTTGATGTTAAATTCTATGTAGCTTATGAAGGCGCAATAAAGAACAACAGCTTACAGTAATTTATGATGCAGCCATAAAGGTCCCACATACGAAGAAGGGTCACGTGGTTGGTTCTCTGGACGGCGGTCTGTGACCTAATATAGCCAATGATAAAGTTCATCAGACAAGCTCTTCAGCCAATGGAAAGATGAAGTCTGATCAATAATATCCGAACAAATTTCAGTGATTTTGCTGTGAGACAGAATTCCGTCAGAGAGGAACCAGAGTCCCGTGAAAATTTAGTCTAAGAGAGGAATGAGATTCAGCGAGACGGGTGCAGATATTCAATAGTAAGACAATAGACATTAATAAATAATTTGGCATCACGTCTGATGTTATAATAGCAAAGACCTTCTGTTGTGGATGTGTGCTTAATTTCTTAATTTTTGCTAATAGGCATTAACTTTGATGCAGAGAAAGTGTCGACAGAATGAATGAGCAGGATGAGGTCGCTGAAAAGTGCCGGAAGCTGCGGTGACCAAGAACGATTTCAAACGATAGTGAAATAATCCATTTTATCATCCATGAGGAATTCAATTATAATTATGAATTGGGCTCTAAAGCCAATCAAAAATTCCGACTGTTACCTGCCATCACACCAGACGTTGGCATTTATTTATATGCAGTGTACAATGTATATGAAAATTTGAGTAATTATTTTAGTTTCAAAAAATTATTTTAATAAATATTTAAGTTGAGAAAACATGTCTCATATTTTCAGAGTGCTGAACTTAAACATTTGTTTATAATAATTATATTATTTACAGGTTGATACCGGAGAGGGCATATGGCGGATTTTTTCCGACACAAGCAATGCACGGAGTTATACGAACGCATACATAATTTCAAATCTTCAAATACAATATTATCTTTCAAAACTAAATATTTGAATAAGGAGTAATGGGTCACCCTCTAATAAAAAGAAATATTTTCACCCTAGGACAAGTGTAGGGAATATTCTGGAATTTTCTATTTCCATTCTCCATTCTCCTTTCCTAATGAAACCAAATCAACAGTTGCCTGAATTTAGTTATTCCTTTTACTTAAAACGAATATATATATATATATATATAATAGCTTGAAAATCCAATGGTTGAATAGCGTGAGGTTTGCAACTCAAAAAATCCTAAATATATATATATATATATATATATATATATATATATATATATATATATATATATATATATATACATATATATATATATATATATACTCGTATATATATATATATATATGTATATATATATATATATATAATTTCCATTAGTCATTCCGTAGAGTTTCGAAAATTAAAATCTCAAACTCAACATAAATAAGTAATTATTGCAGTTGGATTGCAACTGATATTTTTGATACCTTAAATGAATCGTAAAAGAACACATTCTTTTCAACGGGGGAAAGTTATCTTGCACGTTTATATTTCTCTCTTTATTCCCAAATTACTAATTTTTCGATTAAAATTTCGTGTTTTAGTTAAAAATGTTTCTTACGATCTGGTTCGATTGCTTCATTCAAATATTTCTATTCCATTATTATGTATTCAAATAATTCCATGTACGAGTATAATTTCTGATAATGCGTATGAGAATTTTATGAAAAATATTTACTTTTCTTATACAAATCATGGAATTAAAAAAATATGATAACTTACATTTTTATCACACAAAATTCCTTATTAAATATGCAAATACTGTTTTACTACATTTTTACATAATTGAACCACCAACCGTCGCTTGCTGAAAAACATATATTTTTATCATTACCGTATTTGTTACGCTAGCAGTAACTTACTTCAGCTCACTTCATATGTGCAAAGCTGTAAGCTTTGGGTATTCTATTTTATTTGGAAGCAGACGAAAATTAAAAATTGCATATTTTATCTGTTTTGAGCATAGGAATCGTATATTCAAAGCTTATTTCTTTCTAAATCTTTCAGGTTTTTCGACTTCGGATTCTTCCATTATTAAGTTATTTTCAGAAGAGTAAATATAGAATTATTCTTGGCCGTAGGTAGCGTGTGTTTTGAAATATAAGATATCCGAGAGAGAGAACTAACATATGCATGATTTTGTTTAATTTAATTACTCCGTGCTATATAATATTTAAATTTCCATCGAAAAAAGAGGTTAAAGTCCGTCATATTCTTGAACATGATACCAAATTGTTGTTTTCTTTAGGCTGATATGAAAAAATCAGATGTATCAAAAGTATGACTTTATCTATAGATTAACCAATCTTGATGTTGCGAGAAAACAATCGAAAAAATAAATATTGTTTTAAAATATGATTTTGCTTAAAATCAAAAGAGCATTTGTTTTTAACTATTATTTAATTATCTAATTTAGTGAAAATCCTTGATTATTTAGAGATATATCAAATTCTTTGTGGAAAAATTAAATTTACAATATCCGGGAACAGCTTGATATAACTCCCCGAAATAATGGGGTCCTGAGTCCATTGTTTCTTACTTAAGGGGACGGTGGACGTTGAAATCAGCAAAAATCGACTAAAAAAAGTTTTAATATATAACATATTTTACACATTTAACATTTGTTTGCGGGTGGGACAGCGTCTATCCCAAACGAAGAACCTCCCAACAAGACAGGTATTTGACATACCGTATTCCAAACAATGCGATCCCTCTTTGCAGGCAGGCATTGGCGTCCATGGAAATCGCTGACAGAAACATTGCACCTGCTGCAGCAGGTGCAATGTTTCTGTCGGCGATTTCCATGGACGCCAATGCCTACATAGGGGGATCGAACTGTTTGTGATAGGGTATGTCAAATACCTGTCTTTTTGGGTAGTTCTTCGTTTGGGATGGACGCTGTCCCTGTAACGCTGTCCCTACGTCTGTAAGCAAAAGTTTGAATGCATTTTTTTCGAAACGGAATTTTCAAAGGTTTTACATTTTTAAAATGCTCCATGCGGCTTAATTTTTGTCTAAGATGCCTGGAATTTGACAAGAAGATACCTCTCATACGTTTTAATGAAACTGGGTATGCATTTTATAATTGGACTTTATTGAGGTAATTAAAAGTGAATAAGAACCTAATTGAATGATGAAAATTAAGTTTCAATGCAGAAAAATATTTTAAAAAAATTAACTTTCTAAGGGATTTAAAAATGAATACCCAAATTTGTTCATAATGTGTTTTTGAGTGATCATAATGTAAAATTAATCAAAAATGTGAAAAAATGGCACGCAAGGAGCATTTTCAAATTTTCGTTAAAAAAAATTAAATTAAAAAAAAAATACAAAATTATAACAAAATTGAAAGAAAAATTAATGGTAATATATATAGTAACGTCAAGAGGAATATTTATACTAATTTTCACGTTTCTAAGTCAATAAATAAAAAAGAAATTTCAACGTCCATCATTCCCTTAAGGATTCATAAAACTCTGAAAATGTTAAAAAGGGAAAAAAAAATCATTATATTTAACATTTTATGACTGTACATTTTAGAAACTGTTATTTAAAGCAGAGATTAATTGAATTTACTTATTAAGGTTTTCGAAAGACTTAGTCGGCCGCTGAGTGAGCACACGATTAAATTACAAAATACACGCGAGCACTTTTAAAATAATAAATGCACTTTTAAAAAAGTACCTAATCACACCTTAGACCGCTGCTCGGGTACGTAATACTCATTGGTCTCTGCGTTAGGTACATCGAATGTTACGCTGTAACACGACCGCGTATTATGTCCTAAATATGCCTTTTGCCCTCTACACGGGTGTATAAGATCTTTTGACGTCCTAAACAAGGTCTTTTGATATACACTAAACAAGTTTTTTAGAAACATCCTAAATAAATAATTTTAATACACCGTAAATAAGCGCCTTTGTTTCTAATAAAGTCTTTAACTTTCAATGTGGGCGTAATGCGCTTTAAATGTGGTCGATATATTGATAGAGCCTGTATAAGTGCCTTTGATTTACTAAATCTGCTACATAAGCTCCTTCGATTAAAATCAACAACTCGTTTTCTAAATGAAAATTCTTGCAAACTTGGATAACACTTTTGATTCTAGTACCAACTCGCAATCCAAATCAATCACTAATCAGATGACGTTAGTTTCGCGGATGGCGTCGCATCGAAATACCAATTTTTAACCTCGTTCAAAGGTACGGTCAAAGACATGGAGAAAACCTCTTTTACATTTCGTCGAGTGCGCTGTGAGAGATATTACATAAAAATTTATAAGGTTATAAATACGGATATGAACGGAATACAGCAGAAAAAGAATTTTCCGATTGGAGTAGTTTTAAAAAAATTATCTTAAAAAAAATCTAGTAAATTATAAGATGCGATTCTCAGTCAATTTTTTTTATTTCGCAATATAAAATTCAGAGACGTTTTAAACACGCGGAAAGTATATACATTTTAAAAAATCACGAAAATTCGTCTAGTAGTGTCATGGATTCCGTTTAAAGTTTATTCGAAGGAGCATTTCTCGATCTCGGTCACAAAGATATTGATCTGTATGAAAATCGCTCAAAATCGTGCTAATTATGTTTAGTGAAATTCCATTAATATGACCTCTATCGTGCACACAAGAAATTCATCACAGACATACAAACGGACAGATATCACTCTAAAAATAGTCAAAACATGTTCATGATGTCTTAAGACATAATATATTGGCATCAAAATCTCGAATTCGAAAATTTTTGTGAAAATAATACTTTCTACTATATTACAATAATATGAGAAACTAAAAATTGCTTTCAAAGTACATTTCTATTTGAAGCAATCCTACTCTTAGCATTCACAAAATTTTCAATATTTCAACAACATAACCTCTTCTACTCGTATAAATATTTTAATAAAAGGAAAACATGAAAATATTTAGGTTCATTTTATAGAAAATAACATGCATTATATATTCTGAAACTTACATGAAGACATAGAGACATTCTAGAGATATTGTGCATGTAATGTCGAAAAATCTCATTCTGAGTGAAAAGACTTGGCAGTTATTTTTTAAAGTCTTGTTTAGGTTTGGAACCCGAGACATTTTAAACTACAAAACCAGTAATTACAAGAGTTTTTTCACTACGATCACGTTAAACATGTGGGTCCGTAAGTCCTTCCGAGAGGTTGGTGGTAGGGGAAGGAGGGTACGGCCCCTGTGGATGCCTTCTCCACTGGGTTCCGGTCTAAATTGGGTGGCACTTCCCGGCCGTCCAAATAGTTACCTTACACCTTTCTGGAAGGTCGGACGGTCTGGGTCTCAACAACAACAACAAGGATTATTTTGGGGCGCGGTAGCCCATTGGTTAGCGCGCTGGAATTGCACTCGGTAGGCCCGGGTTCGATTCCAGCCGCTGCCAAAACTGCCGCCGTGTTCACGCGGAGTACGATCACGTTAAACATGTGGGTCCGTAAGTCCTTCCGAGAGGTTGGTGGTAGGGGAAGGAGGGTACGGTCCCTGTGGATGCCTCCCCCACTGGGTTCCGGTCTAAATTGGGTGGCACTTCCCGGCCGTCCAAATAGTTACCTTACACTTTTCTGGAAGGTCGGACGGTCTGGGTCTCAACAACAACAACAAGGATTATTTTGGGGCGCGGTAGCCCATTGGTTAGCGCGCTGGAATTGCACTCGGTAGGCCCGGGTTCGATTCCAGCCGCTGCCAAAACTGCCGCCGTGTTCACGCGGAGTACGATCACGTTAAACATGTGGGTCCGTAAGTCCTTCCGAGAGGTTGGTGGTAGGGGAAGGAGGGTACGGCCCCTGTGGATGCCTCCCCCACTGGGTTCCGGTCTAAATTGGGTGGCACTTCCCGGCCGTCCAAATAGTTACCTTACACCTTTCTGGAAGGTCGGACGGTCTGGGTCTCAACAACAACAACAAGGATTATTTTGGGGCGCGGTAGCCCATTGGTTAGCGCGCTGGAATTGCACTCGGTAGGCCCGGGTTCGATTCCAGCCGCTGCCAAAACTGCCGACGTGTTCACGCGGAGTACGATCACGTTAAACATGTGGGTCCGTAAGTCCTTCCGAGAGGTTGGTGGTAGGGGAAGGAGGGTACGGCCCCTGTGGATGCCTCCCCCACTGGGTTCCGGTCTAAATTGGGTGGCACTTCCCGGCCGTCCAAATAGTTACCTTACACCTTTCTGGAAGGTCGGACGGTCTGGGTCTCAACAACAACAACAAGGATTATTTTGGGGCGCGGTAGCCCATTGGTTAGCGCGCTGGAATTGCACTCGGTAGGCCCGGGTTCGATTCCAGCCGCTGCCAAAACTGCCGCCGTGTTCACGCGGAGTACGATCACGTTAAACATGTGGGTCCGTAAGTCCTTCCGAGAGGTTGGTGGTAGGGGAAGGAGGGTACGGCCCCTGTGGATGCCTCCCCCACTGGGTTCCGGTCTAAATTGGGTGGCACTATCCGGCCGTCCAAATAGTTACCTTACACCTTTCTGGAAGGTCGGACGGTCTGGGTCTCAACAACAACAACAAGGATTATTTTGGGGCGCGGTAGCCCATTGGTTAGCGCGCTGGAATTGCACTCGGTAGGCCCGGGTTCGATTCCAGCCGCTGCCAAAACTGCCGCCGTGTTCACGCGGAGTACGATCACGTTAAACATGTGGGTCCGTAAGTCCTTCCGAGAGGTTGGTGGTAGGGGAAGGAGGGTACGGTCCCTGTGGATGCCTCCCCCACTGGGTTCCGGTCTAAATTGGGTGGCACTTCCCGGCCGTCCAAACAGTTACCTTACACCTTTCTGGTAGGTCGGACGGTCTGGGTCTCAACAACAACAATGATTATTTTGTGCCAACGGCTATACCGTGCTGAAAACACCGGTTCACGTTAGATCACCGAAGTCTGGCGGCATCGGGCGCGGTTAGTACTTGGGTGGGTGACCACCTGGGAACACCGCGTGCTGTTGGCACATTTCGGGCGCGGTAGCCCGCAGGTTTGCGCGCTGGATTTGCACGCTGCCACAACTGCCGCCGTGTTCATGCGGAGTACGATCACAATAAACATGTGGGTCCGTAAGTCCTTCCAAGAGGTTGGTGGCAGGGGAAGGAGGGTACGGTCCCTGTGGATGCCTAACCCCACTGGGTTCCGGTCCAAATTGGGTGGCACTTCCCGGCCGTCCAAACAGTTACCTTACACCTTTCTGGTAGGTTGGACGGTCTGGGTCTCAACAATAACAAGGATTATTTTAAAATATTCAGAAAAGTTATCCGATTCTGATTTGTGACTTCGTCACGACTTTACAGTTAAGTATGTATAAAAGTAAGACGACTGTGTTATTAAGATATGTGATTCATTTTTTATTTCAATTATATTAAAATCTAAGTAATTTGAACAGCTCAACACCAGTGGAACGGCTTGGTTCTCATTCGAGCTTTTAGGCGCGGCATAGATAGCCAATCAAATTTCGATTTTTTAATGAAGATGAATGCTGTGCACTTAGTGGAGAATTTGTGGAGAAGTTGTGGTAAAGAAACTCGGCAGAAAAGTGAAATAGAAGAAAAAATATGTATTAAAAAGTGGCAGAGGATTATCTAATTAGTTGGAATTGATACCAGGAACGCACTAAATGCGTATAATGAAGGCAATAAAAGCATGTCAAGATGTCGTATTATCAGGGACTGTGACATCTGCAGTGATTGTCAAAGTACATAATGTGATTTCTCGAATTCAAATGTTCATTGTTTCTCAGCGAGGTCATTTTTAACAGGGTTTACATTTAATTGTGCATTTAAGTATGTAGCAACCATTCAGGTGCAGTTTGTGAAAAGCCACATCATCTAATAAAATTGAAGCAAATTAAATTTATTTTTACAATTCACCATATCGCATATTAATTAATTTTGCATACACTTCAAACTAAGAAAATGCTGTACTTTAATTTTGATTGCAACAAGAATTCCAGCATTTCAAACCCTTCTAATACAATTATTGCTGGTATGCAACTGATTAAATTTACAAGGCCAATGAGTGTTAACTTCGGTTATATCGCGCGTTTTTACTGCGCAATTAGCATCCTATAAAACAGGTTAAAAATGTGGACGGTTTATCTTTGCTCGAAATCGGCGTTGCACTTCCGTGGAGACACCACCAATAATACCATAACGACGTTGCCGAAGATCTTATAAGCAATTAGACGAGTTTAAACGTTGTCGTATAGTCGGGATGCATGAAGCTGCCTGGTCATACCGAGCAATGGGCCGCCACCTGCACGGAACGGATTCTGCTGTGCAAAGATGCTGGCAGCAATGGTTGCTTGACTGAGGTGGGATTACGCTCACGGTGGCCTTTCAGACGTCTGCTCATAACCCCACAACATCGACAGAGTCGTTTGGAGTGGTGTCGTCGCCGAGCATCATGACTGTTAGTAGACTGGCATCGCATAGTGTTCAGCAATGAATCAGGCTTCAATCTTTCAGCAGATGACCACCGGGTACGTGTGTGGAGGCGTCAGGACCAGTGGTCCCAATCAGTCTTTGTTTTACACAGGCGCATAGCCATTATCCCTGGTGTAATGGTTTGCAGGTGCTATCTCTTTCGACAGCAGGTCGCCTCTGGTCATCCTGAGTACAACTTTAAGAGCTCAACGATATGCTGCTGAAATCCTGCAGCTGTTTGCATTACCCTTGATGGCACGTAACTCTGGGGCTATTTTCTAATAAGATAATGCCACGCCACATATTGCTCGCATACCTGTTGATTTCTTCTTCTTCGATCCAGTCCGTCCGACCTACCAGAAAGGTATAAGGTATCTATTTGGACGTCCGGGAAGTGTCACCCAATTTAGACCGGAACCCAAAGGGGGAGGCATCCACAGGGACAGTACCATCCTTCCCCTACCACCAACCTCTCGGAGGGACTTACGGACTGACATGTTTAACGTGATTGTACTCCATGTGAACACGGCGGCAGTTATGGCAGTGGCGGGAATCGACCGAGTGCAATTCCCGCGCGCTAACCACTGAGTTGTCGCGCCCCATCATATCTGTGGATTGTCTCCGTGCTGTTGATACTGTTCCCTGGCCAGCAAGGTCACTAGACCTTTCGCCAAACGAGCATGTATGGTATTGCGTGGGTTTTCCCCACATACCCAGTTTGGGTGTGATAACTACTAATTCTCATTGAATATTAAAAGTAGTAAAAATAGAGGCGTTCACCTGCGAAGGCTGTGCAATGCTGTGCGATGGCCGCCATCTTGAATTCCGTAATCCTTGACGGGGGTGTAAAAGGGGGGAAAATGAGAAAAGGTGGGGGGTAAAAATTTTTGAGGAACTTTTTTTCGTGTGGCAGCGATTTCGTAGTCTTCTACGAGGGGTTTAGTGGGAAATAAATTTTTTGGAATGAGATTTTTCTAAGTAGGGAAGAAACTTTTTGGGGGGTGGCAACACCTCCTCACCTGCGAAGGCTGTGCAGTTCCGCCAGCGCCCCCTAGCGGTTTAAAGAAGAATTGAAATTGGAACTTAGAAATATTTTTTGTTTGGATTGCCTTAGCAACACCTGTATGGGAGAAACTTTTTTAGGGATGGCAACATCTCCTCACCTGCGAAGGCTGTGCAGTACAATCAGCGTTCCCTAGCGGCGAAAAGTGGAATTAAAGCTGGGATTTTTCTGATAGTTGAGATTTTTTTTCTTTTTTCTAAATGAAGTGATTAAGTACGAAATATTCGTATTTTTTTTTAATTAATGAGGATAATTAAATAAAGGAATTAAGTAATGGATATCCCTCCGTCAAGAGCATGTTAAGGGTATACCAGGTGCGTGTCAAGGGTGTACCAAGGTACATCGTTCTTAAAATACCCCTCCGCTATATCACGGTTATGAAGTAAACTGTGAGAATGTCGTATGATGAGATACGTGAGAATCTTGTATGATGAAGGGAGATAACATAGATTTTTAAACGTGTGCCATTTTTAGCGTTTTTTCACAAAAAGTTTAAAAAATGTTAAAAAACAACAAAAATGTACGTTTTTAAAATAAATTGTGGTTTTTAGAATGTTTGAATTCTCTATGGGAAGTAACATGGGTCTTCGCACTTTTGTGTATTTTTTGTAAAAAAAAATGTGCGTTTTTGCAAAAATGTTACCAAAAAGGCGTTTATTGAAAAATGTGACATTTTGCGATTTTTTTCAAAATGTCTAATTTCTCTACGGGAATTAACATAGGTTTTCGCACTTTTGCATTTTTTTTTTAAAATGTACGTTTTTGCAAAAGTGTTACTAAAAATGCGTTTTTTGAAAAATGTGACATTTTGCAATTTTTTTCAAAAACACACTTTTTACTTGCAAAAACTAAGAAAAACACATTTTTAAAGTAGCAGAATTTCGGGAATCTCGGGAATTCGGAGTATTGGAGAGGGTGTGTTTACCCAACCATTCCAGTCTTAGATTTCAAAATTTAAAAAATAAATATTTTAAATAAATATTTCAAATAATCGCGAAAGTGTTCTTATGTCCAAAATACTTAAGTGTTATGAATCTCACAAGTTAATTAAAGGATGATAATTAAATTAAGCGATTAAGTCTTGAAGTTTAAATAATAGCAGATACCAATTTCTGTATACATATGTTTTTACACGAGAGTTTCTTTAAACCGACATGTTTTGATATGTGTGCTATTTTACAAGTGTACTACTACCATAGGGGTTTCTTTAAATTTTAACATGTTTTAAAAAGAATCTTTCATTCATTAGTTTTATGAATCTCGCAAGTTAATTAAAGGATGTTAATTAAATTAAGTGATTAGGTATTGAATATCTGTATGCCAGGAGCATGTCAAAGACATGTCAAGAAGTATATCAAAGCGTACCAAGGGTGTACCAAAGGGGTATGCCGAAGGCATACCAAGACCATAATTCTTACACTATCCCTCCGCTATATCGCGATTACGAAGTGAACTGTAAGAATATCGTATGATGAAGAGAGATGCTTACCCTATTTGTATGTTAAAGACGGTTACGAATACATAACTGTAAGAATTCTGCCTTTTATTAACAAAATTTCGTAAATGCAAGTTTTTTTCTTATAATTTTTCACAAATGTAAGCTTTCTACTTTTCAAAAACCACACATGTGCTGTTTTCTCTATGGAAATTAACATAGGTTTTCACACTTGTGCTATTTTTTAGCGTTTTTTCACAAAAACATGATTTTTACTAACAAAATTCCGTAAATGTAAGTTTTTTTCTTTTAATTTTCCGTAAATGTAAGTTTTCTACTTTTCAAAAACCCCACATGTGCTGTTTTCTCTTTAGAAATTAACATAGGTTTTCACACTTGTGCTTGTTTTTAACGTTTTTTCACAAAAACGCGATTTTTACTTGTAAAAAACTAACAAAAACATGTTTTTAAAGTAGCAGAATCTCGGGAATCTCGGGAATTGTGTGTATTGGTGGGGGGGTGTTTACCCAACCACTCCAGTCTCAGAGTTTAAATAATAGTAGATACCTGTTGATCTGCAAAATACTTAAGTGCTATGAATCTTACATTCATTTGAGTCTTGGAATTTAAAAAACCTCCGCATACCAATGTCTGTATACGTGTGTTATTTTTTTAAACCAACATGTTTTAATACGTGCGTTATTCTAATACATGTGTTATTTATTTAAACCAACATGTTTTAATACGTATGTTATTTTAATACATGTGTTACTTTATACGTGTGCTTTTCAAAAACCACACATGCGCTGTTTTCTCTATGGAAATTAACATAGGTTTTCACACTTAAGCTTTTTTCTAACATTTTTTTCGCAAAAACACACTTTTTACGTGTAAAAAACTAACAAAAACATGTTTTCAAAGTAGCAGAATCGCGTGATCGACTATTTTCGATGAATGACTCTATTCGAGGAGGTGTATATACCCAATGAGGGAACCTATAGACAGTTTATCAGCGATCCGCGAAACATTTAAGTGAGTAATGTTATGAATTCCCACATCCATTTTAGTCTGAAAATCTAGAAAACCCCCAGAGGTTATACCTATTTTAAAAATAAGTATTATAAAAAAAAGGTTAGTGTATCAGTTTATACGCATAGTGTGTGTCTTATTTCTCTAAATCCCACCATTTTTAAAAATAAAAGTACATGCCAGAACCCTCCACGCTTAAATCTCGTAAAAATGATATAGCTATAAGTGCCCCGCTCAACCCTTTTGTGCGGATGGGAGATATTTAACACATTCTCGGCACTAGGAAAATACGTAGTGGACGTTGACACGTGTTATATTACTGAATAAGAAATCGCTTAACCCGAAATACTAGCGAGTCTGTCTGTATTCAGGAGATATATAGCCGAAAATGGTTATCCTGTGATTTTTAACGCTTGAAATAGAAACATACACGCTAATTTCTTCACGACGAATAACATATATTTTTTATACATGACTGACTTTTTTTAATTAAGTGGAGAATCTACTAAATCTTAGAGGGTGCTAGTGCTTACCGAAGAGGTATGCATAATGCGCATAAGCAGCATATAACATTAGGAAGGGGGTATTAGAAAATTTTTTAAAGATAGGACTTTAGATTTTGGAACTAAATGAGATATCAGGAAACATGTAAAGAGGATGAAAACATCTAATGAGGTGGAATGGGGGTGTACTTACCCAAGACACCTAGCGGTAAAATTATGAACTAAGATAAATTTTTAAAGTAAAGACTTTAGAAGTTTCACATAAATAGTAATTTATACATGTTTTTAAGAAACGGAAACGCCCAGCGAGATAACTTGGAATTAATACAACGTCGATACATAACAGCGAAAGGGAAACTTAAATATTGTTTAAAGACTAAACTTCAAATTTCGAACTAAATGTACATGTTCTTTTAAAGGGCTAGATATGATACACATACTTGATATAACAGTAAAATGGCGAAATAAGGATAATTTATAAGTACGTAACTTTGAATTTTTTAGTTAAATAGGGATTTCTACTAATTTTTAAAGGGATATAAAAGCATACTAAAGGGTGTACAACAAATTTTTAGAGGGGGTTTTGAGAATTTTTTAGCTAAATAGGGATTTCTACTAACTTTTAAAGAATAGAAACACATACTGAAGAGCATAGAGTGTAACGAGGGAAAATGCGGAATTAGCATAATATTTTAAAGATTAAACTTTAAATATTTGTAACTAGGCGCAACATATAAACGCTTAAAGCGGATGAATACGAAGATTGAGACAGCATGTGCGATGTACATCATCCGCATATAGTAACAAAAGTAGAACTAAACATGTTTTTAAGGATAGAATTTTTGGCTTCTTCACATAAATGAGGATGTTTAGAAACCCCTGAATGGTTAGAAACTACACTTTAAATGGGAGTAGAATAGCACCATCACCAATACCTTTCGAGGGAAAATAGGAATTAGAGTAATATTTTGGGGATGGGACTTTAGGTGTTTAGGTAAATGTTATGTTTAAAAACTTTTAAAGTAGCGTAAATGCCTATTAAGATGACATATGCGATACACATAGCCAATACATAGTTATGAAATAGAGAAAAGCTAAGATAGCTTTTTAGAATAACACACTAAATTTTTTCTAACTAAACGCAATGTATCAGCACTTAAAGCGGAATGAATACGTAGATTCAGACGGCATGCCTGACACACATCGCCGACACATAATAGTTAAATGCTAATTTAAGTAAATTTTTAAGGATAGAACTCTGAATTTTTTAGGTAAATGAGATGTTTAAGAACATTTAAAGAGTCAGAAACACCTAATAAGGTGGTATGAGATGAATTCATCATCGCCAGATAACAGCGAAATGGGGATACTACAAATATCTTACAGCTGAATCCTTAAAATTTCTAAGTAAATAACCTTTAAAGAGGTGAAAAATATGTAGTGAAGTTGTGTGGATAATACAGATCACCGACATTCTAAAACACACAAGACATGTCTATACAAGATAAAAAATGTTGTACGTTAGTATAAACACACATTATTCTATGTAGCAATGCAATACATACCCTAAGATTTATATAAAGTAATCGTGAATCCATTATACTAATCCCATCAGAAATCAGCTGAAATAATAAAATTACCAAGCTGAAGAATATATCTAGATACTAAAACCCCAACAAACTTCATTAAATTGATAAAAATCTTAACTAAATAAAATAATGAAGCTGTAACTTACTATAAAAATACTAAGTTTAATAAAATGATGGAACAAAATCATATTAAAGCAAGTACTTACATGTTCAATCCGGTTTAAAAATGCTGCATTAGGTATAGGCCGATGAATAATGACAGATCTAACATCTCCAGCATTACCAACTAAAATCGACATATTCGTAGTAAAGGATAGTTTAAATGCGACTTACCAGAATGAAATCCACAATTAGAATAATAAAATCGATGCTTGAACACCACCGACACCCCCTTCACGACTAGGTCACATCAAGGTCATACCATGGTCACTGTTAAACTATGGTATAAAATAGAATCACATGTTAAAAAATAATGGATTTTAGTAAAATAATTAAAGAAAATCTCTTTGTGATTATGAATGGTCTGTCTATTTTTACCATAATTATACCTTAAAAAGCTATATATCTGCAGTATCCCAACGGATACTAATATTTTCTTTGTTTTTTCAAACTTAGAAAAACTTTATTTCAGTTGCACTTATTCTAAGTGCAATTAAAACAAAGTTTTAACTAAATGTGTAAAACAATTGAAATATTAGTATCCGTTGGGATATTACAGATATATAGCTTTTTAAGGTATAATTACACACACACACACACGGTAAAAATAGACAGACCATTCATAATCACAATGGGATTTTCTTTAATTATTTTACTAAAATCTATTATTTTTTAACATGTGATTCTATTTTATACCATAGTTTAACAGTAACCATGGTATGACCTTGATGTGACCTTGTCGTAAAGGGGGTGTCGGTGGTGTTCAAGCATCGATTTTATTATTCTAATTGTGGATTTCATGCTGGTAAGTCGCATTTAAACTATCCTCTACTACGAATATGTCGGTTTTAGTTGGTAATGCTTGAGATGTTAGATCTGTCATTATTCATCGGCCTATACCTAATGCAGCATTTTTAAATCGGATGTGTGTGTACCATGTAAGTACTTGCTTTAATATGATTTTATTCTATCATTTTATTAAACTTAGTATTTCTATAGTATGTTACAGCTTCATTATTTTATTTAGTTAAGATTTTTATCAATTTAATGTAGTTTGTTGGGGTTTTAGTATCTAGATATATTCTTCAGCTTGGTAATTTTATTATTTTAGCTGATTTCTGATGGGATTAGTATAATGGATTCACGATTACTTTATATAAATCTTGGGATATGTATTACATTGCTACATAGAATAATATGTGTTTATACTAACGTACAACATTTTTTCTCTTGTTTAGACATGTCTTGTGTGTTTCAGAATGTCGGTGATCTGTATTATCCACACAACTTCACTACATATTTTTCACCTCTTTAAAGGTTATTTACTTAGAAATTTTAAGGATTCACCTTTAAGATATTTGTAGTATCCCCATTTCGCTGTTATCTGGCGATGATGAATTTATGTCATACCACATTATTAGGTGTTTCTGACTCTTTAAATGTTCTTAAACATCTCATTTACCTAAAAAATTCAGAGTTCGATCCTTAAAAATGTACTTAAATTAGCATTTAACTATTATGTGTCGGCGATGTGTGTCACGCGTGCCGTCTGAATCTACGTATTCATTCCGCTTTAAGTGCTGATATATTGCATTTAGTTAGAAAAAATTTAGGGTGTTATTCTAAAAAGCTATCTTAGCTTTTCCCTATTTCATAACTATGTATTGGCTACGTGTATCGCATATGCCATCTTAGTAGGCATTTACGATACTTTAAAAGTTTTTAAACATAACATTTACCTAAAAATGTAAAGTCCCATCCCTAAAATATTACTCTAATTCCTATTTTCCCTCGAAAGGTATTGGTGATGGTGGTATTCTACTCCCATTTAAAGTGTAGTTTCTAACCATTCAGGAGTTTCTAAACATCCTCATTTATGTGAAGAAGCCACAAATTCTATCCTTAAAAACATGTTTAGTTCTACTTTTGTTACTATATGCGGATGATGTACATCGAACATGCTGTCTCAATCTTCGTATTCATCCGCTTTAAGCGTTTATATGTTGCGCCTAGTTACAAAAATTTTAAAGTTTAATCTTTAAAATATTATGCTAATTCCGCATTTTCCCTCGATAGGTGTTGCACTCTATGCTCTTTAGTATGTGTTTCTATTCCTTAAAAGTTAGTAGAAATCCCTATTTAGCTAAAAAATTCTCAAAACCCCCTCTAAAAATTTGTTGTACACCCTTTAGTATGCTTTTATATCCCTTTAAAATTAGTAGAAATCCCTATTTAACTAAAAATTTCAAAGTTACGTACTTATAAATTATCCTTATTTCGCCATTTTACTGTTATATCAAGTATGTGTATCATATCTAGCACATTAAAAGTTTCTGAACATGTACATTTAGTTCGAAATTTGAAGTTTAGTCTTTAAACAATATTTAAGTTTCCCTTTCGCTGTTATGTATCGACGTTGTATTAATTCCAAGTTATCTCGCTGGGCGTTTCCGTTTCTTAAAAACAAGTATAAATTACTATTTATGTGAAACTTCTAAAGTCTTTACTTTAAAAATTTATCTTAGTTCATAATTTTACTTTGAGACAGGTTGGTACCTTACTCAACCTTCACATCATGTTGTTTTATGAAATATTTATTTATCAAATACATATATGATATAATAGTACAAATTATTTATGGTGGTGGCATCATCCAACTGTATCATCATGTTCATGGTGCCATTGGAAGATATCACCGATCTAATTCTGTCTACTTTTCATTGATTTGTCCATGTTTTATCATTGTGCTACTTTTCCTTTAAAATATCTAGTAACACTATATATCATTAATACAGATTATAAAACTATATGAAGGGTTAGAATATTGATAAATTGCTTCGCTAATAAAATATAAACCTTGATGTTTTTAAAACCTCTCTCATAAACTACCCATTTTGCCAATCATAAATCCAGCTATACTTTATAAAATGCTAAAATTGTTTGACTACAATTTTACATAATTGCACAATAAAACGAAGCATTCATAAAAATGGAAATTTTTAGCATCACCCGTATGCGTTACTTAAACATTGGATTTTATTTGATTCACCTGGTGTGTGTGTGCATAGCCCTAAGCGTGGTATCTCTTATTTTATTTGAAAGCAAACGAAAATTAAAAACTGCATATTTTATATTTTCGTGCAATGAGAAATCGTATATATGCAAAATTTATTCATTGTGAAACTTTCAAGTTTTCCGACTTTATTTTATTATTAAGTTATTTCAGTAAGGGGGAAATGTAGAAATTTACTCTTGGCCTAAGGTAGGATTTGTTATGAAATAAAAGATTTACGAAAGATGTGTTACACTAGCTATTTCACTCGCACTTCGTTCTCAACGTCTAGTGGTCATTAAATAAGACATCTACATACTTAATAAAAATTCTGAATATCAAAACCGTTTCAAATTTAAGCATAAAAATAGATAGGCGTTCATTTTTCAGCGGTAAAGTGGTGTAAATGTTTTGAAAATCCCTTTGTATCGTCACCCCTAATTCGAATTTTTCGAACTTTTCGTTGATCTGGAAGCTGGGCTATTCTTCGCTTATAAAAATCTCCACGTCTAAGATACTGCGCATTGTACTTTCTGTGTGCATGTGTAGTTTATGGTATTGTAGTATTGTAGAAGCGATATCGATAATACTGGCCAAACAGATACAATTTAATATGACGGCAATGTCATGACTATAGTTCAATGCGAATATTACATGTGAACATTAAAGTGTTCAACTTTTAGATTCATTCATTGAACATGCGTACCGGAATTATGTGGACACAACCAAATCGTTAAATTATTCTGATACAACAAAGATAACATTTATACTTTTAGAAATATTCTGAAACTGCTGCTTAAAAAGTAACGATCAGCTTCGTATCAAACATAATATTTATTACACACTAATAAGTGTGTAAACTGTTTTCTGTGAAAAAAAACAGTCCTCTTCCTCAAAGCAAAAAATACAGCGCTGTTAACGCACAGTAAGATGGACTTCTGTTGATAGAGTAGCACACGTGTCCCAAGAAAGTCATCTTTTGCTAAAATTATGTCCTTCTGTTCTTTACTGTAACTGGTTTCTTCTTTTATTTACGGTACTTTTTTTCTTCTCTGCTTTCTTATGCGTCACTTGTGCTACTGGACAGACGCTGGTCTTCCTCCGGCGAGTAGTGTCTTGTTTTCCAGAAAGGAAGAGGCTGTCTTTTGTTTTCGAAACCGGTTAAGATCTTTATTATTGGAATATATGCTGCTTTATACAGAGCTTTCTAAAAATTCTATCTACATTATTACTCAAGTAATATCATCTAATATGCTGTGATAGTCAATAGAAATGCGGAGAGCGACTTTGAGGCTAGGGCCTATCTGTGTTCCCAGTATGCTTCACTATCGTTTCTTAATATTAATTAATCTTAATAATATTTATTACTGATTATTTATCTTTTTACAAAAGTAGCGGTTACTTACCGTATTTAACATAATTCTAAATTGTAATAGTTATAATTAATGAAGAAAGTTCTAGATTTAATTTCGAAAAACGGCTAGTAATACATTAGAGACAAAAATTAGGAATATGCATGTCATTAATCGATATGTTTAATTAATCAATATAATAATAATAGTTCATTAATTGTATAACTAAATTATGTAAATATTGCATTTAGGAAAATGAAATGATAACGATAGATAAATTAAACTACTTTACTGCCTTTATTTTCTAACAAAATGATTGAAACGAATGTATATACATTTTTAATATAACTCTTGACGTTTTATTAGAGTTGAAATTGATATGAATGCAAAAGATTTGTTATTTTAAAAAACTAATTGTATTTATTGAGGTTGCATTTTTCGAAAAATTCAATACATTCTATACATTCTCTAGGTAATACAAAGTAATTCTTGGTGGCCCGGGGAGACCCAGCAGGCGACCCGACTTCTCTTCTTCAACCCCGGCTTCTCTCCATCTATCGTCGACCCCGATAGTCAAATGTCGCTCACTCCAGAATTTGTATTCGATATATGTCATGAACCTAAAATATTTATTAAACATTTTCATCCATCAACAATTTAACATTTTTCATAAAAAACTTTGAGACGTCCGTTGTAATACAGAATGGGAAACTTTTCAAACCATATTTTACTTCTCTTCTTTTCTTCTCACAATTTTCGAACATTCTATATAAGGCATTTCTATTCAAAATCACATATTTATGAACGTATCCTTTAAAGAGTTTAGATACGAAATTTTGTTTTGAATTACGAAAACTGATTTCCTTCGGCTGCTTCCGGCGCAAAGCTAAACCCGGTATTTTTCTTAAGAAACATGAAAATCCTTTATTCGTTTTTTCCTGGGTTTTGTTTTAACTTACTCAGTTTATACACATATTATTTTTGTTGGAATTACTTCAATTCATTCGTTTCTAGAATTTGTTTTTTCATTGTGATTGTGATATGAATTTTTGTTTTACTAACTTAGACGTTAAGATACTGTTGAATGTTATCTTTTAAGCAAGGACTGGCAGTTTTTACTTTACCTACATCACACATTAATATACTGCGTACAGCTTAAACTACTGCTAAAGTATAAAACTAAAATAACTTCGTTTAAAGATAAGTACTTTTAAATCTTCATTCAGAATAAGTGCAATCGATCCTTTTCTGGACGCTCACTTTCCTCATTGATATTCTACCGTTCATTCTGTGGGTTCTGCCTCTGGTCCTTTCCTTCTTGGCTTTTTACCTCCTTTGCTTCTCTTCCTATTGGGAATAGCTTATTCTGCTTCAGTATAAGGTCCGTAGAATATCTTATATATGTTTCCAAGGTTAACATTCTATTATACTTGGATTCAGCTATGTTTCCTGGTCTTACATCAGTCGCCGATCTAGCTGTCCCGAGTGAAGGTTGCACTCCTTGTACATCCTGACGAAGAAATCCTGTTTCGTGCCTTCGGAACCGGTCGATACTATTATTTTTATGTTGAGTGCTGCTTTAAATGAAGTTATTTTTGTTTTATACTCTAGAATGCTACTTATTTAGCAGTCAATTATATGCTTTTTTGTGGTGCAGGAACATAGAAAATAGTTATACTTTTTAAAATAAATTTTGTGGATTAAATTATTAATCTTAAATAAAGTGGTCGTGAATCGTAACATTTGTATACAGCTATCATGGCCGCAAAACCCGTAATTACTTCTTTGATCGAGCTCCTTGACATAATCATTAAATCAAAACACTACACATTGAAATCCACATTTTAACCTTTCAAATGAATTATCATTTATTCACACTTTTATATTATTATAATTAAAATTACATGAATTTATTAACAAACGCTTAAGTAGAAGAAACGCATCGTGCGAGACCTAGGTCTTTTGACTTATTCCAACGATCAAATATTGACAGAATATATGAAGACTAGAACATACTTCTGTATTTCGTGTCTGTTGCTTAGCATGGCTGTCCCCTTATCCGATTCATTTTGTGACATTTGGAGTCATACTTCGTCTTCTTCTAAAACATTCTCAATATTCAACTAAATAACAACTCACTCTGAATAACACTGCTTGAAATCATGATTGTCTCTCTTCAACTTTTGAATAATCATTCTTTTGTATTCGTTGACTCTCCTCCTTCTAGCCGCGTTATTTGGCCTAGGGTTCAGATACACCCTTCTTTTTCTCATTACCTACTCCTCAGTGCGATGTCCTATATTTGCATTATTGGCTCTTATTTTTCAATGAATCTTAGTTTAAGTCTTGGACCTAGGATATTTCGCCCCAATCACACCTGCAATTTGTGTGAAGGGTATTTATTGGAATCATAATTTTCCGGGTTAAGACTATCCTAAAATGGTGTCACCGCTTTGTTTTGTAATAAACATCAAAAACTGTATATGGTGTCTACAGGTCTCACACTTTTACTTTCCCTGTATTACACAGAATAGGCAATAGGAAGGTGATGTGTCTGATTTTAGATTTATATGAATTTACCCGATTTTAGTATTCCTACACACGAACCAATAATTTTTACCTTCCCTGTAATACAGGGTGTCCTAAAATGTATGCATGCTTTGCAGGAATTTGCCATACTACGTATGTCTAAAGAGTATAGGGATTATGACTTTAACTTTCATCAAGATGGTGCACCTTACCATAACCATAGTGATGCGAGGAACTAGCTAACTGACAAATTGCCGAATAGATGGATTAGACGTAGATGGATGTCTATAGAATACTCCCCAGACGTTTTGTTTTTGAGGATTAATCAAAGATCAAGTTTGTGGCAGAAATTCCGAAACGGTTAATAAATTGAGAGCAGAATATTGGCAATTAAAATAATTCTATAGATGTATTGTTTAATTTAGAGTTCTAATCTTAGATATACTTTAATAAATGCTGAATTTATAATCATTGAAAGAGGATAAACATTTTTGGGATACTCTGTATATAGTATATTCTTACAACGTATGCTCTGGAATGGATAATATTTTCGGTCGCTAATGAACCGATTTGTGTGAATATCTTTCAAAGTCAGGCTAAATCGTGCTAAGACATAAAATAACAAAATATCTTATTCGAGTTTTAATAAACATAACACCAAGGTGCACCTTTCTGGGTTCTAAAACATCTATTTACCAAATTTCATGACCTTACGGCGCTTAGATTTTCCACTATAGGCTGCACCACACACACACATACATCTTCCTTTATTATGTATTTAATATGTATGAAAAGCCCTTCTCTCTAACTGTCTGTAACGCTTAGCGATAAATTTGGTAAACTGTCATTAACTTGGTGACTTTTTTTTATATTGGTGCCAAATTGAGAAAAATTATCGTCAGAATTGCAAACATAAATCTACATACGATGATTTCAAACGATAAATGTAAGAAGTGTTCAAGATAAATAGAAAAATAGTCTCAAAATTATCCAGCATTTTTTTCAAAATATTTTTCACCGTTCCCGGCATATAGGACATTTTTAATCTAAAAGTGAAAAAAAAGCTTAGAAATTATATACCGCCATTATTATAATATGAGCTCATACTTTCAAATTACTTTTCTGCGAAATGAAGAAGATATTTTTAGAGTTATCATTAACCGTTCTCGAGAGATTTTATATTTTAATTTCCCCTGAGAGATCGCGGTGTTTCTCACAAGACTAAAGCAATTTTCATGAAATTTTGTTTCCTTGTCCCAAACTATAGAAAGATTTTCATTTGTAGTGAAAGTTAAGTGATGGCTATTTCAGGCTATTTCAATGATGTCTGTACGTCTGTTAGCATGTCTGTGAGCATAATTTGTGAACATGTCTTTTAGCTGGTCTGTGAGCATGACTTCTCTCTAACAGGTGTAGAAAATCTAATGAGGTTGGTATGATTGTTTCAATAGATGAATGCCACACACTTATTAATTTTCGAAGTGATTGGGTTCAATTTTTCGAAAAATTTTATTCGAAAACAGAAAAAAGCTACACGAAACGCATAAAAATGCTACGAAAAGTCTATTTAATATGTAGCGGAAAGGATGTTGCCAGGCCCGAACGAGGGGCTTACAAAATCGACATTATAAGGTTAGAGCAAAAGCTATAGCTTCAACTCCGATCTTATAATTCGGGTACAGGTTCCAAGCATTTTCGATCAGATGCCTTTCGGCAGGAGCAGAGTCGTCTTCCGCACACTCCCCTACCCGATGAGAAGCCAGGGTCGATTTTGGCGAGAAAGGGGGCTGCTTAGAAAACCCCCCGCGTGTCCACATCGAAACTCAGTTGAGGGCTGAAGGCCGACATGCGTGTTGCCTCGGACGTGACGTCAGTCGTGGATAATCAGGAAGGCAGTGGTGGAGCCTCTGGCTCGTGTGGGGCTGCCATCTCGTGTTAAGGGTGAGATAGCTGGATGGAGAAAGTTGCGTGTTTCAAACGTCCAGTCATCATTGTGGCGGAAAGGGTGTTGCCAGGCCCGAACCAGGGACCTGGTGCTTACAAGGCTAACATTATAAGGTTAGAGCAAAAGATAGCTTCAACTCCGATCTTATAATTCGGGTACAGGTTCAAAGCATCTTTGATCAGAGGTCTTTTGTCAGGAGCAGAGTCGTCTGACGCAAATATATAATGTTGGTAGAAACATCACGTTGATGGCCGAGGACTGATTAATTGGAGAACTGAAAGCATTAAAAGTATATATATTTCATTTTTGACTAGACTGCAATAATAGTTAGTACAATTGAATTTAAAATTGGTTGCAATAGTATGGGGGAGAGCTTACAACTACGTAATTAGAACGGTTTTTGTTGTTAATCCTCCAATAAACACAACACCAGCAGCCTTAACTCGAAAGCCATTTTCAAATGTAAACAGACTTTGTGGTTATCAGTTATTCCGACAGTTAAAATGTTAGAAGGATCAGAGGTATTTTTTTGCCTCCATGGTTATGGCAATCGTAATGAACGAAAAATGGTTATTCCTAATTGTTAATTCATAAGATTCTTGAGCTCCCCGGAGTTGGCATTCGTAGTAAGTAAGGGTGGAACCCATAGTTCCGTAAATAAACTTGTATTAATTACGCAAAAAATGCATTGCGTTACTTTATATTCTTGATGTAGGGAAACTTGATTTACGCTGAAAACTTTTAAACGATGAAAAATTAACTTTAATTTATATAACGTATATAGCTCTGCCATAGCAAGAAAAAGAACAGTTTTTAAACCATATTTTACTGCTACTTTTATTGTTACAATTTTTGATGTCAGTTTAAGACATTCCAATTTAAAAGTGCACGTTTATATCTGTTTCTTTTAAAGACTTCATTCGGAAGAATTTTGTTTCGAATTACGAATACAGATTTCCTTCTGTTTCTTCCGGCGGAAAGTTAAGCCTGTTATTTTTCTTTGAAAACATGAAAATCCTTTACACATTCTTTCTCGATTTTTTTGCTACATCTTTGTCTACGTACATTATAATTTGTTTAGTAGAATTGCTTCTATTTCTCTCTTCCTTCACTTATATATTTATTGATTGATTTATTGTTTTTACCTAGTCAAGTTTTCCATTTAGATGCACATTTCATATTAAATAAAAACATTGTTTTAGAAATTATGTTGTTGGTAAAGTTGCTTTCCTGGGTTGTTTTGTAAAAATCACTTTTGACACTTTGGTATTCATGATGCGTTCAGAGAGAAATTATTTATAGATTTTATAAAAGAAATACTTAATATAATAATACTTTATTTATATAATGAATTAAAAATATATATATATATCAACTGGTTTCGAAATAAAGATGCTAGTAAAGTTACTTTTCGGGATTATTTTGGGGAATACTTATTTTTCACTCTTTCTGATAAAGTGTTTAGATCGAAATTATTCACAGAGATCAAACAGTACAGAAATGCTTAATTTAATAAAGTGTAATCTATATAATGTCCTGAAAAGGAAATTTAATAAATTGTTTTTTAAATGGGAAAAGTATCTTTTAATTGCAAAAATACGATGTGAAAAATATGCAGTAAGATTTGCCCTGCTGGACGATTCTAAAATTCCATCCTGCTGGAATTCCAACTGCCTTGTAGTACGAAATATTTCTTTTTTGTTAAAAAAATAAATTAAAACATGGAAAATTTTCCTTGCAGCTCTTGAATTAGATTTGAATTTAATGTAATTTAACTTTCTCTTGTTCGTTTCAAGTACATAAAAGCAACTTGCAGTGTCCATTTCAAGGATAAGAGTTTGCAATTCCGTCTCAGTATCTCAATTGGGGAGAGAGTCGGTTGACAATTCCGATAATCGTCGTTTCGAGCCCCGGTTGGAAAGGCAAGGATATTAATAAATTTTGACTGCAAATTGCTATTTAAAGGCTGGTCAAAAGCAAAGACTGCGTGTGCATATTGAAGTTTCCCATTCTTACTCAGGTTTGAACCGCGGCATCTATTACATTTGAAAGTCAGTTCACAGGCAGTAAAACGCTTTCACTGCCGGTCAGTCTTGCAGGTCCCATAAAACCCATGATGAGTCGAATGTGTTTGCAACTCTAAGAAATTTCTTATTAAGAGGTTTCTAAGTTCTCTGTGTTTTCTAACAGAAAATATCCAAGATTTTAAAATTTTCCTTTGCAATATAAAAGAAGAATTTCTATTATATACAAGTATGTGATCTCAATATTATAATTGCTTTACTCATAACATATATTATTATGATTGGCTGTAGACAGGGCTTAGATGATAATTAATATAGATTCAGTATCGACTTTAGGAGGGTTAATAAGTAACTCAATTTTCTGTAATCGAAGAGGGTTAATAAGAAATTCATCTTCCGGTTCTGGATATATCATTTCCAGCTTTCAGAAATTCGCATGAGAGCACGAAACAAGTATGCGAATAAAAATACAATTTCTTAATAGTTCTTAATAGTGTGCAGACCACTTGTCATCATAAGAAGCTTGCTATATAGCTCTCTGTATATATATATATATATATATATATATATATATATATATATATATATATATATATATATATATAACAGATTGGCCGAACTTTACGAGGTGGTTGTATACACCAAACCAAGTATTTTTCATCATTGTTTACCGGGGTCGGAAGTGAAACGTAAAGGCGTTACAGGGCGTTTACTTGTTGGGAAGCGATCGCTGCGCAAACTTAAAAGCGTCATTCCGGTTGTTATTTTCTGGTTGAAGAAGAAAACAACGTATGTAAATTTCATATGGGGAAGAAGAAGAACCCTTATACAAATTTTCGTAATTGGACGAAATTTGTATAAGGGTTTGTTCTCATTAATGGACGAGAGGTAAGGAATTGTCTGGAAGTCACTTTTCTGGGACAATGGATTAGTCGAGGTTTTCCATAATTTGGCTTCCATAATCGCCCGATCTGTCATGTCTTGACATTTTTGTGGGGATATCTCAAGTGACACTTGTCTATGCACTAATTATTGAATCTAAAGGGGAACTCGTCGTCAGAATTTCAACCGTTGCTGCCGAAGTGTATGACATGCCTGGTCTGTTCAAGAGAGTTCGCCAATTCCTTCATCGCCTCTGTGAAACGTACATTCAGGTTGGCGGTCGGCCTTTTGAGCCATTACTGTAATATGGTTTATTAAATGTAATTTTATAACTTCTAAGTCATTCTTGGTTTTATTCCTCATCTCATCTGTTTCACCATTAGGCATCCACTGGCGCATTTTTATTTCATTTCAGACCCGGGGAACTATGACGGAGAATGCTTGGTTTGGTATTGTTGTTGAGACCCCGACCGTTCGACCTACCAGAAAAGTGTAAGGTAACTGTTTGGACGACCGAGAAGTAACTTGGTTTGATGTGTACTACTACCTTGTTAAGTTTGGCCCATCACTTTTTATTCATCCTATATATATATATATATATATATATATATATATATATATATATATATATATATATATATATATATATATATATATATATATATATATATATATATATATATATAGTAAAAGCCATTTTTACTCACGCTTTGCGAAATGGCTAGTGGTCACTAAATGGTCACTAATGGTCACTAAGCTAGTGGTCACAAAAACATCCTTACGCTTAAAACAATTCTAAATATCAAGAACCGTCACAAATTTAAGTATAAAAATGGTGAGCATTCTATAGTTTTGTTACATGTAAATTGCGGTATGTGAAGCAGTGTTTCATCTCCGATCACTGGATGTTGATATTTTTCTTCTTTTTTAGAGAAATCAATTTTTAATATTCTTAAATTATTTGATTTACAGCATAGCCAACAAACGACTTCGCAATTTAAACTTAACCTTATTATCATAGTTACCAAAATGGAATAAGAACAACAAGTAAATTAATTTATAAAATATAATTAAGAATCGCCTGCTGTAAATGTAGAATGTACAGAATTTAAAAGTCAATATTCTACAGATGTGATTTTATTTAATGTTTCAGCAGAGTACAATTACGTAGCACATGCATTACTATACGTATAAATAGTAGTGTACTGTAGTGTACAGTAGTGTGTGCATACAAACAGTATGCGATTCGGTTCTTATGGTGTTGCAGAAGTCATAAATAACATTTTAAACTACTTGTATGAAGTTTTCTTGGTCATAATTTCCATTTTTATGGAGGATAATTCGATTAATCTGAGTGACGAAGTGGTGTCATTTTGCTTTTCAAACCACTGCAGAGCAGCACCAATGTCGGAACATTATGTAGGAATATTATCTTCTGGTGTAGAAAAATCATTATGTTTAACCTCTCAATCACTTTCAAAATCTTCCCCTTCAATGTTCTCAATAATTGCTGCAGTAGTTATTTGTTCATCAGCGTTAATTTGACAGATTGGTTTCCGTGCGTCAATATAAATTCACTGATTTACAATTGTCGCTTTTATATATTCCTCCCCTAGTGCGATTTTCAATTTAGAGCAAAATTCTGGTCGGAATCGCAAGAATTTCATCTAATTCTTCCTTTCGTCTACCTCCCATTCCTGTGAATTCTTCCTCACAACATTTTATCTCTTTCATTTCTGTATTTCGTCGTAACAGCTCTCTCTCTCTGTTATCTTGTTTGAGCTTATTCGTGTAGAAAACTGAAAGAAACACAAGGCGGGGCAACGGAAAAGTAAAGGATACAGTCTTAAATCCGTGTCATATCCAAGTTCGTCATAAAACGAAGGCTTTGCAACTGGAGTTCACTGTATGTTTACTACATGCAGGCAGAATTCTTATTTTAGATTTATAATGTATGTATTATAAAGCATTGTATCTTATACTACAATATACATGATAATGTATAAGGAAAGTATTGGATAAGGGTCGAAAATAAACACTCGAGTTTTTGATGACTATACATGTTTAATGACAATAAGAACACTAAAACTTTATTTAGAGTAACATATGTGAAAGCCCCAGGCCGTCCGGCTCGTCCAGAGGACTTTGAGCAACAAAATGGACGACCGGGAGAGTAACATATGTGTAATTGCCTGTGTATTCAATGTACAAGGTGATTATAATTAAAGTTCTCGGTTTGAAAATGGTCTCAAATAAAAAGAACTGGTCAGAATGATTTGAAATTTTGCGTGAACACACGTGGAGCAATGGAATTTTGTTTGGTGAAGAAAAAATCAATAGTTCAAAAAGTCGCTACTAGAAGAATAATTGGCGCTTTACTACACTAGAATGCAATACAAAAGTAATAAACGTTGACGTTCTCATTGGCTAATGAAGTAATAAATGTCACAATATGCTGTCCTTCGCATTCTGAAACAAGCTGAAAGCGCAAAATAGCGTATTCAATAACAGATTTGAGTGTTTCTGTATAGATGTTGTAGATGAGATGCTTGATGCTAGCTTTAAGTTCCGCTAAATTGGTAATGTGTCCATTAAACACCAGATTCTTCATATGCCCCCAAAGATAAAAATCACATGGATTGAGGTCAGGGGAACGTGCTAGCCATCTTATAGGAAAATGGCGGCAGATGATTATGCCATCTCCAAAATGACTGCGAAGTAGCCGCTTCATTGGTTTTGCGATAGGTGGTGGTGCCCCATCCTGCATGAAAATAGTGTTATCGATACACTGACGCTCTTGCAGTGTGCGTATTGTGATTTTTAACTTCACATTTTTAACTTTTAATTGTGATTTTTAACTTCAAATATAATGAGCGGCAATTGTTTTTTGGAAATTCTTATTCATGTAATTTCTATAACAAAAATCAATGCTAGTGCTTTTTTTTGCTCTTATTGCATTTCACTCTCAATCAGAGAGTGAGGCAATAAACAAATGCTTATTTGAGAGTATTCATAATCACAGTTATTGTTTCATATGTATGATCAGTTTTCACATCATAGCTGATATTTTTTATTATTATTCTAGATATGAAAATTTTGTGTTATAATTGTATTTATTATATGTTCTTTAAATTTAAAAATTAAAAGGTAATCTAAAATTAATTTTAATTGGCTAAATTAAAGGTGTAGCCATCAATGTTAATGCTTAAAACAAACAGTATTAAAAGTTATTCTAAAATAATTAATCTGAGTTAATTTAAAATATTAATCAATTTAAAATATTAATCTAAGTGTTGTTTACAAATTTTGGCAAGATGTTTATGAAATGTTTTGGTATTTTATTTGTGCTTTGTAAAATAAGTAATTAATGAAATTTAAATTCATATTTAACATCCACTCTGGCAAAAAACTTTGTTGATTTATTTGCAAAATTTAAATTGAGTGCAGTTACAGTTGTCGCAAGTTTTTTTTTTATTATTTTAAAATGTTAGTACATTAATGAGTTAAAAGTAAATCTTCTGGCAAGGAAGAGTTCTGTCAGATGTTATTTATATATTATTGAAGTTTATTTAAATAATGTGAGGCCTGCATGTCAAGAAGTGACATTTAAAAAAAATGATTTTTAGAAAAAAATATATATGTATGAATTAATAATGGCCTAATAATCCCATGGAGCATAGACTCCTAATTATGTTATTGTGTTGTTTTAGTATTGAAGTTCATAAAACTTCAAAATATTTAGTTAAATGGGATAAAATTGATTGATTATTGTATTGTTTATGTGTTTTTTGTTTAAATTGGCAGAACTCAACTCTGATTTAGTGTTAATTATTATTAACAGAGATATAAAATTTAATTATGCTTATTTTTATATTTTCCTTGCATTAATTTTAAAACTTACCACCGAAACAAATTATTTTGATAAATTAAACTTTAGTATTGCTCAAAGCAATAATTTTTTTTTATATTTTGAAGAATTGAGTTAGAATTTGTGTAAAATACATTTTTTTATATGATGAAGAACTTTAGAATTTTATTGATTATTCAAAATATAATTTAATTTATGAACTTTTTTTACAGGTTATTCAAAACTTCTTATTGAAAATTTTCTTTTATAAGCATTTTTTAGAAAATTTAGCATTAAGCTCTGAACTTCTTATATTTATTTTGGTTATTTATTGCATTTTGAAGGAAAATTTTTAAATTTCAAATTGGTAATTTTATTCAATTGTAATGTCTGGTTTTTCTTGAACATATGTGGGTATCTTCCGACTCTATCTTTTTTTATTGTAATTGATGATTCATCCATATCATCAAATTTTTGCTAGGGCTCATTTATAGCTCCGACCCGTTCTCAATATTTCAGTATTTATATTTCTGATTGAAAATCTTGATAGTGTCTCCGTTAAGTTTTTTTTAGAAATATTAGAATACATCTCAGCTATTTATTTCATTCTTTCTTCAGTCTTTAATTGCAAATTTTGAATTATTGTCTTTATTCCTCATGAGACATAATCTTTTTGTAATTAATCACATAATCTTTATTCTCTACCTGCAGTTTTATTCGAATATGTGAATGTGTAATTTTTGATTTCAAAATTTTTAAAAATTCATTTTTTGTTTGAAATTCATTTTACATTGTTGAATATTTTCATTTTTATGATTCAAATTTGTTAATGGTTTGTTTATTTTTCTAATGGTTTATTTTCAGGTTTCTGAGGTTAACATTTGATTTGAACTAATTTTGTTTTTAAATTTATTATAGTTTCAGCAACATATTGCTTGGGAAATGAAGTCTGGAATCTTGGTACAGAATTGTTGCCAGTTTCATCTTACTTGATATGTTGATGGAGAGTTGGGGTGATCTGTTTTCAACTCGAGATTGAAGCAGGTTTCTTTGGTCTTTTCTGCCCTGATCAAGCAGGACAACCTTATGTCTTGATTCTTCATTGCTTTCTGTTGAGGAAGTCTGAATTTTGGTAACATTTTCTTAAAATTTCATTTTATTGAGATTTTTCATTTATTAATATAATTCATTGATTCATGGAATTTCATTTATTGATAAAATTTCATTTTATTGATAGGATTTTATTTTATTTATAATTAATTCATTGATGAATAGGATTCTTTACATTGATATTTTTCATTTCTTTGATTTCAATTGAAATTTTATTATTTTGTTTTGGTAAAACAGTTCAGTTTTGAAAAATTTTTCTTTATGAATCGAGTATTTGGAAATTTTAGGTAATTGATAGTAATTGTTTATTTTTCTTTTAATTCATTTATTCTTACTTGTACTTCATTGGAAGATTTTGGTTTATTTAAACTTTGTATTGAATTTTGAATTTCATTTTTATATTATTAAGGATATTATTTTTGCATTTTGCTTTCATTGTTTTGGTTGACTTATGGTCTGATTTTTTTATAGTTCAGAATTTGTTGATTATTCTCAGAGACTTAGAATTTAAAATTTTTTTTTATATTCTACTGGATTTATTAAGTTCATTTGTGATTCTTGTTTTATGATTTGTCCAAATTTTGGATTATAGTTCATTTGAGTCAAATTTATTGTAGTTCATTGAAGTTAAATTTTTAAATAGAGTTCATTCTTCATCCTTATTCGAAATTTTATTTGTTTTTGATTGAAATTTAGAAAAAATTTTAGGATTTTTTTTGTGGTAATAATATTATTTATAGTGATGGCAAATTTTTTTTATTTTACTGGTGGTAATTAATTCTTTGATGTGGCAAAATTCAATGGTAAAATTTTTTTGTTTTATATACTTGCAACTGTATGTACTCAACTAAAATTTTTTTATATGCACTCATATCGAAAACAAAAAAATTCTTTACATACTTACTCATACTTATCTATATACATTATTGATTGTACTAATTTAATTACATTTTTAATATCATACTTGTCTCAGGATAATTTTGATTATATTGTGTAGTCATTTACATGCATTGGTAGTAATGGATTCTTAGAAATTATGTTTCATCTTTTCGTTCATCACAGATTGTTTACATGTAATTCACACTCATTTTAAGCCTTTCATTGTTACTCTAATCATTGATTGTGTTTAATATAAAAAAAAAAAGAATTTTTTTATGTATGTTGTATCAGGCATTTGTCAGACTTTGACATTTTTTATGAAATTATCAGAATTATTTACCGTAAGGTTAAATTCTTTTTTTTTTAGTGAGGAGTTGTAATGTTGTGACACGTCACAACACCTTTTTATTTTATTATTCAAAATTAACTTTCTTTTATATAATTCATGAAATATTTTATTTTAGTTTAAATTTATTATTCCAAATTATTCTATTCAAAATTGCTTTTATTTTATATACTCATTAATAGGCCAATTGTCTCTCTTTATTAATTTAAATTATAGTGTGCTGCAGTATTCATATTCTTATGTATGGTAAATGACATCCTCTTTCTTACTGTGGTAAAATGACATCCTCTTTCGACAGTTGGTAGATCTCGTTTCAGGCGAGACATGGAAACTTGTTTTCTTCTGCCTCTCAATTGTTGACCTCCCTGGTTGAGGAGGAGTTTTGTTTTTTCTCTTGGCATGGCAACTGTGTGTGTGGCTTCAGCCAATCACAGCGTTCCAAGTTAGGCGGGAGATTCTCCCTTATGTGAAAAGTGCGGATGCACTCTCGTCTCTTGAAAATTTGTGGAGTGTGTAGGTGGTGTAAAAAGAAAGGGGTCCCCTTTAGGGGGGGGATGCCTCGTGCTCCAGCCATTTCTTTTTTTTTATGAAAGTTATCATGCAGCAAATTGAGTATTTGTTTTGTGTTTCGGTTTATGAATTAAGTATGAATTTATTGGATTTTTATTTCCTGAGGAATATATATATGTTACAAAGTGTAAATACAGGAATCTGCAATTGTAAAAATGATTTTGTACAAGTACCTCATTGATTACCCTTTCATTAAAATAAATTGAGTCAAGTTAAAGAAATTATATTTATTTCCCAGTTTGACAGCAGCATTTGTCTCTATGGATACTCTCAGTGAAATTCACCTGTTGTCAATTACTATGCAATTTTGAATCATGGAAGAATCGTTATGTTGGTGATTAATAGACATAATTATTGCAATCTTCTTTCAACTACCTTTTGTGGATTATTCTAAAGGAATTGTTCTCAGATATAGAAACGAGTTAATAAGTCATCATGAAGATAAAAATGTTTCGTCATTTTATTTATAAATTGGAAAACATATTACAACAGCAAAGTGCATATTGGTATTTCTGTGTACAGTCTCATTCTACATTTGAAACCACGTCCTGCTATTATTTCCATTTTCTTTTCGCACTGTGTGTTGAAACTTGTGTGTAGCAGAAAAGGTGCTCTAAATGTGATCATAATCATTATGGAATCCTGTGACTTAGCATATTTGATTGTTCGAAGTTAACTATATATATATATATATATATATATATAAAACCATTTTAAAGGAAAATGCTGTGGTTAAAGTAACTTTGACTTTAAATGCATATATTATTTTTATTTGAATAACTGAATAATTAGTTGTAACTAATAGTTACAAGGTGAAATAAAAAATCTATTGCATCATTTGATAAAGAAAATTTAGAGTGAGCGAATTCAAGATGCAGGTAAGTAATTTTAGGCGCTCACATACAAAATGGTTTAATATTTAAAAACACAACGCATTGCTTTATATTCAAAATTCTATTCCCCACTATACGGTCCCATTCCATTAACATTAACTATTAAATTCCCTGTTTTTCATTGTATGTGAGTGTCCGACCAGTAATTAGATTTTGTGGTGGGTTGTTAACTATTCTATATCATTGAAGTTCCCTTAACAATCTTATCACAACAATATTGAACATTTATTACGTCATTAACCAATGAGTAAGTCAACGTTTATTACTTTTGTATTGCATTCTAGTGTAGTAAAGCGCCAATTATTCTATTAGCGGCGACTTTTTGAACTACAGTTTTTTTCTTCACCAAACAAAATCTCATTGTTCCACGAGTGCTCATGCAAAATTTCAAATCATTCTGACCAGTGCTTTTTATTGGCGACCATTTTCAAACCAGGAACTTTAATTATAATCACTCTGTATGTATACATACTAGTTCAAAAGCTATACGAAGAAATTTTATAAAATTTTGTAGTTAAGTTACTTGCGGGTTACCCTAATGCTGATTAGATTTCGGTACGATTTTGTAAAAACAATCCGGCTGAAATCGGAAATTAAAGCAGAATATGCTGAAATGTATTCATGTTGTTGTTGTTACAAATCCCCATGGTGCAGGAAATCCTACTCCAAGTCCAAAGACCCTTGGTACATGGCGAAGGGTAGTATGCAGCTTCACTTTAAACGAAACTCCACTAGGGCAGAAGACTGACTTAACCTCAACATCACAACACCCATGCCCGCAGGTGGGACTCGAACCCACAACCCGACCAACCGAGCGATCACAAGGAACCGCCTACCTCCTGACCGCTCTACCACCGCGTCGGCTAAATGCATTCATAAATTTTTTTATAAGTAGCGTTTGATGACAAACCGAATTAGACCTAATCCATTACTTTACTGCAAACAGTTGTGTTTTTGAGTTTTGTTGACATGACAATCAACGATACTCTGTAAAAGGTCAAACAAGCAGAAAATATTTCAAAGTTGAAATTGGATATAATTAAAAAATATGAATTTTATACACTATTTTGTGTGATACAACTTAATATGAATGCTTTACAGAATATACGAGAAACATTAATGGGATCCTGTAGGGAACATCATGTACTGACCACATCAGATATTTTCTAATAAGGCGAGGTGAAAGATTAAATATTGCATCTATTTTACGTATTTACAGGATAAATTTTGCGTGAGGTGTTAATCGCGGTAAAAACAATCTGATGTGTTTGTCCACTGCATACAATTTACTACGGTTTCCATTTTATAAAAACAAATTGACATCTTCAAGTTTTCAATGCATACAACATTCAGTAACAGTTTCTATTTTCTAGTTTTATAGTAACAGTTTCTATTTTCTAGTTTTATAAAGTAGTTAATTCAAAATGAATAAATTGTCTAAACACAGTTAATCGAATTTCTATCTCATCGAGTTTCAAAATACAGCTGACCACTTGCCCCGAAGAAGAAGAGCTGAAGCCACACTCTTTCTCAAATCATAGATCGGTACATCCCCAGTTCCCACCCACTAAATGCAAAAGTGACTGGGAAGTTGGGGAATAACAATTGAAAGCGAGAATATTAAAACAGATCGGCTAAATCTGAATTAAACTTTTAACTACGGCGGTACAAAAGTTGTATCGCTGAACATCTCTTCTCCTAGAGCAGCGCTGGTTCAACTGTTATATCAGTTGTTTTCACCCTCATTTTTCTGGGAAAGGAGGAGAACGTCTATTGTACCCAGTTGAGTGCTTTGAAGAATGTCTGAAACCCTTCCTCTAAGTTTCTCCCGACAGAAGAGGAAACGAGTTATGAACAAAAGATAAGGTCATTGAAGGTATTTATTTACAGAGGTGAAATTTTCTGTTGTTTTGCCGTTCTGGAGTTGAAAAAGTGGACTTTTGGAGCCTTAATGTTAAGGTTAAAAGAACGCCCTGTAAACAATTGAATAAAATAGAACGAAACTAAAAACTAAATGCATTTAGAACCTTCTTAATATAGAAATAAAAGTATATTTTTCCTTAGAGATACACAATATTTTTCTTTTATGTAAATCTTATTTACTTAAGGAAACGCATATATTTTATTTAGAAAAATATATTCTTAGAACTTAATTTTAAAATCCTTATTTGAATTAAAATATGCGGGTTAAGATTAAATTAACATTCCAGAGAAAATATGTGAAAATTTAAACTTTTCCCCATAGGTCGCATGAAGTAGTAAACTGATTTAGCATACGGTATGGAAATAATCCAATAAACCGGAAATAATTGAATTTAATCAACTTTTGCATGTAAATAAGCTTGTATGAGATAGGAGTAAATTAATTTTGCTATAGGTTTTATTAAATTATGTAACTACTAATTTATGAGTTAAAGTAATTACTAATAAAATGTTAAAAGTTGTTCCTGTCTTCAATATATTCTCAGAAATACATATATTATTCTTATGTGTTAAGCACATTTATTTTTTTGTACACACACCGGTCAGTGGAATAGAAACCTGGGGACATGTATGCAAATGCAAGTTACAGGCAGATGCATGCAAATTACGTTGGTCATGGGAGGTACACGTGATCGCAATATCTCTATAAGAATACTGTCGGTACGTATTACAAGAGAAGTGTAACAAAATGGGGGAAACGACAGATTTGTTCCCATTTGAAAAAATGTTTTATTGTGAGAGCTCGTTTGGCAGGAGCCACTATTGTTGGAATAGAACAACTTTCTGGCTCCTTGAAAGGAGAAATATCCAAAATGTATAACAGTTTGAAAAAACATCCCCAGGCGTTGTCTAAAAGGCGGAACTGTGGATCGAAAACTGTCAATCAAGCCCGTGACCTTAGAGGGCTTGTAGGGCAGAGAAGAGGATCTACTATGCAGCAACTGACGAAGGACTTTAATGAAGGTCGTCTCAACTGATATCAACCCGAACAATGCGCAGGGAATTGTAGCTAATCAGTGCGGCCAGTCGGGCGAATGCGCGGAAATCTCTCATTTCATTCTCATTGTAAATGTGTTTACAGTTCTGTCGGGAACCGCGTAACTGGATATCCCATGATTATAAGAAGGTTATGTGGTCCAAATTACGCTAAACGTTGTTTCGTACTGACGGAGTGGCGCGACAGCCTTATGAAACTATGAACCCATCTTGGCCTGTTCGCACAGTTCAATGTCGTGGTGTTATCATGGTGTGGGGCATTTTCGGCTTGTCGGTACTAGTCCCCTGATGTTTCCGGAAGGTCGTGTGTCTTCTATGAAATACTTGAACATTTTTGCCGATCAAGTTCACACTGCAGTGTTGCATCTTTACCTCGCAGGCAACAGCTGTGTCATGGACGATAATGTTACCATCCACCGAGCAGGATATGCGCTATAGTAGTTCACGGAACATGACTCAGACTTCCACCATATACAATGACCACAGCAAAGTCCAGATTAAAACCTTATCGAGAACGTAATGGACATGACGGTTAGACGCATCCGATAACAATCTTCTGTGCCATCAAATGTACAAGAATTTACGATCTGCTTATCCAACGCCTGATATTGTTGTAATTTAAATGCACTACAGCACCTTGCAAAATCCATGTCTATCCGTATACGTGCTGTAATTCGGACTAAAGGCGGTCCAATAAAATATTGAACTTAGGTTTCAAATTTAATTCCCGGTGTAGTTTAACAAACTTAGATACAGCGAGAAGAAAACGACGCAAAGTGGAACTTTCTAATCTCACAAAAATTTATTGTCTTCCCGTTGTTACTTATTAACATAAACATGAATATAAGAAACTTCACAGAAATTACTGGATGGTTTCAAGTTATTTCGCGCTTCCCGTGGAAAAGTAAGACTTCTTATATCTCAACAGCGGCATTTAAATATCCTGAACAGGTATATTTATTAGGTAAAGCACTTAGAGTAGGTCCAATCATTTAATAATAGTGGAATTTTTCACATTTTAGATGAAAATAACAGACTATATTTGACTAACAGCGTATGTTTTCAACAATGTGCGATGTTGTGTGAAAAACAGCATTTGGTTGTTAATGAAACTGGATATCAGATCTAGTAATGTTCAAGTCGTTGAAATGGGTCAATACAGTTTATTGTGATTTAAAGGTCGCATTGTTAGATAACGTTAATTTCGCGTTATTAGTGAACGTTGGGGTCTTATAGGAGGACCGTGAGGGACATTACCCTTCTTCCCTCATTTTACCGACTTCGTGAGAAAAATAAAGTATCCGGCTTTGTTACATCCGGTCCAGTGGTCGATAACTGATGTGTGCAAAGATTTAACCTTCTAAGCTACTGGAGGTCATCCGAGGGGCTGGAGATCATCCGAGGGGCTACTTTAAAATCCTATAACTTTTGCCTTCGTGCTGGATCGAAAATCTGTTTACACTAGGTTCTGTCCGATGGTCGATAATATAATACAATGTTTGAGAATTTTAGATGACCAAGGGAGGGGTTAAATACATTTTTTCCGCCCTCCGGGAACGGAGGAAATGTTGAAAATCTGACCGAATCAAAATCGAAAATCTAACCCCGTTAGGTTCTATATTGCATTCTATTTGAAAAGTATTTAAAGATTCAGCCTTCTAGATCACTAGAGAGGGAGGCTTCTGGAGATTCTGGAAAGATAAAATCACGGTAGACAATTATATATTGTGATACTTTCCATTTTCGGAGAAAATGTTCAAAACTTAAGGGACTTGTTAAGAAAACCTAATGGCTAAGGTTTTTTAAAAATTAAGACCTACAGGTATTGATGGAGGTCGAAGAAGCAAATGACCTTCCCCAATATCCGTGTGCCTCTGACGCTGATCATTTCACGTGTTTGGACCTGGTTGCTTTTTACTTGCTCCATTTATTCCAATCAAGATCACAGACTCATAAACATACGTGCAAATACCAAAAGCATACACAGAAAATGGTGGATACTAATTCAGGTCAAAACAGACTTGACACTTCATCAAATCGGTGTATCGGATTTTCAATACCATCGAGTCATTTTCCTTTTACAAGTATTATGAATTGTAGGAAAATAAAAATGTGTCTTGTATTATTGAAATTAATGAAATAAAATTCATAAGAATTTTTAGAAATATATCTTAACACATGAAACTGTGAACAATTTAAAATAAAAAATATTATTTCTTTCTTAGAATATGTACATAGTTCATTTTAACGAAATCTTTTATCAGATACATGATATACATAATTATAATTCTTTGAATATAATATGTAAAATTACATCGAGACATTTCTAATATTCTTTTACTTTCCAATGATTTATCCGCTTTATTAGAGCTGTGGTTGTTTATTATATTTTTGTTTTTGTAATACATACTCACTATTATTTTATCTATATGTAGCTATCTTAACTGTAAACATGCAATTTTTTTTATGACATATATAAGACAGAATTCAAGCTTATTTTTACTTTCCTTATATACATAATGTATAAGGAAAGTATTGTGACGGGGTCGAAAATTCGAATTCGAGTTTTCGACGGGAGAGCACGTTTCAAGCATCCCTGATCACGAATCAAATATTTTTGAAGTGATGTCTGTGTGTGAGTGTGTGTCAGTGAGTCTGTGGAGACGATAACTGACGAACGAATGGACCGATTTGAACGAAATTTGGTACAAAAATCACAATCCGTAAACACTGGAAGCCTATTGTTTTTATGTGCAATTGAATGTTCAGAACCCTCCTAAATTTTCGAGTAAAAATTTGAAAATATCGTCAAAAACTCAAAACCGCTAATAAAGTTGCGCAAATAGACATATGTAATTTTTCATTAGAAAACGATTGACATAAATTTTAGAACGCTAACATGAACCGTTTTCGAGATATTGCACATTTTTCAAAAAAATTATCAAAAACTTATATAAAATAAAAAAAATATATTTCCTATTGAAAAAGATGTTCACTTTTCATACGTAATACCATGCGATAAATTGGGTGACATTATTCTCGTGGATCTAGCTCGTTCAATTCATGAAAAAAGATACTTTGAGAAATACTTTTGTATTTGAACGTCAATAGTCATTTATCTGATGTAAGAATAACTTATTTCTCTGTCCATAATGCTTGGCGAGATTTTGGTGACGAATTTGACGGAATGTCGCAAACTTGGCGACATTTTAATTGTTGCCAAATTAACAAAAATCTCGCCAAATTGATAAAAATGACGCTAAATCAATGAAAATGACGACTAATTGACCAAAAATCGATATCTTGGAAAGAATATAAGTATCTACTATAAAAATAACATTTTTACTTTCCTTATATACATAATGTATAAGGAAAGTATTGTGACGGGGTCGAAAATTCGAATTCGAGTTTTCGACGGGAGAGCACGTTTCAAGCATCTCTGATCACGAATCAAACATTTTTGAAGTGATGTCTGTGTGTGTGTGTGTGTGTGTGTGTGTGTGTGTGTGTGTGTGTGTGTGTGTGTGTGTGTGTGTGTCAGTGAGTCTGTGGAGACGATAACTGACGAACGAATGTACCGATTTAAACCAAATTTGGTACAAAAATCACAATCCGTAAACACTGGAAGCCTATTGTTTTTATACACAATCGAATGTTCGGAACCCCCCTAAATTTTCGAATGAAATTTTGAAAAAATCGTCAAAAAATCAAAACCACGAATAAAGTTACGCAAACAGACATTTCTTATGTAATTTTTCATTAGAAAACGATTGACCTAAATTTTAGAACGTTAACATGAACCGTTCTCGAGATACTGCACATCTTTCATAAAAATTATCAAAAAGTCATATAAAATTTAAAAAAAAATTTCCTATTGAGAAACATGCTCACTTTTCATATGTAAAACCATGCGATAAATTGGATGACAGCATTCTCGTGGATCTAGCTCGTTCCATTCATGAAAAATATATTTGAGTAATACTTTTGTATTTGAACGCCAATAGTCATTTATCTGCTGTAAGACTAACTTATTTCTTTGTTCATAACGCTTGGCGAGATTTTGGCGACGAATTTAGCGGAATGTCGCCAACTTGGCGGCTTTTTGAAATGTTGCCAAATGAACGAAAATCTCGCCAAATGGATAAAAATGACGCTAAATCAATAAAAATGACGACTAATTGTCGAAAATTCAATATCTTGGTAAAAATATTAGTATAAAGTAAATATAAGTAAATATAAGTAAAAATATTAATATTAGTATAAGAAAAACCTATTTTTTTTTACTGTAAAAGTAGTAAATTCATTACATTATATAAGGAAAGTCATGTGGTGCCCACATCAGATTTTTTTAAACTGTAAAAGTAGTAAGATCATTGCATTATATAAGGAAAGTCATGTGTTGCCCACATCAGATTTTTTGTTTTAAATAGGGAATTATAATAACATGTCAGGAAGCCAATTGGATAATTCCGTTTTATTGCCTCCTTCATAATATTCCTATTATGCATGATGCAATCTGACTTGAAAGTAATAATGCGTTGATTTCTTTTGAGGTGACCAATGACGACATTTCTGAAAATGTTTTTGGTCAAATTGGAACTCCAATCAATAATGTGATTGATTTCCATATTGAAATTGTTTCTCTTGTCATATAAGAAGGTATAAGTATCATATCTACTGTCATGTTCTATTGTGATATCTAGAAAATCAACACTATCATCCTCATTCACACGATCATCCTCTTCATCCTTTCATCCTTGGAGTTCGAATTTGACCAAAAACATTTTCAGAAATATCGTCATTGGTCACCTCAAAAGAAATCAGCGCATTAATACTTTCAAGTCAGATTGCACACATCATGCATAATAGAAATATTATGAAGGAGGCAATAAAACGGAATTATCCAATTGGCTTCCTGACATGTTATTATAATTCCCTATTTAATACAAAAAATCTGATGTGGCAACACATGACTTTCCTTATATAATGTAATGAATTTGCTACTTTTACAGTAAAAAATAGGATTTTCTTGTAGTAGATACTAATATTCTTTCCAAGATATTGAATTTTCGACAATTAGTCGTCATTTTCATTGATTTAGCGTCATTTTTATCCATTTGGCGAGATTTTCGTTAATTTGGCAACATTTCAAAAAAGTCGCCAAGTTGGCGACATTCCGCCAAATTCGTCGCCAAAATCTCGCCAAGCGTTATGCACTAAGAAATAAGTTTTTCTTAAAGCAGATAAATGACTATTGGCGTTCAAATACAAAGGTATTATTCAAAGTATCTTTTTTCAAGAATGGAACGAGCTAGATCCACGAGAAGGATTACACTCAATTTATCGCATGGTATTACATATGAAAAGGAAACATGTTTCTCAATAGGAAATATTTTTCTTATTATTTTATATGACTTTTTGATAATTTTTTTAAAAAATGTACAATATCT